>JAIUJO010000368.1:422292-442687 GCA_023846275.1 Vanilla planifolia
AGAAAAATAAAAAGAAGAAGAAGAAGATGAAAAAGAAGAACAACTAGAAGAAGAAGAAGAGGAAGGAGAAGAAGAAGAAAAAGAAAAGGAAGAAGAAAAAAAGAAGAAGAAGAAGAGGAAGATGAAGAAGTGGAAGGAGAAGATGAAGAAGAAGGAGAAGAAGAAGAAGAAGGAGAAGAGAAAGATTAGGAAGAAGAAGAAAAAGATGTAGAAGATGAAGAGGAAGAACAAGAAGAGAAGCAAGAAGAAGAAGAAGAAGATGGAGAAGAAGAAGAAGATGGAGAAGAAGAAGAAGAAGAAGGTGAAGAGGAAAAAGGAGAAGCACCAAAAGGAGAAGAACCAAAGGAGGAGAAGGAGGAAGAAGAAGAAGAAGAATAACAAGAGGAGGAAGAAGAAGAGAAGAAGAAGAAGAGAAGAAGAATAACAAGTGGAAGAATAAGAAGAAGAAGAACAAGAAAAAGATGAAGAAGAAGAGGAATAAGAAGAAGAAGAAGACCAAGAGGAAGATGTGGAAGAAAAGGAAGAAGAAGATGAAGAAAACGATGAAGAAGAAGCATAAGAAGTGGAAGAAGAAGAAGAAGTGGTTGAAGAAGAAGAGGAGGATGATGAAGAATAGGAAGAAGAAAAGGAGGAAGAAGCGAAAAAAAAGGAAGAAGAAGAAAAGGAGGAAGAACAAGAAGAAAAGGAACATGAAGAAGAAGAAGAAGAAGTAAAGGAAGAAGAGGAAAACAAAGAAAAAGAAGAAGTAGAAGCAGAGGAATAAAAAGAAGAAGATAAAGAATTGGAAGAAGACAAAGAAGATGATCTTTTAGATGAAGAAGAAGAAGAAAGGGAAGCAAAAGTGGAAGTAGAAGAAGAAGAGGAAGGAGAACAAAAGAATAATAAGCTTTAAAAGAGGAAGGAGAAGAAGAAGAAAAGGGAGAAGGGAAAGAGGAGGACTAAGAAGAAGAAGTAATAGAAGAAGAAGGAAAAGAATAGGAGGACAAGGAGGAGGAGGAAGACGAAGAAGAAGAAGAAGAAGAGGAAGAGGAAGAAGAAGAAGAAGTAGAAGTAGAAGAAGAAGAAGATGATGAAGAGGAAGAGAAAGAAGAAGAAGAAGAAGAAAAAGAAGAAGAATAAGGAGAAGAAGAAGAAGAAGAACAAGAGGAAGAAGAAGAAGAGGAAGAAGAAGAAGAGGAAGAAGAGGAGGAACAAGATGAAGAGGGAGAAGAAGAAGAAGAAGAAGAAGAAGATTAAGTAGTACATGAAGAGGAGGAAGAAGAAGAAGAAAAATAAGTTGATGAAAAAGAAGAATGAGATGAGGAAGAAGAGGAGGAGGAAGAAGAAGAAGAAGAAGAAGAAGAAGAATAAGAAGAAGAAGGGAATGAGAGCAGAAATGGAAGAAACACAGAAAAGTGGAGGAAGAAGAAGAACAAGAAGAAGAGGAGGAGAAGTAGAAGAAGAAGAGAAAAAAGGGGTAGGAAGAACTAGAATAGTAAAATAATAATAATAATAATAATAATAATAAGTAGAAGAAGAAGATGAAGAAGAAGAAGAAGTAGAAGTAGAAAAAGAAGAAGAGGAAGAATAAATAAGAAAGATGAAAAAAGAAGGAAGAAGGAGGAAAGAAGAAGGAAGAAGGTAGATTGAAGGAGGAAGGAAGCAGCAAGAAGGTAGAAAGACGATGAAAGAAGAAGAAAGAAGAATAAGGAAAGTAGAAAGAAGAAAGAAGAAAGAAGAAGAAGAAGAAGAAGAAGGATTAGGAGGAGGAGGACGTGGAGAAGGTGTGGCAGAAGGGGTAGGAGAATAAGAAACAGAAGCAGATGGAGAAGGAAAAAAAGAAGGAGACGGTGATGGAAAAGGAGAAGGAAAAGGAGAAAGACAAGGAGAAGGAGAATGAGTAGGAGAAGAAGAAAAAAGAAGAAGAAGAAGAAGTTGAAGAGGAAGAAGAAGAAATAGAACAAGAAGAAGAAGAAGAAGAAGAGGAAGACGAAGGGGATGAAGAAGAACAAGAAAAAAAGTAAAAGGAGAAAAAGAAGAAGAAGAAGAAATTTAAAAAGAAGAAGGGGAAGAAGAGGATGTAGAAGAGGAAGAAGAAGAAGAACAAAGTAATGATGATGATGATGATGAAGAAGAAGTAGAAGAAGAAGAAGATGATGATGATGAAGAAGAAGAAGAAGAGGAAGAAGAAAAACAACAAGATGAAGAAGAGGAAGATGGGGAAGAAGAGGATGACCTAGAAGGAGAAGATAAGGAAGAAGAAGAAGAGGAAGAAGAGTTAGAAGATAAAAAAGAAGAAGAATAAGATGAAGAAGTAGAGGAAGAAGAAGAAGAGGAGCAAGAAGAGATGGATTCAAAGATTAGAGATTAGGGATAAGGGGTTAGGAATTAAGGATTAGGGATTAAGGAAGGGGGGATTATGGATTAACTTTTGGGGATTAAGGATTAAAGACTAGGGATTTTTTATTCGAGATTAGGGATTAGGGTTTAAGGATTAAGGATTAAGGATTAAAGAGTAGCGATTAAGTAAAAAGTTATATGGATTAATGAATAAGGATTAGGAATTGGGGATTAAGTATGAAGGGATTAAGGATTAACGATTAATAGATTAATTACAAATGATTGCAAAATAGGGATTTAGGATTTCAGATTATGGATTACGAAATAAGGACTAGTGATTAAGGATTATAGATTAGTGATTAGGAATTTTGAATTTAGGATCATGGATTAATGTTTAAAGAGGAAGGATTAGAGATTAAGTGATTAAAATTAGGGTTAAGGATTAAGGATTAGTGATTAGGGATTCAAAATTATAGATTATAGATTAGGGACTAAGGATTAGGTGTTAAGGAATAAGGTTTAAGGATTAGAGATTAAAGTTTAAAGATTAAGGATTAGGGATTAGGGATAAGAGATTAGGGATTGGAGGTTTGGAAGGGATGGATTTGGGATACATATTTAAGGATGAGAGAACAGGCAGGAAGGTATTATGAAGTAGGGATTAGGAAATATGGATTGAGGATTACAAAGAAGAAAGTGAAGAAGAAGAAAAAGAAGAAGAAGATGAAGTACAGGGAGAAGAAGGAGAAGAACATGAAGAAGAAATGGAAGAAAAGGAATAAGGACTAGAAGAGGTTGAACAAAACGGAGAAGAAGAAGAAGAAGATGATGATGATGATGACAAAGAAGGGGAGGAAGAAGAGGAAAATAAGGAAGAAGAAAAAGAAGAAGGAGAAGAAGAAGAAGAAGAAGAACAACAACAACAACAAGTAGAAAAAGAAGAGAAAGAAGAAGAAGGAGAAGAAGATGACGAAGAAGTAGTAGAAGAAGAAGGAGAAGGAGAAGTGTAAGAAGAAGAAGAAGAAGGTGAAGAAGTTTAAGAAGAAGAAGAAGATGATGATGATGATGAATAAGAAAAAGAGGAAGATTAAGAGGAAAAGAAATGGAAGAAGAAGAAAAATTGGAAGATGAAGAAGAAAAAGAAGAATAAGAAGAAGAGAGGTTGAAAAAGGTGAAGAAGTAGAAGAAGAAGAATAAGATGTGGAAGATGAAGAAATTGAAGAAGAAGAAGAAGTTGACAAAGAAGATCAAGGAGGAAGAGGAGAAGAAGAAGAAGAAGAAGAAAAAGAAGAAGAAGTATAAGAAGAACATGCAGAGGAAGGAGAAGAGGAGGAAGAAGAACAAGAACAAGAACAAGAAGAAAAAGAAGAAGAAAAAGAAGAGAAAAAAGAAGAAGAGTAAGGAGAACAAGAAGAGCTTAGGGATGAAAGGATTAATAATTATGTATTAAAGATTAGGGATTAAGAATTAAATGATTAATTATTGAAGGTTAGGGATTTAAGATTAGGAATTAAGAATTATGGTGTAAGGATTCGGAATTACGAATTAGAGATTAGAGGATATGGATACAACATTCAGTATTAGAGATTAGAAATTGGGGATTTTAGATTAAGGAATTAAGATTAGCATTAGTGATTAGGGATTAAAGATTAAGGATAGAGGGATTAATGATTAAGGATTAGGCATTAAGGCTTAGGAATTAGGGAATATGGACTATAGATCAGGGATTAAGGATTAAGTATTAGGGATTAGAGTTTTAAAACTAGAGATTAGGGATTAAAGATTAAAGATTAGGGAAGGAAGAAAGAAAAATAAAGAAGAAGGAAGAATGAAGAAGGTAGAAATGAGAAATAAGAAAGAAGAAGAAGAAGAAGGAGAAGGAGAAGGAGAAGGAGGAGGGCATGGAGTAAGAGTGGGAGAAGGAGAAGGCAAAGGAGATAGAGAAAGAGAGGAAGGAGATGGAGAACAAAAAAAGGAGAAAGAGAAGAAGAAGAAATAGATAGAAATGGAGAAGGAGAAGGAGAAGAAGAACGATAAGGAGAACAAGAAGAAGAAGAAGAAGAAGAAGAAGAATAAAAGTAGAAGTAGTAGAAGAAGAAGAAATAAAAGAAGAAAAAAAAGAAGAAGAAAACGAAGAAGAACATGAAGAAGAAGGGGAAGAAGAAGAGGATGAAGAAGAACAAGAAAATAAAAAAAGGGGAAAAAGAAAAATACGAAGGGGACGAAGAAGAAGAGGTGGAAAAAGTAGTAATAGAAGAAGAAGAATAATGAAAAGAAAAAGAAGAAGAAGAATAAGAAACACAAAAAGGAAAAAAAGAAGTTAAAGAGGAAGAAGAACAAGAAGAACAAGAAGAAGAACAAGAAGAAATGGAAGATAAAGAAGAAGAGTAAGAAGAAGAAGAAGAAGATGATGAAGAAGAAGAAGAGGAAGGAGAGGAGGAAGGAAAAAAAGAAAGAAGAGAGAGGAAGAGGAAGAAGATGAAGAGGAAGAAGTGATGAATTAGTGATTAGGGGTTAAGGATTAGGGATTAAGGATTATGGTGGAAGGGATTAGGGATTAAGTGTTAGGGATTAAGAATTAAGGATTATGGATTAGTAATTAAGGATTAAGGTATAGGGATTAATGATTAGGGATTAAGGAGTGGAGATTATGTAATAAGTGATAGGGATTAGGAAATATAGATTAGGAATTTGGGAAAAAGAATGAAGGGATTAGTGATTAAGGATTAAGGATTAAAGATTAAGGTTTAAGGATTTAGGATTAAACATTAGTGAATAGGGATTCGAGATTCAAGATTAGGGATTAGAGATTAAGGAATGGGGATTAGAGATTAAGTGATTATAATTAGGATTAAGGTTTAGGGATTAGGGATTTAAGGTTCAGAATTATGGATTATAGATTAGGGATTATGTGTTAAAGATTAAGGTTTATGGATTTAAGATTAGGGATTAGCGATTAGAGATTAAGAATTAGGGATTATGGATTAAGGATGGAATAGGAATAAGGGATTAAGGATTATGGATTAGGGATTTAAGATTAGGATGGGATAGATTAGGGATTACATATTTAGGGATAAGGGAAGAGGGAGGGAGGCATTATGTAGTAGGGATTACGAAATAGGGATTAAGGATTATGATGAAGAAGGAGAAGAAGAAGAAGATGAAGAAGAGGAAGAAGAAGAATAAGGAGAAGAAGAAGAAGAAGAAGAAGAAGAAAAGGAAGAAAAAGAATAAGAAGAGGTTGAAGAAGAAGATGGAGGAGGAAAAGAAGTAGAAGAGGAAGATGGTGAAGAAGAAAAGAAGAAGAAAATGAGGAAGAAGAAGAAGAAGAAGAAGAAAAATAAGAATAAGAAGGGAAGAAGAAGAAGAAGAAGAAGAAGAAGGAGAAGGAGAAGAGTAAGAAGAAGAAAAAGAAAAAGAAGAAAGTGTTAAAGTTCAAGAAGAAGAAGTAGAAGAAGATGAAGAAGAAGAAGAAGAAGAAGAAAGAGAAGAAGATGAAGCAAAAAAAGAAAACGAAGAAGAAGAAGAGGAAGATGATGAATAAAAAGAAGAACAAAAAGAAAAAAAGAAGAATAAGAAGAAGAAGAAGAAGATGGTGATGATGAAGAAGAAAAAGAAGGAGGAGAAGGAGGAAGAGAATAAGAAGAAGAAGAAGAAGAAATAAAAAAGGATGAAGAAGTCAAAGAGGTAAGTGAAGTAGAAAAGAAGTAGAAGTTGAAGAAGAAGAAGAAGAAGAAGAAGAAGAAGAAGTCAAAGAGGTAAGTGAAGAAGAAGAAAATGAAGAAGATGAATAAAACAGGAAGAAGAACTGGAAGAAGAAGAAGACGATGAAGAAGTAGAAGACAAAACAAAAAACAATAAGAGGAAGAAAAAGAGAAGAAGAAGAAGAAGAAGAAATAAAAGAAGAAAAAGAAGAAGTAGAAGAAGAAGAAGAAGTCAAAGAAATAGGAGGAAGGGAAGAAGTAGAAGAAGAAGAAGAAGGAAGGGAAGAAGAAGGGGAAATAAAAGAAGAAGAAGAACAAGAACAAGAACAAGTAGAAGAAGAAGAAGAAAAATAGAAGAAGAAGAAAAGGAAGAAGAAGAAACAGAAGAAAAAGAAGAAGAGGAAGAAGAAGAAGAACAACAACAAGAAGAATAAGAAGAAGAAAAAGAAGAAGAAGAAGAGGAAGAAAAAGGGGAAGAAGAAGAAGAAGAAGAAGAAGGGGAAGAAGAAGAAGAAGAAGAAGAAGACGAAGAGGAAGAAGAAGTAGAGGAAGATGAAGAAGTGGAAGAAGATGAAGTAGAAGATGAAGAAGAGGAAGATGAGTAGAAGAAGATGATTAACAAGAAGAAGATGAAGAGGAACAAGAAGAAGAAGAGGAAGAAGAAGAAGAAGAAGAGGAAGTAGAAGTGGTAGAAGATAAAGAGTAGGAAGAAGAGGAAGAGGAAGAAGAGAAAGAAGAAGAGGAAAAGAAGACGAGTTAGAAGATGAAGAAGAAGAAGAGGATGAAGAAAAGGAGGAGGAAGAAGAAGTAGAAGATTAATTGTTAAGTATTAAGGTATAAGAGATTAGGGATTTAGGATTAGAGATTAGAGAATAGGGATTAGGGATTAGGGATTAGGGATTTGAGATCAATGATTTGGGATGCATGATTTATGATTAGAGATTAAGTATTAGAGTTTACAGATTAGAGATTAAAGGATTAGGATTAGAATTAGAAAATGGATTAGGGTTTAGTGATTAGGCATTTGTGAATAAGGATAAGATCTTATGGATTAAAGATGAGGAATTATTAATTATTGTTTGGGGATTGCTTTTTAGAAGTGAAGGTTTTGAGTTTGGGGATTAGAGGTTTGTGATTAGTAGTTAGGGATTAATGATTAACGATGGATTAGGCATTAAGAATTAAGGATTAGGAAGAACGAAGAAGGAAGAAGAAAGAAAGAAGAAGAAGATGAAGGAAGGAAGAAGAAAGATGAGGGAAGATAGAAGAAAAAAGAAGAAGAAGAGGAAAAGAAGAAGAAGAAGAAGAAGAGAAAGAATAAAGAAGAAGAACAAGAAAGAAGGAAGAAAGAAGAAGGAAGGAGGAAGGAAGAAGCAAGAATGAAGAAAGAAGAATAAACAATAAAGAAGAAAGAAGAAAGTAGAAAGAAGAAAGAAGAAATAAGAAAGAAGGAAGAAGAAGTTGAAGAAGAAGAAAAGGAGATTGAAAAGGAGATAGACGATGAAGAGAAGGTGAAGGAGAAGGAGAAGGAGAAGGAGAAGGGGAAGGTGAAGGAGATGGAGAATGAGAAGGAGAAGGAGAAGGCATTGGAGATAGAGAAGGAAAAGGAGAAGGAGAAGGAGAATAAGAAGGAGAAAGAGTAGGACAAGAAGAAGGAGAAATAGAAGAAGAAGAAAAAGAAGAAGAAGAAAAAGAAGAAGAAGAAGAAATAGAAGAAGAAGATGATGACAATGATGATGATGAAGAAGAAAAAGAAGCAAAAGAGGAAGAAGAAGGGGAAAGAGAAGAACTAGAAGAGAAGATAGAGAAAGAAGAAGAATATAAGGTAGAAGAGGAAGATAGGGCAGAAGAAGAAGATGATGAAGAAGAAGAAGAAGAAGATAGCGGTGAAGACGAAGAAGAAGAAGAAGAAGAAGAAGAAGAAGAATAAAGAAGAAAGAAGAAGGAATATTCTAAAAGGATGAAGGAAGGAGGAACGAAGAAAGGAGGAAGAAGAAAGTAGAAAGAATAAAAAAGGAAGAAGAAAGAGCGAAGAAGAAGAAGAGGGAGAAGGAAAAGGAGCAGGATGAGGGGAAGGAGGAGGACAAGGCAAAGGAGAAGGAGAAGGTGAAGGAGAAATAGAAGAGGAAGGTGAAGGAGATGGAGAAGGAGAAGGAGAAGCTGAAGTAGGAGAAGAAGAAAAAGAAGAAGAAGATGATGAAGAAGAAGGAATAATAGAAGAAGGAATAATAGAAGAAGAAGAAGAAGAAAAAGTGGAAGAAGAAGATGAAGAAGAAGAAGAAGACGAAGAACATGCAGAAGAAGTAGAAGAAGAAGAAGAAGGATAAGAGGAAGAAGAAGAGGAAGAAGAAGAACAAGAAAAGAGGAAGAAGAAGAAGAAGACAACAAGTGCAAGAAGAAGTGGAGGAGGAAGAAGAAGAAGAAGAAGAAGTAGAAGTTGAAGAAGGAGACAATGAAGATGAAGAAGAAGAAGAAGAAGAGGAAGAAGAAGAGAAAGAATAAAGAAAAACAAGAAGAAAGAATGAAGAAGGAAGAAGGAAGGAGGTAGGAAGATGGAAAAAGGAGAAAGGAAGAAGAAAGATAAAAAAAGAAAGAACGAACAAGAAGAAGAAGAGGAAGAAGAAGAAGGACAAGGAAAAGGAGAAGGAGGATTAGGAGAAGGCAGTGGAGAAGGTGAAGGAGAAGGAGAAGGAGAAGGAGAAGAGGAAGGTGAAGGAGATCGAGAAGAAGAAAGAGAAGGAGAAGGAGTGGTTGACAAAAAAAGAGAAGGAAAAGCAGAAGAAGAAAGACAAGGAGAAGAAGAAACGGAAGAGGAAAGAGAAGGAGAAGTTAAAAAAGGAGAAGAAGAAGAAGAAGAAGAAGAAGAAGAAGAGTAAGAAGAAGAAGAAGTAGTAGAAGGAGAAGAAGAACAAGGAAAAGAAGAAGAATAAGAGGAAGAAGAAGAACAAGAAAAGAAGAAGAAGGAGGAGAAGAAGAAGAAGTAGAAGAGTAAGAAGAGGAAGAGAAAGATGAAGAAGAAGAGGAAGAAGAAGATGAAGTTGAAGATGAAGAAGAAGAAGAAGAAGAAGAAAAAGATGGATGAAGAAGAAGAGGAAGAAGATGAAGAAGAAGAAGAGGAAGTTGAGGAAGAAGAGGTAGAAGAAGAAGAAAATAAGGAAGAAGAAGCAAAAGATGAAGAAGAAGTTGAGGAAGTGGTAGAAGAAGAAGAAGAGGATGAAGAAATGGATTAGGGATTAGGGGTTAGGCATTAGGGATTACAAATTAAGGAGGGAGTGGTTAGGGTTTAGGGAATATGGATTATAGATTTGGGAGGTAAGGATTGGGGATTAGAGAGGTGTTAGGGATTGGTGGTTAGGGTTTAGGGATGGAGGGATTAGGTATTAGGCAATAGGGATTATGGATTAGTAATTAGAGATTAGGTTTTAAAAATTAAGGATTATAGATTAATGAGTTAGCATTAGGGAATAAGAAAATAGAAATAGGGATTAAAGATTAAGGATTAGGGATTAAAGATTAGAGATGAAGAGATTAATGATTAAGGATTAAGGTTTATGGGATTAATTATTAAAGATTAGGAATTTGGGATTAAGGATTATAGATTAATGAATAGAATTATGAATTAAAGATTAGTGAGTTGGGATTCAAGAGTAGGATTAAGTGTTAGAGATTAAGGGATAGGATTAAGATTAGGAATAAGAGATTTGGGATTAGACATTCAAGATTAAAAATTATATATTATAGATTAAGAATTAAGGGTTAATAATAAGGAATTGGGGATTAGGGTTTAAAAATTAGGGAATAGAGATTATGGATTAAAGATTAGAGGTTAGAGATTAAGGATTATAGATTATAGGTTAAGGATTAGGAATTAAGTACGAATGATTAAGGTTTAGATATTATAGATTAATGATTAATGATTAAGGATTAGGGATTAATCAGGGATTATGGATTAAGGATTCAAGATTTAGGATTAGGTATAAAGGAACAGGAAGAAGAAAGAATGGAGTAACGAAGAAGGTGAAGAAGGAATAAAGAAGAAGAAAGAAGGAAGAAGGCAGAAGTTAGAAGGAAGAAGAAAAAGAGAAGGAAGAAGAAGAGGAAAAAGAACAAGAAAAAGAAGTGGAAGAAGAAGAGGAAGACTAAAGAAGAAAGAAGAAAGAAGAATAAAGAAAGAAGAATGTAGCAAGGTGGAAGGAAGAAGCAGGAAGGAAGAAGGAAGAAGAAAGAAGAAAGAAAAAAGGAAGAAAATTAAAGAAGAAGAGGAAGAAGAAGAACAAGTAGATGGAGGAGAAAGAGGAGAATGAGAAGAAAAAAGAGAATAAGGAGTAGATGGAGAAGGAGAACGAGATGGAGAAGGTGATGATGAAGGAGAAGGAGAAGGAGAAGGAGAAGGAGACAGAAGAGGAGAAGAAGAAGGAGTAGATGAAGTAGAAGAAGAAGAAGAAGAAGAAGAAGAGGAAGAAATAGAAGTAGAAGAAGAGGAAGAAGAAGCAGAAGAAGAAGAAGAAGAAAAGAAGAAGAAAGAGAAAAAGAAGAAGAGAAAACAGAAGAAGTAAAAGAGGAGGAAGAAGTAGCAGTAGAAGAAGAAGAAGAAGCAGAAGAAGAAGAAGAAGAGAAGAAGAAGTAGTAGTAGCAGAAGAAGAAGAACAAGAAAATGATGATGAAGAAGAAGAAGAAGACGAAGGGGAAAAAGAAGAAGAAGAAGATGAAAAAAACGAAGAAGAGAAAGAGAAAGAAGATGAAGTAGAAGAAGAAGAAGATGAAAAAGAAGAACTACAAGAAGAAGAAGAAGAAGTGGAGGATGATGAAGAAGAAGAAAGAGTATTAAGTATTATAGTGTTATACCCGGTAAAATTTTATGTATTTGATCTTTAATAAATTAATTGTGGCTTGGATGATTTCGAATCGACAGTAGGATGAGCCAGGAACTAAATTGTAGGCTATTGGAATTTCTGAAATCTTTTGGGAATTTTTCGGAGCACCGAGGAATTTTTAATTAATTTTCCCTGTTTAATTAGATTTATTGGATTTTTAGAAATTCGAAAATCCATTTAAATTAAACCGGAAATTGGTTTACCGCGCGTGAACCGGACCGGAACGGTTCAGCGGAGGCGGAGACGGTTCGCCGAGTGAGTTTGCGCGTGCGTTCTGATAAGCTGATCGGACGGTCGTGATCGACGGTTGGGATTGAACCGGCTGATCGGGTGCTTACCGTGTCGATAGCGTGTCGACAGCGCGTATCGGGTGCTTACCGTGTCGAAAGCGTGTCAACGGCGCGTAATGGGTTTCACCGTGTCGGCCAGAAATATAAAACCCTCGCGAAACGATTAGGGTTTGTTCGGCCGACCGATAGAGAGAGTTTTTCCGGCGTACGGCGCGTGATTCCGGCGGCCTGGCAAGGGGCTTTTTGTGCCTGGAGATTCACGGGAACGAGGAGAGTCAATTCGTACCGGATTCGTTCGGCGAGGAGCTGCGGCGAGCTACGGACGAAGTTCACCGTCGCCGGCGTCGTTGAGGTAGGAAATTCAGATTTAAATCAGTTAATTAGCAAATTAAACACATGGATTATTTTGCAAATTACTACCTGAGCATGCGAATTGTGGTTTTTTTTGGAATTGATTAATGCAATTATTGAAGTTAGCATGTTTAGGGTTTTCGAAATAAAAAAAAAAAAAAATTTATTATGCTGTCGAATTCGGGAAGTTTACCAAGCATGTGTTGAAATTGATTATGTGCTTTATTCATGTTAAGGTAGTATCGTATGCTGGAATTGTTTAATTTCGCAAATTGTCAAATTGGGGATCGGATGAAAGTCCTTCGGCGGAAAATTTTGATTAAACCTTAGAAATTAGTGGCAATTATTGAAACATTAGGATAGTACGAACATAGAATTTTGTTTCTCTTTGTTCGCGGTCGCCGGAAATCGGCGGAAGAATTTGATTTGGTCGGCGATTGCGTCGGCTAGGGTTTCGCGGGCGTCGGACCGAGGAAGGAGAAGGGTTTAGATAATTACAAATTTAATTAAGTAATTAATGGTATTTACGCTATTTTATTAGTAATTAAAATCAATCCAATTAACGGATTATTAAGAAAATTGGTTCGGCGGTGTCGCGGTTCAGCGCGAGAGTTCCGAACCGGCAGCGAAAACCGGTTCAGCGGGATTCGGCGCGGACGAACGGCACGAAGGCCCGAACCGGCAGCGAAAACCGGTTCGCGGTTCAGCGCGGGTTTTCCGAACCGGCAGCGAAACCCGGTTCAGCGGAACGCGGGCGCGGACGAATGGCGAAGGAAAAACTTAATTCGGAAATAAATCCGAATTTTCGGAAAATGGATATATGTGAATTTAAATTTTAATTCGGAAATTTATTCCGAATTTCGGAAAATTAAGAAAGGGCAGAATTTGATTTTTTGGAATTTTTAAATTAATTCAGAAATAAATCCGAATTTTTGGAAAAACAGGATATATGTGGAATTTATTAATCCGAATTTTCGGAAAAAGGATATATGTGGAATTTAAATTTTATTTGGAAATTTATTTCGAATTTCGGAAAATGGATAAAGGGCAGAAATTGAAGTTGAAATTTAAAATTTCCTGAAACGAGAAAAATGTGATTTAGGGAAATCACATAGACAAGTTGAAAGTTACTGTTGGAAATTATCTATAAATTCAGTACAGCTGGATCAGTTGGAAGGAAGTGTGACACTTGGGTAAGTGTTACCAGAATAGTCAGAATTTCTATACAGTTTATGTTACTTGGATGGCATTGACATGGATTGAGTCAGTTTACTCAGTGTTGGCATATTTTATGGATTGGCATACTGGACCGGACTACTATAGACCCTATATGATGTTTTAGGGTAGTTGTGGTAGGTAACTGTGCGGTTCAGACTTAGCTTCCACAGTATACATGTGACTGGTATGCGCCTTGTTGTACCTGGATACATGTTGCCGGATCTTGGAGTTAGAGATTGGCAATGACTGTAGGGGCGTGAGCTTCTATGGAAGTTGTTGGTAGAGGACTCTTTGGGACGGTGGCTGAGTCGATCTCTCCTGGTCCATGTGTGTAGGCCTGCGCGCCTGAGGGTGGCAGGGGTGTCTCGCAGTGGCTAGCCAAGTGTGTAGGCCTGCGCGCCTTAGGGTGGCAGGGGTGTCTCACGTTGGCTAGAGATTTTGTGACTGGATTTGTCTATAGTCTCCAGGAGATTGATTGACGAGAGACACTGCGGTGTCGGGTGCTTAGGCGCCATGCGTGTTTCGAGATGGGCGTTCCCACTGGCACGTTGCCTGGTAGCCCAGAGGAGAGCTACTCTGGTGTGACTGGGGTGGCTGTGGTTGGTCGGAGTCTGGGACTGAGAGTGCCTATCCACCGTACATTGTTATGCTGTATTCCTGTATTTTTGCTATTATCCTTCTCTTGCATGTGAGTTTTACTAGCTGACTTTCCTACTGGGCGTAGCTCATTCCTGTATTATATATTTTCAGTGGCTCGGCAGACTTGACGCTACCGGATTAGGTGGGATCGTGGTCAGCAGGCTTGTGAAGGATTTCTGATTGGTGATTGTCTGAGATATTCTGGTTAGTTGATTGTTGCTGTTGGATGTTTCAGTGAGACTGTTATTCTCATATGTTACATATAATTTGAGGGTAATTCGGAATTATGTATCTGGATGAACAATATTACACTTGTGGACTTGTATCTTATTCTTGTAATGTAGTTCCATTTACTGTCTTATCTTATTGTCTTGGAGTATGGTGAGTGGAGTGCTACATTTATCTGTGGATGTTATATATCTTCCGTTTGATGGTGAGGTCATTACATGACTATGGAACTTAACCGTGGGGGTTCAGACTTCTATTAGATCGGTTCTCCTACCGGTGTGGGTAAGGAGTATTTGGTCTAGTAGGAGTAACATTGCGCGAGTCCATCTGTTAACTCAGGAGTCATGAACCTGACTTGACGGTGTACCCGGGAGATGGGATCCACATTGTTAAGGAAGGTAGGTGTGTAATGATGTGTTATATCCTATGTTTTTCGTAGGCTACTCAGGTTGGTATGGGACGATCTGAGCTGTCTATATGTAAAAAAAAAAAAAAAAAAAAAAAAAAAAAAATGTATGCCAAAAATCAGCCTAGGAAAAAAATGGGGTGTAACAGCAGTGGTATCAGAGCCCTAGGTGAGGATAACGGGGCTAGACGTGTATAGGGGTTCAACCCAAGGTGGGGAGAACTGTTGATTCTTTTGTATACTATAGTAGTCCATATGCCAATTGCCAAATGACGACTCTAATGCCAGATTAATTGTTTTTGACAGTATGGCTGGTACCAGGAGACTTTCCGCTCGTGGAGCAGCTAGAGGCAGACCGGTATCTACTACTCCTACCCCGGAGACGATCCCAGCATTGCCAGTTGAGCCAGCCGTGGATCGTTGGATCGATGCCTTCATGCGGTTGCGTCCGCGGAGCTTCAGTGGGTCGGCTGACCCAGCGGTGGCAGATGACTGGATGGCTCATATGCTTGAGCTATTTGATGCCTTGGGATGTCCATTCGGCAGGAGGGTAGTGCTTGCTGCTCTAGTGTTGGAGGGAGAGGCTGCTACCTGGTGGAGAGGCCAGCGGCGCGCTATGTTTGGGGAGGCCCAGAACAGTGAGATAGCATGGGATGACTTTGTTGAGGCATTCAGGGAGTGCTACATTCCGGCCTCTGCCATGGCTCAGTTCAGGAGGGAACTTATACACCTCAGGCAGGGCCAGATGTCAGTGAACGATTACTTATCGAGGTTCACTTATCTGGCGAGGTACGCCGTAGAGCTGGTGCCTTCTGAGGAACGCAGATGTGAGATGTTCCTGGAGGGACTTCGTCCTATGCTGCAGCGCCAGCTAGTTGTGAGTCGGTTTGCCAGGTTTCGTGACTTGGTGGAGGCTGCGAGATCCGTTGAGCTTATTGATATCCGGATGGAGGCCCAGAGAGAGACTCATAACAAGAGGAAGGAATTCAGAAATATCCAACAAAACAAAAAGGGCAAGAGACACAGAGATCACAGTGGTACTCAGGAGGTCGTGTTCCGGCCACGACCTATTTCTGAGAGACCAGTGCAGCAGACAGGTACCCGGACTGGGGGGATTATCTGCTACCATTGTCGACAGCCCGGACACAAGAAGTGCGACTGCCCAGAGTTGAAGAAACAGAGGATCACGGGACCGGTTGGTTCATCTGGGGGACAGCCCAGGGTATTTGCACTGACTCGGCAGCAGGCTTCAGAGTCACCAGAAGTGATCACAGGTATGCTTCATTTTGGCAACGTGCAGTGCATGACTTTGTTTGATACTGGTGCATCTCATTCTTTTGTTGCTGAGAGGATCTGGAATCAGATATCAGGATCCAAGGGTTACTTGAAGGAACCCTTACTGGTTAGACTTCCTGATGGGAAAGAGATTCCCACTGTTCAGAAGATTGACGGATCTATTCTGATTAGTGGACACGAATTCGTGACAGAGTTGATATGTGTGCCACTAGTAGAGTTCGACATCATTTTGGGGATGGATTGGCTGTGCCACCATGCAGTGGTTCTGGATTGTTGGGAGAAGAAGGTCAGGATCAGAGTGCCTGGTTCGGGGGATGTGATATACTTTGGTCTGAACAGGCAGATTCCCCTGATCTCAGTTCTTCAGGCTGGAAGGTTAGTAAGTAAGGGTTGTACTGGTTGGTTGGCCTATGTGACCGATAGCCAAGCCACCACTACCCCTATGTCAGATATTCCAGTGGTGAGAGATTTTCCTATGGTTTTTCCAGAGGAGTTGCCTGGATTTCCACCAGCTAGGGAAGTGGAGTTTTCAATTGATTTGGAGGCAGGAGTAGCTCCTATTGCTAGAGCTCCTTACAGGATGGCTCCAGCCGAACTAGCAGAGTTGAAGACTCAGTTACAGGACTTATTAGACAAGGGACTCATACGCCCCAGTTGTTCACCTTGGGGTGCCCCTGTCTTATTTGTCAAGAAGAAAGATGGTAGTATGAGGCTGTGTGTGGATTATAGGGAATTGAATAAGGTTACTATTCGTAACCGATACCCTTTACCACGCATCGATGATTTGCTGGATCAACTTCAGGGAGCAACTGTGTTCTCCAAGATTGACTTACGCTCGGGTTATCACCAGATCCGGATTAGAGATTCTGATGTACCCAAGACAGCATTCCGTACTAGATACGGACATTACGAGTTCACAGTGTTGCCTTTTGGATTGACTAATGCTCCAGCAGTATTTATGAACCTGATGCATCGAGTTTTTCATGCCTTTCTGGATCGGTTTGTGATCATCTTTATAGATGATATATTGATTTATTCCAGAGATAGGGATACTCATGCAGATCAGTTGAGGACTGTGCTTACAGTGTTGCGGGAGAATGAGCTGTATGCAAAATTCTCCAAGTGTTCTTTTTGGCTGGACTCAGTAGCATTCTTAGGACACATTGTCAGTGCGGAGGGCGTGGCTGTTGATCCTAGCAAGATACGAGCTATTATTGATTGGAAACGGCCATCTTCTGTCACTGAGATCCGGAGTTTCCTTGGTTTGGCTGGATACTATAGGAAATTTGTTCCTCACTTTTCTAGACTGGCTGCTCCACTAACCCAGTTGACCCGGAAGGGAAAATCTTTTGAGTGGACAGAGAGTTGTGAGAACAGTTTCCTAGAGCTGAAGCAGAGGCTTAGCACCGCTCCAGTATTGATGTTACCCACACAGGAGAAGCCGTATCAGATGTACACTGATGCTTCACATATAGGCTTGGGAGCCGTACTAATGCAGGATAACAGAGTTATAGCATATGCTTCGAGGCAACTGAAGGATCATGAGAAGAATTATCCCACTCATGATTTGGAGTTAGCTGCTGTCATTTTTGCCTTGAAGATATGGAGACATTATTTGTACGGAGTTCCTGTAGATTGCTTCTCTGACCACAAGAGTCTTAAGTATCTGTTCACTCAGAAGGAACTGAACTTGAGGCAGAGGAGGTGGTTGGAACTGATAAAGGATTACGAGCTGACAATAAACTACTGCGAGGGGAAGGCTAATCCAGTGGCTGATGCCTTGAGCAGACACGCAGTTGTGCATAATATGTTAGTCTGTGACTCTATACCAGACTTGGATTGGAATGTTGAAAGATGTCAGGAACAGTTGTCTATTCAGAGACTGGTTCACAGACTCAGCTCATTGACTATTCGGGCTGACTGGTTATCTGAGATGCGTGACCTTCAGCTTTGTGATGAAGAGCTGAAGGAGAAGATTGAGTTGGCATCGCAGGGATTGGGAGGAGACTTTGCTCTCAGAGACGACATTTTGACCTTCAGGGGTCGCTGGTGTGTACCATCACATCAGGAGTTCAGGGAGAGGATCCTTCGGGAGGCTCACTATGGAACCTTGGCTATGCACCCTGGAGAAGTCAAGGTGTACAGGAATTTGAGGAGTGTTTTCTGGTGGAGAGGTTTGAAGACAGATGTTGCTGCCTTTGTTAGGAAATGCCTTACATGTCAGCAAGTTAAGGCCGAACACCAGAGACCTGGAGGATTGTTACAGAGATTGCCGATTCCGGAGTGGAAATGGGATGACATCACTATGGACTTTGTGACTGGTCTTCCTCGTACCAGACAAGGTTTTGATGCTATTTGGGTCATCGTAGATCGATTGACCAAGTCAGCCCATTTCTTATCCATTAAGAAGACGGATTCAGCGGCACAGTTGGCAGAGATATATATTCAGCAGATTGTCAGATTGCATGGGATTCCCCGTTCTATTATTTCTGACAGAGACGCCAAATTCACATCACAGTTTTGGAAGAGCTTACACACTGCCATGGGTACACAGTTAAAGTTCAGTACTGCTTATCATCCTCAGACGGATGGACAGTCTGAGCGGACTATTCGGACCTTGGAGGATTTGCTACGCTTGAGCGTACAAACTTACTCAACAGATTGGACTAGACGATTACCCTTGGTAGAGTTTGTGTACAATAACAGCTTCCAGGCGTCGATTGGTATGGCACCTTACGAGGCGTTGTATGGGCGTAGGTGCAGATCTCCTCTTTGTTGGGAGGAGGGTGATTCCAGGAGAGTGTGGGGACCCCAGATTGTAGAGGAGACCACAGCGGAAGTCAAGTTATTGCAGGACAGATTACGTACTGTGCAAGATCGCCAGAAGAAATATTATGATCCTAAGCACAAGGCTGTTGAGTTTTCTGTGGGAGATAGGGTATTCCTGAAGGTCAGTCCTATGCGGGGTCTATTCAGGTTTGGAAAGCCTTCTAAGCTTCGACCTCGTTACATTGGACCCTATCCTATTCTGGAGAGGATCGGTGAAGTGGCTTACAGGTTGGCACTTCCTGAGCATCTGACTGAGATTCACAATGTGTTCCATGTTTCGAATCTCAAGAAATATGTGCCAGATCCTTCTCATTGCATCAGTGATGATCTTCCTGGTTTACAAGTGGCACCATATTCTTCTTATGTGGAACTACCAGTTCGCATCCTCGAGGAGAGCAGCAGACAGCTGAGGAACAGGTCGTTTCCTATGGTCAAGGTTCTGTGGAATAGACATGACGAAAGGGAGGCAACCTGGGAGCTAGAGCAGGATGTTGCTGGAAAATGGCCGGAACTTCTTGCTGAATTTCGAGGGCGAAATTCCTGATAAGGTGGGGAGATTGTTATACCCGGTAAAATTTTATGTATTTGATCTTTAATAAATTAATTGTGGCTTGGATGATTTCGAATCGACAGTAGGATGAGCCAGGAACTAAATTGTAGGCTATTGGAATTTCTGAAATCTTTTGGGAATTTTTCGGAGCACCGAGGAATTTTTAATTAATTTTCCCTGTTTAATTAGATTTATTGGATTTTTAGAAATTCGAAAATCCATTTAAATTAAACCGGAAATTGGTTTACCGCGCGTGAACCGGACCGGAACGGTTCAGCGGAGGCGGAGACGGTTCGCCGAGTGAGTTTGCGCGTGCGTTCTGATAAGCTGATCGGACGGTCGTGATCGACGGTTGGGATTGAACCGGCTGATCGGGTGCTTACCGTGTCGATAGCGTGTCGACAGCGCGTATCGGGTGCTTACCGTGTCGAAAGCGTGTCAACGGCGCGTAATGGGTTTCACCGTGTCGGCCAGAAATATAAAACCCTCGCGAAACGATTAGGGTTTGTTCGGCCGACCGATAGAGAGAGTTTTTCCGGCGTACGGCGCGTGATTCCGGCGGCCTGGCAAGGGGCTTTTTGTGCCTGGAGATTCACGGGAACGAGGAGAGTCAATTCGTACCGGATTCGTTCGGCGAGGAGCTGCGGCGAGCTACGGACGAAGTTCACCGTCGCCGGCGTCGTTGAGGTAGGAAATTCAGATTTAAATCAGTTAATTAGCAAATTAAACACATGGATTATTTTGCAAATTACTACCTGAGCATGCGAATTGTGGTTTTTTTTGGAATTGATTAATGCAATTATTGAAGTTAGCATGTTTAGGGTTTTCGAAATAAAAAAAAAAAAAAATTTATTATGCTGTCGAATTCGGGAAGTTTACCAAGCATGTGTTGAAATTGATTATGTGCTTTATTCATGTTAAGGTAGTATCGTATGCTGGAATTGTTTAATTTCGCAAATTGTCAAATTGGGGATCGGATGAAAGTCCTTCGGCGGAAAATTTTGATTAAACCTTAGAAATTAGTGGCAATTATTGAAACATTAGGATAGTACGAACATAGAATTTTGTTTCTCTTTGTTCGCGGTCGCCGGAAATCGGCGGAAGAATTTGATTTGGTCGGCGATTGCGTCGGCTAGGGTTTCGCGGGCGTCGGACCGAGGAAGGAGAAGGGTTTAGATAATTACAAATTTAATTAAGTAATTAATGGTATTTACGCTATTTTATTAGTAATTAAAATCAATCCAATTAACGGATTATTAAGAAAATTGGTTCGGCGGTGTCGCGGTTCAGCGCGAGAGTTCCGAACCGGCAGCGAAAACCGGTTCAGCGGGATTCGGCGCGGACGAACGGCACGAAGGCCCGAACCGGCAGCGAAAACCGGTTCGCGGTTCAGCGCGGGTTTTCCGAACCGGCAGCGAAACCCGGTTCAGCGGAACGCGGGCGCGGACGAATGGCGAAGGAAAAACTTAATTCGGAAATAAATCCGAATTTTCGGAAAATGGATATATGTGAATTTAAATTTTAATTCGGAAATTTATTCCGAATTTCGGAAAATTAAGAAAGGGCAGAATTTGATTTTTTGGAATTTTTAAATTAATTCAGAAATAAATCCGAATTTTTGGAAAAACAGGATATATGTGGAATTTATTAATCCGAATTTTCGGAAAAAGGATATATGTGGAATTTAAATT
>JAIUJO010001179.1:5000-20000 GCA_023846275.1 Vanilla planifolia
TTCATTTTCTTCTTCTTCTTCTTCTTCTTCTTCTTCTTCCTCTTCTTCATCTCCTTCTTCTACTTGTTCTTCTATTTCTTCCTCTTGTTCTTCTTCTTCTTCTTCTTTCTTTTTTTCTTGCTCCTCTTCTTTTTCTTCTTCTTATTTTTCTTCTTCTTTTTCTTCCTTTTCTTCTTCTTCTTCTTTTTTTCTTCTTCATATTTTTCCTCTTCTTCCTCTTCTTGTTGTTCTTTTTCTTCTTCTTCTACAACTTCTACTTCTTTTTTCTTCTTCCTCTTCTTCTACTTCTTATTCTTCATCTCCTTTTTTCTTCTTTTTCTTCTTCTTCTTCTTCCTCTTATTCATCTTCTTCTTCTTCTTTTCTTTTTTCTTCTTGTCCTCTTCTTCTCCTCCTTCTTCATGTTCTTCGTCTCCTTGTTTTCTTTTTCTTCATCTTCTTCTTCTTCTTCATCTTCATTTTCATCTTCTTCTGCTTCTTCTTCATCTTCTTTTTTCCCCTTCTTCTCCTTTTTCTTTTTCTTCTTCTTCTTCTTTGAAATCTTCATCATCATCATCTTCTTCTTCTTCTTCTTCTTCTTTGCTTCTTCTTCTACTTCTTCTTCTTCCTCTTCTTCTTTTTCTTCCTCTGCCTCTCCTTCTTCTTCTTCTTCTTGATCTTCTTCTTCTTCCTCTTCTTCTTCTTCTTCTTCTTTCTTCTTCTTCTTTCTCTTCTTCTTTCTCTTAGTTTTCTTCTTGTTCTTGTTCTTCTTCTTCTTCTTCTTCTTCTTCTTCTTCTTCTTCTTTTTCATCATCTTCTTCTTCTTCTTCTTCTTCTTCTTCTTCTTCTGTTTCTTCTTCTACTCCTTCTTCTTCTTCTTCTTCTTTTTCTTCCTCTTCTTCTTCCTCTACTTATTCTTATTCTTATTCTTCTTCTTACTCTTGTTCTTGTTCTTGTTAATCTTCTTCTTCTTCCTATTCTTCTTCTTCTTCTTCTTCTTCTTTTCTTCCTCTTATTTTCCTACCTCTTCTTCTTCTTCTTGTTTCTTCAACTTCTTAATCTTATTCTTCTTCTTTCTTCTAATTCTTCCTCTTCTTCTTGTTCTCCTTCTTTTTCTTCTTCTTCTTCTTCTTCTTCTACTTCTTCCTATTCTTCTTCTTCCTTTTCTTCTCTTCTTCTTTCTTCATCTTCTTATTCTTCTTTTACTTTCTTCTAATTCTTCTATTTATTCTTCTTCTTCTTCTTCTTATTCATCTTCTTCTTCTATTTCTTCTTCTTCTTCTTCTTCTTCTTCTTATTCTTACTCTTCTCCTTTTTCTTCTTTTACGTTTTTCTTCTCCTTCTTCCATTTAGCCTTCTTCTATATCTTCTTCTTCTTCTCCTTCTTCGTCATCCTCTTCTTCTTCTTTTTCTTCTTCTTCTTCTTCATCATCTTTTTCTTCTTCTACTTCTTCTTCTCTTTCTTCTTCTTCTTCTTTCTTCTCCTCTTCATCTTCTTCTTCTTTCAACTTCTTCATCTTCTCCTTTTTGTTCATTTTTTTTCTTCTTTATCTTCTATATCATCTACTTCTTCTTCTTCCTCTTCTTCTTCGTCTTCCTCTTCTTCTTCTTCTTCTTCTTCTTCTCCATCTTCTCTTGATCTTCCTCTTCTTCTTCTTGTTCTTCTTCTTCCTCTTCTACTTCTTCTACATCTTCTTCTTCTTTTTCTTCTTCTTCTTCTTCTTCTTCTTCTTCTTCTTCTTCTTCTTCTTCTTCTTCACCTTCTTCTTATTCTTCTTC
The DNA here is from genome assembly GCA_023846275.1 of Vanilla planifolia. Lineage (NCBI taxonomy): Eukaryota > Viridiplantae > Streptophyta > Magnoliopsida > Asparagales > Orchidaceae > Vanilla > Vanilla planifolia. Next base: position 6,757 of record JAIUJO010001179.1, read on the forward strand.
TTCTTCATCTTCTTCTTCATCTTCTTCTTCTTCTTCATCTTCTTCTTCTTCTCCTTCCTCATTTTCTTCTTTTACATATTTTTCTACTTCTTCTTCTTCTTCTTCTTCTTCCTTTTCTTCTTCCTCTTCTTGTTCTTCTTCTTCATCTTTTTCATCTTCTTCTTCTACTTCTTCTTCATCATCATCTTCTAATTCTTCTTCTTCCACTACTTCTTCTTCTTCTTTCTCTTCTTATTCTTCTTCTTCTTCTTCTTCTTTATTTTTCTTCTACTTCTTCTTCATCTACTACTTCTTTTTCTACTTCTTTGTCTTCTTTTTCTTCTTTTCTTCTTCTTCTTCTTCTTCCACTTCTTCTTCTTCCTCTTCTTTTTCTTCTTCTTCTTCTTCTTCTTCTTCTTCTTCTACTTCTTCTTCTAACACTTCTACTTCATTCTTCTTCTTCCTCTTCTTCTACTTCTTATTCTTCTTCTTCTTCTTTTTTCATCTTCTTCTACTTCGTCTTCTTCCTCATATTCATCTTCTTCATTTTTTTCTTTTTCTTTTTCTTCTTCTCCTCTTCTTCTTCTCCTACTTCTTCTTCTCCTTTTCCTCCTTTTTCTTTTTCTTCATCTTCTTCTTCATCTTCATCTTCTACTTCTTCTTCTTCTTCTTCTACTGCTTCTTCTTCACCTTCTTATTCTTCTCTATCTCCTTCTTCTTCTTCTTCTTTTTCTTCTTTGACTTCTTCATCATCATCATCTTCTTCTTCTTCTTGTTCTTCTTCTGGTTCTTCTTCTTTATCTTCTTCTTCTTCTACTTCTTCTTTCTCTTCTTCTTCTTCTTCATCTCCCCTTTTTGTTCTTGTTCTTCTTTCTTCTTTCTTCTTCTTCTTGCTCTTCTTCTTTTTCTTCTTTTTTCTATTATTTTCTTCTTCTTTTCGACTTATTCTTCTTCTTCTTCTTCTTCTTCTTCTTCCTTTTCTTCTTCTTCTTATTCTTCTTCGTCTTCTTCTTATTCTCATTTTTCTTCATCTTCTTCTTTTTCTTCATCTTCTTCTTCTTCTTCTCCATCTTCTTCATCTTCCTCTTCTTTTTCTTCTTCTTCCTCTCCTCTCTTTCTACTTCTTTTTCTTCATCTTCTTCTTCTTCTTCTCCATCTGCTTCATCTTCCTCTTCTTTTTCTTCTTCTTCCTCTCCTCTCTTTCTACTTCTTTTTCTTCTTCTTCTTCTTCTTCTTTTATTTCTTCTTCTTCTTCTTCTTCCACTTCTTCTTCATCTTCTTCTTCTTCTTCTTCTTCTTCCTCTTCATCTTCTTCCTCTTATTCTTAGTCTGCTTCTTACTCTTCTTCTTGTTCTCGTCCAATTTCTTCTTCTTCTTCTTCCTTCTTAAACTTCTTATTTTTCTTCTTCTACTACTTATTCTTTTTCTCCTTCTTTCTTCTTCTCCAACATCTTCTTCTTCTTCTTCTACTACTTCTTTGTCTTCTTCTACTTGTTCTTCATCATCTTCTATTATTTATTCTTTTTCTTCTTTTTTCATCTTCTTCTTCTTCTAAATCTTCTTCTTCTCCTTCTTCTTCTTCTCCTCCTTCTTCTCCATCTTCTTCTTCTTCTTCTTATTCTTCTTCTTCTTATTCTTCTTCTTACTCTTGTTCTAGTTCTCGTCCATCTTCTTGTTCTTCTTCTTCTTCATCTTCTTTTCTTCTTCTTAATTTTCTTCCTTTTTTTCTTCTTCTTCTTCTTCTTTCTTCTTATTCTTCTTCTTCTTCATCTTCTTCTTCATCTTCTTCTTCTTCTTCTTCTTCTTCATTTTCTTCTTCTTCTTTTTCTTCTTCATTTTCTTCTTCTTCTTCTTCTTTATCTTCTTCTTGTTCTTCTCCCTCTTCTTCTTCTTCTTGCTCTTCTTCTTTTTTTCAATATCTTCTTCTTCTTCTTCCTCATCTTCTTCATCTTTTTCTTGTTTTTCCTCTTCTTCTTCTTATTATTATTCTTCATTTTTTTTCTTCTTTTACGTTTCCTTCTCCTTTTTCTTCTGCTTCACCTTCTTCTGCATCTTCTTCTTCTTCTTCTTCTTCTCCTTCTTCTTCATCTTCTTCTATATCTTTTTCTCCTTCTTCTCCCCTTCGTCGTCCTCCTCCTTTTTCTTCTTCTTCTTATTCTTTTTTTCATCTTATTCTACCTCTTCTTCGCCTTTTTCTTTTACTTCTTCTTCTTCTTTTTCTTTTTCTTCTTGTTCTTCTTCTTTTTCTTCTTCTGCTTCCACCACTTCATCTACTACTTCTTTTTATTCTTCTTCTTGTTGTTGTTTTCTTTTTTCTTGTTCTTCCTTTCTTCTTCTTCTCCTTTTTCTTCCTCTTCTTCTTCTTCTTCTTCTGCTTCTTCTTCATCTTCTTCTTCATCTTCATCTTCATCTTCTACTTCTTCTTCTTCTTCTTCTTCTTCTTCTTCTTCTACTTCTACTTCTTCTTCATCTTCTTCTTCTTTGTCTTGTTCTTCTTTTTCTTCTACTTCATCTTCATCATCATCTTCTTGTTCATTTTCTTCTTCTTCTTCTTCTTCTTCTTTTTCTTCCTCTTCTCCTTCACCATCTTCTACTTGTTCTTCCTTTTCTTCCACTTCTTCTTCTTGTTCTTCTTCTTCTTCTTCTTTCTCCTTTTTCTTGCTCCTCTTCCTTTTCTTCTTATTATTTTTCTTCTTCTTCTTCTTCTTTTCCTTTTCTTCTTCTTCTACTTCTTTTCTTCTTCTTCTTCTTCTTTTTCCTCTTCTTCTACTTCTTCTTCTTTTGCTTCTTCTTCTTCTTCCTCTTCTTCTTCTTCTTTCTTCTTCTTGTTTTCTATTTTCTTGTTCTTCTTTTCTTCTTCTTCTCCTTTATCTTCCTCTTCTTCTTCTTCATCATCTTCTTCTTCTTCTACTTCTACTTCTTCTTCATCTTCTTCATCATCTTCATCTTCTACTTCTTCTTCTTCTTCTTCTTCTTCTTCATCTTTTACTACTGCTTCTACTTCTTCTTCATCTTCTTCTTCTTTTTCTGGTTCTTCTTTTTCTTCTACTTCATCTTCTTCATCATCTTCTTGTTCATTTTCTTCTTCTTCTTCTTCTTCTTCTTCTTCTTCCTCTTCTTCTCCTTCTTCTACTTGTTCTTCTTTTTCTTCCTCTTCTTCTTCTTCTTCTTCTTCTTTCTTCTTTTTCTTGCTCCTCTTCTTTTTCTTCTTATTTTTCTTCTTCTTCTTTTTCTTCCTTTTCTTCTTCTTCTTCTTTTTTTCTTCTTCATATTTTTCCTCTTCTTCCTCTTCTTGTTGTTCTTTTTCTTCTTCTTCTACAACTTCTACTTCTTTTTTCTTCTTCCTCTTCTTCTACTTCTTATTCTTCATCTCCTTTTTTCTTCTTTTTCTTCTTCTTCTTCTTCCTCTTATTCATCTTCTTCTTCTTCTTTTCTTTTTTCTTCTTGTCCTCTTCTTCTCCTCCTTCTTCATGTTCTTCGTCTCCTTGTTTTCTTTTTCTTCATCTTCTTCTTCTTCTTCTTCTTCATCTTCATTTTCTTCTTCTTCTGCTTCTTCTTCATCTTCTTTTTTTCCCCTTCTTCTCCTTTTTCTTTTTCTTCTTCTTCTTCTTTGAAATCTTCATCATCATCATCTTCTTCTTCTTCTTCTTCTTCTTCTTCTTTTTTGCTTCTTCTTCTACTTCTTCTTCTTCCTCTTCTTCTTTTTCTTCCTCTGCCTCTCCTTCTTCTTCTTCTTCTTGATCTTCTTCTTCTTCCTCTTCTTCTTCTTCTTCTTCTTCTTCTTCTTCTTTCTCTTCTTCTTTCTCTTAGTTTTCTTCTTGTTCTTCTACTTATTCTTCTTCTTCTTCTTCTTCTTCTTCTTCTTCTTGTTCTTTTTCATCATCTTTCTTCTTCTTCTTCTTCTTCTTCTGTTTCTTCTTCTACTCCTTCTTCTTCTTCTTCTTCTTTTTCTTCCTCTTCTTCTTCCTCTACTTATTCTTATTCTTATTCTTCTTCTTACTCTTGTTCTTGTTCTTGTCAATCTTCTTCTTCTTCCTTTTCTTCTTCTTCTTCTTCTTCTTTTCTTCCTCTTATTTTCCTACCTCTTCTTCTTCTTCTTGTTTCTTCAACTTCTTAATCTTATTCTTCTTCTTTCTTCTAATTCTTCCTCTTCTTCTTGTTCTCCTTCTTTTTCTTCTTCTTCTTCTTCTTCTTCTACTTCTTCCTATTCTTCTTCTTCCTTTTCTTCCTCTTCTTCTTTCTTCATCTTCTTATTCTTCTTCTACTTTCTTCTAATTCTTCTTTTTATTCTTCTTCATCTTCTATTTCTTCTTCTTCTTCTTCTTCTTCTTCTTATTCTTACTCTTCTCCTTTTTCTTCTTTTACGTTTTTCTTCTCCTTCTTCCATTTAGCCTTCTTCTATATCTTCTTCTTCTTCTCCTTCTTCGTCATCCTCTTCTTCTTCTTTTTCTACTTCTTCTCCTTCTTCTTCTTCTTCTTTTTCTTCTTCTTCTTCTTCATCATCTTTTTCTTCTTCTACTTCTTCTTCTCTTTCTTCTTCTTCTTCTTTCTTCTCCTCTTCATCTTCTTCTTCTTTCAACTTCTTCATCTTCTCCTTTTTGTTCATTTTTTTTCTTCTTTATCTTCTATATCATCTACTTCTTCTTCTTCCTCTTCTTCTTCGTCTTCCTCTTCTTCTTCTTCTTCTTCTTCTTCTTCTCCATCTTCTCTTGATCTTCCTCTTCTTCTTCTTGTTCTTCTTCTTCCTCTTCTACTTCTTCTACATCTTCTTCTTCTTTTTCTTCTTCTTCTACAACTTCTTCGTCTTCTTCTTCTTCTTCTTCTTCTACTTGTTCTTCTTCTTCTTCGTATTCTTCCTCTTCTCCTTCTTCTTAACCCTCTTCTTGTAATTCTTTCTTTCTTTTTTTGTCTTACTCCTTTTCTTTTTCATCTTCTTCTTCACCTTCTTCTACTTCTTCCTGTTCTTCTTCTTATTCTTCTTCTTCTTCTTCATCTTCTTCCTCTGTTTCTTCATCTTCTTACTTCTTCTTTCTCCTCTAGTTTTTCTTCTTTTACTTCTTTTTCTTCTACTCCTTCTTCTTCTTCTTCTTCTTCTTCCAATTCTTCTTCTTCTTCTTCAACTTCTTCTTCTTCTTCTTCTTCTTCCTCTTCTTCTTCTTCTTCTTCTTCTTCTTCTTCTTATTATTATTATTATTATTATTCTCCTAGTTTTTCTTCTTCAAGTTCTTCTTCTTCTTCTTCATTTTCTTACTCATCGTCTTTTCTTCTTCCTCTTCTCCTTCTTCTTTTTCTTCCTCCTCCTCCTTTTCTTCTTCTACTTCTTCTTCTTGCACCTCTTCTTTTTCTTCATCTTTCTCTTATTTTTCTTCATCTTCCTCTTCTTTTTCATCTTTTCCTTCATCTTTTTCTTCTTCTTCTTCTTCTTCTTCTTCCTCTACTTCTTTTTCTTCTTCTACTTGTTGTTGTTCTTCTTCTTCTTCTTCCTCTTCTTTGTTTTTCTTCTACTTGTTCTTCTTCTAATACTTCTTCTTCACCATTTTCTTCTTCTTCTTCTTCTTCTTTTTCTGCTGCATCTTCTCCTTCTTCTTGGTCTTCTTCTTATTCAATATCATCTTCTCCTTTTTCTTCGTTGTCTTTTTCTTCTTCTTCTTCTTCTATTTCTTCTTCTTCTTCTTCTATTTCTTCTTCTTCATCTTGTTCTTGTTATTATTATTATTGTTCTTCCTTTACTTCTTCTTCTTCTTTTTCTTCAACTTCTTCTTCTTCTTCTTCTTCTTATTCTTTTTCATCATCTTCTTCTTATTCTTGTTGTTCTCTTCTTCTTCTTCTTCTTCATCTACTTGTTCTTCTTCTTGTACTTCTTCTATCTTCTTCTTGTTCTACAGCTACTTCTTTTTCCTCCTCTTTCATCTTCTTCTTCTTGTTCTTCTTCTTCTTCACTTTCTTCTTCTTCTTCTTCTACATCTTCTTCTTCTTCTTCTTCTTCTTCTTCTTCTTCTTCGTCTTCTTCTTCTTCTTCACCTTCTTCTTATTCTTCTTCTTCTTCATCTTCTTCTTCATCTTCTTCTTCTTCTTCATCTTCTTCTTCTTCTCCTTCCTCATTTTCTTCTTTTACATATTTTTCTACTTCTTCTTCTTCTTCTTCTTCTTCCTTTTCTTCTTCCTCTTCTTGTTCTTCTTCTTCATCTTTTTCATCTTCTTCTTCTACTTCTTCTTCATCATCATCTTCTAATTCTTCTTCTTCCACTACTTCTTCTTCTTCTTTCTCTTCTTATTCTTCTTCTTCTTCTTCTTCTTTATTTTTCTTCTACTTCTTCTTCATCTACTACTTCTTTTTCTACTTCTTTGTCTTCTTTTTCTTCTTTTCTTCTTCTTCTTCTTCTTCCACTTCTTCTTCTTCCTCTTCTTTTTCTTCTTCTTCTTCTTCTTCTTCTTCTTCTTCTACTTCTTCTTCTAACACTTCTACTTCATTCTTCTTCTTCCTCTTCTTCTACTTCTTATTCTTCTTCTTCTTCTTTTTTCATCTTCTTCTACTTCGTCTTCTTCCTCATATTCATCTTCTTCATTTTTTTCTTTTTCTTTTTCTTCTTCTCCTCTTCTTCTTCTCCTACTTCTTCTTCTCCTTTTCCTCCTTTTTCTTTTTCTTCATCTTCTTCTTCATCTTCATCTTCTACTTCTTCTTCTTCTTCTTCTACTGCTTCTTCTTCATCTTCTTCTTCACCTTCTTCTTATTCTTCTCTATCTCCTTCTTCTTCTTCTTCTTTTTCTTCTTTGACTTCTTCATCATCATCATCTTCTTCTTCTTCTTGTTCTTCTTCTGGTTCTTCTTCTTTATCTTCTTCTTCTTCTACTTCTTCTTTCTCTTCTTCTTCTTCTTCATCTCCCCTTTTTGTTCTTGTTCTTCTTTCTTCTTTCTTCTTCTTCTTGCTCTTCTTCTTTTTCTTCTTTTTTCTATTATTTTCTTCTTCTTTTCGACTTATTCTTCTTCTTCTTCTTCTTCTTCTTCTTCCTTTTCTTCTTCTTCTTATTCTTCTTCGTCTTCTTCTTATTCTCATTTTTCTTCATCTTCTTCTTTTTCTTCATCTTCTTCTTCTTCTTCTCCATCTTCTTCATCTTCCTCTTCTTTTTCTTCTTCTTCCTCTCCTCTCTTTCTACTTCTTTTTCTTCATCTTCTTCTTCTTCTTCTCCATCTGCTTCATCTTCCTCTTCTTTTTCTTCTTCTTCCTCTCCTCTCTTTCTACTTCTTTTTCTTCTTCTTCTTCTTCTTCTTTTATTTCTTCTTCTTCTTCTTCTTCCTCTTCTTCTTCATCTTCTTCTTCTTCTTCTTCTTCTTCCTCTTCATCTTCTTCCTCTTATTCTTAGTCTGCTTCTTACTCTTCTTCTTGTTCTCGTCCAATTTCTTCTTCTTCTTCTTCCTTCTTAAACTTCTTATTTTTCTTCTTCTACTACTTATTCTTTTTCTCCTTCTTTCTTCTTCTCCAACATCTTCTTCTTCTTCTTCTACTACTTCTTTGTCTTCTTCTACTTGTTCTTCATCATCTTCTATTATTTATTCTTTTTCTTCTTTTTTCATCTTCTTCTTCTTCTAAATCTTCTTCTTCTCCTTCTTCTTCTTCTCCTCCTTCTTCTCCATCTTCTTCTTCTTCTTCTTATTCTTCTTCTTCTTATTCTTCTTCTTACTCTTGTTCTAGTTCTCGTCCATCTTCTTGTTCTTCTTCTTCTTCATCTTCTTTTCTTCTTCTTAATTTTCTTCCTTTTTTTCTTCTTCTTCTTCTTCTTTCTTCTTATTCTTCTTCTTCTTCATCTTCTTCTTCATCTTCTTCTTCTTCTTCTTCTTCTTCATTTTCTTCTTCTTCTTTTTCTTCTTCATTTTCTTCTTCTTCTTCTTCTTTATCTTCTTCTTGTTCTTCTCCCTCTTCTTCTTCTTCTTGCTCTTCTTCTTTTTTTCAATATCTTCTTCTTCTTCTTCCTCATCTTCTTCATCTTTTTCTTGTTTTTCCTCTTCTTCTTCTTATTATTATTCTTCATTTTTTTTCTTCTTTTACGTTTCCTTCTCCTTTTTCTTCTGCTTCACCTTCTTCTGCATCTTCTTCTTCTTCTTCTTCTTCTCCTTCTTCTTCATCTTCTTCTATATCTTTTTCTCCTTCTTCTCCCCTTCGTCGTCCTCCTCCTTTTTCTTCTTCTTCTTATTCTTTTTTTCATCTTATTCTACCTCTTCTTCGCCTTTTTCTTTTACTTCTTCTTCTTCTTTTTCTTTTTCTTCTTGTTCTTCTTCTTTTTCTTCTTCTGCTTCCACCACTTCATCTACTACTTCTTTTTATTCTTCTTCTTGTTGTTGTTTTCTTTTTTCTTGTTCTTCCTTTCTTCTTCTTCTCCTTTTTCTTCCTCTTCTTCTTCTTCTTCTTCTGCTTCTTCTTCATCTTCTTCTTCATCTTCATCTTCATCTTCTACTTCTTCTTCTTCTTCTTCTTCTTCTTCTTCTTCTACTTCTACTTCTTCTTCATCTTCTTCTTCTTTGTCTTGTTCTTCTTTTTCTTCTACTTCATCTTCATCATCATCTTCTTGTTCATTTTCTTCTTCTTCTTCTTCTTCTTCTTTTTCTTCCTCTTCTCCTTCACCATCTTCTACTTGTTCTTCCTTTTCTTCCACTTCTTCTTCTTGTTCTTCTTCTTCTTCTTCTTTCTCCTTTTTCTTGCTCCTCTTCCTTTTCTTCTTATTATTTTTCTTCTTCTTCTTCTTCTTTTCCTTTTCTTCTTCTTCTACTTCTTTTCTTCTTCTTCTTCTTCTTTTTCCTCTTCTTCTACTTCTTCTTCTTTTGCTTCTTCTTCTTCTTCCTCTTCTTCTTCTTCTTTCTTCTTCTTGTTTTCTATTTTCTTGTTCTTCTTTTCTTCTTCTTCTCCTTTATCTTCCTCTTCTTCTTCTTCATCATCTTCTTCTTCTTCTACTTCTACTTCTTCTTCATCTTCTTCATCATCTTCATCTTCTACTTCTTCTTCTTCTTCTTCTTCTTCATCTTTTACTACTGCTTCTACTTCTTCTTCATCTTCTTCTTCTTTTTCTGGTTCTTCTTTTTCTTCTACTTCATCTTCTTCATCATCTTCTTGTTCATTTTCTTCTTCTTCTTCTTCTTCTTCTTCTTCTTCCTCTTCTTCTCCTTCTTCTACTTGTTCTTCTTTTTCTTCCTCTTCTTCTTCTTCTTCTTCTTCTTTCTTCTTTTTCTTGCTCCTCTTCTTTTTCTTCTTATTTTTCTTCTTCTTCTTTTTCTTCCTTTTCTTCTTCTTCTTCTTTTTTTCTTCTTCATATTTTTCCTCTTCTTCCTCTTCTTGTTGTTCTTTTTCTTCTTCTTCTACAACTTCTACTTCTTTTTTCTTCTTCCTCTTCTTCTACTTCTTATTCTTCATCTCCTTTTTTCTTCTTTTTCTTCTTCTTCTTCTTCCTCTTATTCATCTTCTTCTTCTTCTTTTCTTTTTTCTTCTTGTCCTCTTCTTCTCCTCCTTCTTCATGTTCTTCGTCTCCTTGTTTTCTTTTTCTTCATCTTCTTCTTCTTCTTCTTCTTCATCTTCATTTTCTTCTTCTTCTGCTTCTTCTTCATCTTCTTTTTTTCCCCTTCTTCTCCTTTTTCTTTTTCTTCTTCTTCTTCTTTGAAATCTTCATCATCATCATCTTCTTCTTCTTCTTCTTCTTCTTCTTCTTTTTTGCTTCTTCTTCTACTTCTTCTTCTTCCTCTTCTTCTTTTTCTTCCTCTGCCTCTCCTTCTTCTTCTTCTTCTTGATCTTCTTCTTCTTCCTCTTCTTCTTCTTCTTCTTCTTCTTCTTCTTCTTTCTCTTCTTCTTTCTCTTAGTTTTCTTCTTGTTCTTCTACTTATTCTTCTTCTTCTTCTTCTTCTTCTTCTTCTTCTTGTTCTTTTTCATCATCTTTCTTCTTCTTCTTCTTCTTCTTCTGTTTCTTCTTCTACTCCTTCTTCTTCTTCTTCTTCTTTTTCTTCCTCTTCTTCTTCCTCTACTTATTCTTATTCTTATTCTTCTTCTTACTCTTGTTCTTGTTCTTGTCAATCTTCTTCTTCTTCCTTTTCTTCTTCTTCTTCTTCTTCTTTTCTTCCTCTTATTTTCCTACCTCTTCTTCTTCTTCTTGTTTCTTCAACTTCTTAATCTTATTCTTCTTCTTTCTTCTAATTCTTCCTCTTCTTCTTGTTCTCCTTCTTTTTCTTCTTCTTCTTCTTCTTCTTCTACTTCTTCCTATTCTTCTTCTTCCTTTTCTTCCTCTTCTTCTTTCTTCATCTTCTTATTCTTCTTCTACTTTCTTCTAATTCTTCTTTTTATTCTTCTTCATCTTCTATTTCTTCTTCTTCTTCTTCTTCTTCTTCTTATTCTTACTCTTCTCCTTTTTCTTCTTTTACGTTTTTCTTCTCCTTCTTCCATTTAGCCTTCTTCTATATCTTCTTCTTCTTCTCCTTCTTCGTCATCCTCTTCTTCTTCTTTTTCTACTTCTTCTCCTTCTTCTTCTTCTTCTTTTTCTTCTTCTTCTTCTTCATCATCTTTTTCTTCTTCTACTTCTTCTTCTCTTTCTTCTTCTTCTTCTTTCTTCTCCTCTTCATCTTCTTCTTCTTTCAACTTCTTCATCTTCTCCTTTTTGTTCATTTTTTTTCTTCTTTATCTTCTATATCATCTACTTCTTCTTCTTCCTCTTCTTCTTCGTCTTCCTCTTCTTCTTCTTCTTCTTCTTCTTCTTCTCCATCTTCTCTTGATCTTCCTCTTCTTCTTCTTGTTCTTCTTCTTCCTCTTCTACTTCTTCTACATCTTCTTCTTCTTTTTCTTCTTCTTCTACAACTTCTTCGTCTTCTTCTTCTTCTTCTTCTTCTACTTGTTCTTCTTCTTCTTCGTATTCTTCCTCTTCTCCTTCTTCTTAACCCTCTTCTTGTAATTCTTTCTTTCTTTTTTTGTCTTACTCCTTTTCTTTTTCATCTTCTTCTTCACCTTCTTCTACTTCTTCCTGTTCTTCTTCTTATTCTTCTTCTTCTTCTTCATCTTCTTCCTCTGTTTCTTCATCTTCTTACTTCTTCTTTCTCCTCTAGTTTTTCTTCTTTTACTTCTTTTTCTTCTACTCCTTCTTCTTCTTCTTCTTCTTCTTCCAATTCTTCTTCTTCTTCTTCAACTTCTTCTTCTTCTTCTTCTTCTTCCTCTTCTTCTTCTTCTTCTTCTTCTTCTTCTTCTTATTATTATTATTATTATTATTCTCCTAGTTTTTCTTCTTCAAGTTCTTCTTCTTCTTCTTCATTTTCTTACTCATCGTCTTTTCTTCTTCCTCTTCTCCTTCTTCTTTTTCTTCCTCCTCCTCCTTTTCTTCTTCTACTTCTTCTTCTTGCACCTCTTCTTTTTCTTCATCTTTCTCTTATTTTTCTTCATCTTCCTCTTCTTTTTCATCTTTTCCTTCATCTTTTTCTTCTTCTTCTTCTTCTTCTTCTTCCTCTACTTCTTTTTCTTCTTCTACTTGTTGTTGTTCTTCTTCTTCTTCTTCCTCTTCTTTGTTTTTCTTCTACTTGTTCTTCTTCTAATACTTCTTCTTCACCATTTTCTTCTTCTTCTTCTTCTTCTTTTTCTGCTGCATCTTCTCCTTCTTCTTGGTCTTCTTCTTATTCAATATCATCTTCTCCTTTTTCTTCGTTGTCTTTTTCTTCTTCTTCTTCTTCTATTTCTTCTTCTTCATCTTGTTCTTGTTATTATTATTATTGTTCTTCCTTTACTTCTTCTTCTTCTTTTTCTTCAACTTCTTCTTCTTCTTCTTCTTATTCTTTTTCATCATCTTCTTCTTATTCTTGTTGTTCTCTTCTTCTTCTTCTTCTTCATCTACTTGTTCTTCTTCTTGTACTTCTTCTATCTTCTTCTTGTTCTACAGCTACTTCTTTTTCCTCCTCTTTCATCTTCTTCTTCTTGTTCTTCTTCTTCTTCACTTTCTTCTTCTTCTTCTTCTACATCTTCTTCTTCTTCTTCTTCTTCTTCTTCTTCTTCTTCGTCTTCTTCTTCTTCTTCACCTTCTTCTTATTCTTCTTCTTCTTCATCTTCTTCTTCATCTTCTTCTTCTTCTTCATCTTCTTCTTCTTCTCCTTCCTCATTTTCTTCTTTTACATATTTTTCTACTTCTTCTTCTTCTTCTTCTTCTTCCTTTTCTTCTTCCTCTTCTTGTTCTTCTTCTTCATCTTTTTCATCTTCTTCTTCTACTTCTTCTTCATCATCATCTTCTAATTCTTCTTCTTCCACTACTTCTTCTTCTTCTTTCTCTTCTTATTCTTCTTCTTCTTCTTCTTCTTTATTTTTCTTCTACTTCTTCTTCATCTACTACTTCTTTTTCTACTTCTTTGTCTTCTTTTTCTTCTTTTCTTCTTCTTCTTCTTCTTCCACTTCTTCTTCTTCCTCTTCTTTTTCTTCTTCTTCTTCTTCTTCTTCTTCTTCTTCTACTTCTTCTTCTAACACTTCTACTTCATTCTTCTTCTTCCTCTTCTTCTACTTCTTATTCTTCTTCTTCTTCTTTTTTCATCTTCTTCTACTTCGTCTTCTTCCTCATATTCATCTTCTTCATTTTTTTCTTTTTCTTTTTCTTCTTCTCCTCTTCTTCTTCTCCTACTTCTTCTTCTCCTTTTCCTCCTTTTTCTTTTTCTTCATCTTCTTCTTCATCTTCATCTTCTACTTCTTCTTCTTCTTCTTCTACTGCTTCTTCTTCATCTTCTTCTTCACCTTCTTCTTATTCTTCTCTATCTCCTTCTTCTTCTTCTTCTTTTTCTTCTTTGACTTCTTCATCATCATCATCTTCTTCTTCTTCTTGTTCTTCTTCTGGTTCTTCTTCTTTATCTTCTTCTTCTTCTACTTCTTCTTTCTCTTCTTCTTCTTCTTCATCTCCCCTTTTTGTTCTTGTTCTTCTTTCTTCTTTCTTCTTCTTCTTGCTCTTCTTCTTTTTCTTCTTTTTTCTATTATTTTCTTCTTCTTTTCGACTTATTCTTCTTCTTCTTCTTCTTCTTCTTCTTCCTTTTCTTCTTCTTCTTATTCTTCTTCGTCTTCTTCTTATTCTCATTTTTCTTCATCTTCTTCTTTTTCTTCATCTTCTTCTTCTTCTTCTCCATCTTCTTCATCTTCCTCTTCTTTTTCTTCTTCTTCCTCTCCTCTCTTTCTACTTCTTTTTCTTCATCTTCTTCTTCTTCTTCTCCATCTGCTTCATCTTCCTCTTCTTTTTCTTCTTCTTCCTCTCCTCTCTTTCTACTTCTTTTTCTTCTTCTT
>JAIUJO010001179.1:22500-35000 GCA_023846275.1 Vanilla planifolia
CTGCCTCTCCTTCTTCTTCTTCTTCTTGATCTTCTTCTTCTTCCTCTTCTTCTTCTTCTTCTTCTTCTTCTTCTTCTTTCTCTTCTTCTTTCTCTTAGTTTTCTTCTTGTTCTTCTACTTATTCTTCTTCTTCTTCTTCTTCTTCTTCTTCTTCTTCTTGTTCTTTTTCATCATCTTTCTTCTTCTTCTTCTTCTTCTTCTGTTTCTTCTTCTACTCCTTCTTCTTCTTCTTCTTCTTTTTCTTCCTCTTCTTCTTCCTCTACATATTCTTATTCTTATTCTTCTTCTTACTCTTGTTCTTGTTCTTGTCAATCTTCTTCTTCTTCCTTTTCTTCTTCTTCTTCTTCTTCTTCTTCTTCTTCTTCTTTTCTTCCTCTTATTTTCCTACCTCTTTTTCTTCTTCTTGTTTCTTCAACTTCTTAATCTTATTCTTCTTCTTTCTTCTAATTCTTCCTCTTCTTCTTGTTCTCCTTCTTTTTCTTCTTCTTCTTCTTCTTCTTCTACTTCTTCCTATTCTTCTTCTTCCTTTTCTTCCTCTTCTTCTTTCTAAATCTTCTTATTCTTCTTCTACTTTCTTCTAATTCTTCTTTTTATTATTCTTCTTCTTCTTCTTATTCATCTTCTTCTTCTATTTCTTCTTCTTCTTCTTCTTCTTCTTATTCTTACTCTTCTCCTTTTTCTTCTTTTACGTTTTTCTTCTCCGTCTTCCATTTAACCTTCTTCTATATCTTCTTCTTCTTCTCCTTCTTTGTCATCCTCTTCTTCTTCTTTTTCTACTTCTTCTCCTTCTTCTTCTTCTTCTTTTTCTTCCTCTTCTTCTTCATCATCTTTTTCTTCTTCTACTTCTTCTTCTCTTTCTTCTTCTTCTTCTTTCTTCTCCTCTTCATCTTCTTCTTCTTTCAACATCTTCATCTTCTCCTTTATGTTCATTTTTTTTCTTCTTTATCTTCTATATCATCTACTTCTTCTTCTTCCTCTTCTTCTTCGTCTTCCTCTTCTTCTTCTTCTTCTTCTTCTTCTCCATCTTCTCTTGATCTTCCTCTTCTTCTTCCTCTTCTACTTCTTCTACATCTTCTTCTTCTTTTTCTTCTTCTTCTACAACTTCTTCGTCTTCTTCTTCTTCTTCTTCTTCTACTTGTTCTTCTTCTTCTTCGTATTCTTCCTCTTCTCCTTCTTCTTAACCCTCTTCTTGTAAATCTTTCTTTCTTTTTTTTTCTTACTCCTTTTCTTTTTCATCTTCTTCTTCACCTTCTTCTACTTCTTCCTCTTCTTCTTCTTATTCTTCTTCTTCTTCTTCATCTTCTTCCTCTGTTTCTTCATCTTCTTACTTCTTCTTTCTCCTCTAGTTTTTCTTCTTTTACTTCTTTTTCTTCTACTCCTTCTTCTTCTTCTTCTTCTTCTTCTTCCAATTCTTCTTCTTCTTCTTCAACTTCTTCTTCTTCTTCTTCTTCCTCTTCTTCTTCTTCTTCTTCTTCTTCTTCTTCTTATTATTATTATTATTCTTCTCCTAGTTTTTCTTCTTCAAGTTCTTCTTCTTCTTCTTCATTTTCTTACTCATCGTCTTTTCTTCTTCCTCTTCTCCTTCTTCTTTTTCTTCCTCCTCCTCCTCTTCTTCTTCTACTTCTTCTTCTTGCACCTCTTCTTTTTCTTCATCTTTCTCTTATTTTTCTTCATCTTCCTCTTCTTTTTCATCTTTTCCTTCATCTTTTTCTTCTTCTTCTTCTTCTTCTTCTTCCACTACTTCTTTTTCTTCTTCTACTTGTTGTTGTTCTTCTTCTTCTTCTTCCTCTTCTTTGTTTTTCTTCTACTTGTTCTTCTTCTAATACTTCTTCTTCACCATTTTCTTCTTCTTCTTCTTCTTCTTCTTCTTCTTCTTTTTCTGCTGCATCTTCTCCTTCTTCTTGGTCTTCTTCTTATTCAATATCATCTTCTCCTTTTTCTTTGTTATCTTTTTCTTCTTCTTCTTCTTCTATTTCTTCTTCTTCTTCTTCTATTTCTTCTTCTTCATCTTGTTCTTGTTATTATTATTATTGTTCTTCCTTTACTTCTTCTTCTTCTTTTTCTTCAACTTCTTCAACTTCTTCTTCTTCTTCTTCTTCTTATTCTTTTTCATCATCTTCTTCTTATTCTTGTTGTTCTCTTCTTCTTCTTCTTCTTCATCTACTTGTTCTTCTTCTTGTACTTCTTCTATCTTCTTCTTGTTCTACAGCTACTTCTTTTTCCTCCTCTTTCATCTTCTTCTTCACTTTCTTCTTCTTCTTCTTCTTCTTCTTCTTCTACATCTTCTTCTTCTTCTTCTTCTTCTTCTTCTTCTTCGTCTTCTTCTTCTTCTTCACCTTCTTCTTATTCTTCTTCTTCTTCATCTTCTTCTTCATCTTCTTCTTCTTCTTCTTCTTCTTCTTCTTCTCCTTCCTCATTTTCTTCTTTTACATATTTTTCTACTTCTTCTTCTTCTTCTTCTTCTTCCTGTTCTTCTTCCTCTTCTTGTTCTTCTTCTTCTTCTTTTTCATCTTCTTCTTCTACTTCTTCTTCATCATCATCTTCTAATTCTTCTTCTTCCACTACTTCTTCTTCTTCTTTCTCTTCTTATTCTTGTTCTTCTTCTTCTTCTTTATTTTTCTTCTACTTCTTCTTCATCTACTACTTCTTTTTCTACTTCTTTGTCTTCTTTTTCTTCTTTTCTTCTTCTTCTTCTTCTTCTTCTTCTTCTTCTTCTACTTCTTCTTGTAACACTTCTACTTCATTCTTCTTCTTCCTCTTCTTCTACTTCTTATTCATCTTCTTCTTCTTTTTTCATCTTCTTCTACTTCGTCTTCTTCCTCATATTCATCTTCTTCATTTTTTTCTTTTTCTTTTTCTTCTTCTCCTCTTCTTCTTCTCCTACTTCTTCTCCTTTTCCTCCTTTTTCTTTTTCTTCATCTTCTTCTTCATCTTCATCTTCTACTTCTTCTTCTTCTTCTGCTTCTTCTTAACTTTTCTTCTTCTTCTTCTACTGCTTCTTCTTCATCTTCTTCTTCACCTTCTTCTTATTCTTCTCTATCTCCTTCTTCTTCTTCTTCTTTTTCTTCTTTGACTTCTTCATCATCATCATCTTCTTCTTCTTCTTGTTCTTCTTCTGGTTCTTCTTCTTTATCTTCTTCTTCTTCTACTTCTTCTTTCTCTTCTTCTTCTTCTTCATCTCCCCTTTTTGTTCTTGTTCTTCTTTCTTCTTTCTTCTTTCTTCTTCTTCTTGCTCTTCTTCTTTTTCTTCTTTTTTCTATTATTTTCTTCTTCTTTTCTACTTATTCTTCTTCTTCTTCTTCTTCTTCAACTTCTTCCTTTTCTTCTTCGTCTTAATCTTCTTCGTCTTCTTCTTATTCTCATTTTTCTTCATCTTCTTCTTTTTCTTCATCTTCTTCTTCTTCTTCTCCATCTTCTTCATCTTCCTCTTCTTTTTCTTCTTCTTCCTCTCCTCTCTTTCTACTTCTTTTTCTTCATCTTCTTCTTCTTCTTCTTCTCCATCTGCATCATCTTCCTCTTCTTTTTCTTCTTCTTCCTCCCCTCTCTTTCTACTTCTTTTTCTTCTTCTTCTTCTTCTTCTTTTATTTCTTCTTCTTCTTCTTCTTCCTCTTCTTCTTCATCTTCTTCTTCTTCTTCTTCTTCTTCCTTTTCCTTTTCATCTTCTTCCTCTTATTCTTAGTCTACTTCTTACTCTTCTTCTTGTTCTCGCCCAATTTCTTCTTCTTCTTCTTCTTTCTTAAACTTCTTATTTTTCTTCTTCTACTACTTATTCTTTTTCTCCTTCTTTCTTCTTCTCCAATATCTTCTTCTTCTTCTTCTACTTCTTCTTCGTCTTCTTCTACTTGTTCTTCATCATCTTCTATTATTTATTCTTTTTCTTCTTTTTTCATCTTCTTCTTCTTCTAAATCTTCTTCTTCTCCTTCTTCTTCTTGTCCTCATTCTTCTCCACCTTCTTCTTCTTCTTCTTCTTCTTCTTCTTCTTCTTCTTCTTATTCTTCTTCTTACTCTTATTCTAGTTCTCGTCCATCTTCTTGTTCTTCTTCTTCTTCATCTTCTTTTCTTCTTCTTAATTTTCTTCCTTTTTTTCTTCTTCTTCTTCTTCTTTCTTCTTATTCTTCTTCTTCTTCATCTTCTTCTTCATCTTCTTCTTCTTCTTCTTCTTCTTCATTTTCTTCTTCTTCTTTTTCTTCTTCATTTTCTTCTTCTTCTTCTTCTTTATCTTCTTCTTGTTCTTCTCCCTCTTCTTCTTCTTCTTGATCTTCTTCTTTTTTTCAATTTCTTCTTCTTCTTCTTCCTCATCTTCTTCATCTTTTTCTTGTTTTTCCTCTTCTTCTTCTTATTATTATTCTTCATTTTTTTTTCTTCTTTTACGTTTCCTTCTCCTTTTTCTTCTGCTTCACCTTCTTCTGCATCTTCTTCTTCTTCTTCTTCTTCTTCTTCTCCTTCTTCTTCATCTTCTTCTATATCTTTTTGTCCTTCTTCTCCCCTTCGTCGTCCTCCTCCTTTTTCTTCTTCTTCTTATTCTTTTTTTCATCTTATTCTACCTCTTCTTCGCCTTTTTCTTCTACTTCTTCTTCTTCTTTTTCTTTTTCTTCTTGTTCTTCTTCTTTTTCTTCTTCTGCTTCCACCACTTCATCATCTACTACTTCTTTTTATTCTTCTTCTTGTTGTTGTTTTCTTTTTTCTTGTTCTTCCTTTCTTCTTCTTCTCCTTTTTCTTCCTCTTCTTCTTCTTCTTCTTCTTCTACATCTTCTTCATCTTCTTCTTCATCTTCATCTTCATCTTCTACTTCTTCTTCTTCTTCTTCTTCTTCTTCTTCTACTTCTACTTCTTCTTCATCTTCTTCTTCTTTGTCTTGTTCTTCTTTTTCTTCTACTTCATCTTCATCATCATCTTCTTGTTCATTTTCTTCTTCTTCTTCTTCTTCTTCTTTTTCTTCCGCTTCTCCTTCACCATCTTCTACTTGTTCTTCCTTTTCTTCCACTTCTTCTTCTTCTTCTTCTTCTTCTTCTTCTTTCTTCTTTTTCTTGCTCCTCTTCTTTTTCTTCTTATTATTTTTCTTCTTCTTCTTCTTCTTTTCCTTTTCTTCCTCTTCTACTTCTTTTCTTCTTCTTCTTCTTCTTTTTCCTCTTCTTCTACTTCTTCTTCTTTTGCTTCTTCTTCTTCTTCCTCTTCTTGTTCTTCTTTCTTCTTCTTGTTTTCTATTTTCTTGTTCTTCTTTTCTTCTTCTTCTCCTTTATCTTCCTTTTCTTCTTCTTCATCATCTTCTTCTTCTTCTACTTCTACTTCTTCTTCATCTTCTTCATCATCTTCATCTTCTACTTCTTCTTCTTCTTCTTCTTCTTTTTCATCTTTTACTACTACTTCTACTTCTTCTTCATCTTCTTCTTCTTTTTCTTTTACTTCATCTTCTTCATCATCATCTTGTTCATTTTCTTCTTCTTCTTCTTCTTCTTCTTCTTCTTCCTCTTCTTCTCCTTCTTCTACTTGTTCTTCTTTTTCTTCCTCTTCTTCTTCTTCTTCTTCTTCTTCTTTCTTCTTTTTCTTGCTCCTCTTCTTTTTCTTCTTCTTATTTTTCTTCTTCTTCTTTTTCTTCCTTTTCTTCTTCTTCTTCTTTTTTTCTTCTTCATATTTTTCCTCTTCTTCCTCTTCTTGTTGTCTTTTTCTTCTTCTTCTACAACTTCTACTTCTTTTTTCTTCTTCTTCTTCTTCTACTTCTTATTCTTCATCTAGTTTTTCCTTCTTTTTCTTCTTCTTCTTCTTCCTCTTGTTCATCTTCTTCTTCTTCTTCTTCTTCTTTTCTTTTTTCTTGTTGTCCTCTTCTTCTCCTCCTTCTTCATGTTCTTCTTCTCCTTGTTTTCTTTTTCTTCATCTTCTTCTTCTTCATCTTCATTTTCTTCTTCTTCTGCTTCTTCTTCATCTTCTTTTTTTCCCCTTCTTCTTCTTCTTCTTTTTCTTCTTCTTCTTCTTTGAAATCTTCATCATCACCATCATCTTCTTCTTCTTCTTCTTTGCTTCTTCTTCTACTTCTTCTTCCTCTTCTTCTTTTTCTTCCTCCGCCTCTCCTTCATCTTCTTCGTCTTGATCTTCTTCTTCTTCCTCTTCTTCTTCTTCTTCTTCTTTCTTCTTCTTCTTTCTCTTAGTTTTCTTCTTCTTCTTCTACTTATTCTTCTTCTTTTTCTTTTTCGTCATCTTCTTCTTCTTCTTCTTCTTCTTCTTCTTCTGTTTCTTCTTCTGTTTCTTCTTCTACTCCTTCTTCTTCTTCTTCTTCTTCTTCTTCTTCCTCTTCTTCTTCCTCTACTTATTCTTATTCTTATTCTTCTTCTTACTCTTGTTCTTGTTCTTGTCCATCTTCTTCTTCTTCTTTTTCTTCTTCTTCTTCTTCTTCTTTTCTTCCTCTTATTTTCCTACCTCTTCTTCTTCTTTTTGTTTCTTCAACTTCTTAATCTTATTCTTCTTCTTTCTTCTAATTCTTCCTCTTCTTCTTGTCCTCCTTTTTTTTTCTTCTTCTTCTTCTTCTACTTCTTCCTATTCTTCTTCTTCCTTTTCTTCCTCTTCTTCTTTCTTCATCTTCTTATTCTTCTTCTACTTCTTCTTATTCTTCTTCTTCTTCCTCCGCCTCTCCTTCTTCTTCTTCGTCTGGATCATCTTCTTCTTCCTCTTCTTCTTCTTCTTCTTCTTCTTTCTTCTTCTTCTTTCTCTTAGTTTCCTTCTTCTTCTTCTACTTATTCTTCTTCTTCTTCTTCTTCTTCTTCTTCTTTTTCGTCATCTTCTTCTTCTTCTTCTTCTTCTTCTTCTTCTGTTTCTTCTTGTACTCCTTCTTCTTCTTCTTCTTTTTCTTCCTCTTCTTCTTCTTTTTCTTCCTCTTCTTCTTCCTCTACTTATTCTTATTCTTATTCTTCTTCTTACTCTTGTTCTTGTTCTTGTCCATCTTCTTCTTCTTCCTTTTCTTCTTCTTCTTCTTCTTTTCTTCCTCTTATTTTCCTACCTCTTCTTCTTCTTCTTGTTTCTTCAACTTCTTAATCTTATTCTTCTTCTTTCTTCTAATTCTTCCTCTTCTTCTTGTTCTCCTTCTTTTTCTTCTTCTTCTACTTCTTCCTATTCTTCTTCTTCCTTTTCTTCCTCTTCTTCTTTCTTCATCTTCTTATTCTTCTTCTACTTTCTTCTAATTCTTCTTTTTCTTCTTCTTCTTCTTCTTCTTCTTATTCATCTTCTTCTTCTATTTCTTCTTCTTCTTCTTCTTCTTCTTCTTCTTCTTCTATTCTTACTCTTCTCCTTTTTCTTCTTTTACGTTTTTCTTCTCCTTCTTCCATTTCACCTTCTTCTATATCTTCTTCTTCTTCTCCTTCTTCGTCATCCTCTTCTTCTTCTTTTTCTACTTCTTCTCCTTCTTCTTCTTCTTCTTTTTCTTCTTCTTCTTCTTCTTTTTCTTCTTCTTCTTCTTCATCATCTTTTTCTTCTTCTACTTCTTCTTCTCTTTCTTCTTCTTCTTCTTTCTTCTCCTCTTCATCTTCTTCTTCTTTCAACTTCTTCATCTTCTACTTTTTGTTCATTTTTTTTCTTCTTTATTTTCTATATCATCTACTTCTTCTTCTTCCTCTTCTTCTTCGTCTTCCACTTCTTCTTCTTCTTCTTCTTCTCCATCTTCTCTTGATCATCCTCTTCTTCTTCTTCTTCTTTTTCTTCTTCTTCTACAACTTCTTCGTCTTCTTCTTGGTCTTCTTCTTTGACATCTTCATCATCTTCTTCTTCTTCTTCTTCTTCTTCTTCTTCTTCTTCTTCGTATTCTTCTTCTTCTTCATCATCTTCTTCTTCTCCTTCTTCTTAACCCTCTTCTTATTCTTCTTTCTTTCTTTTTTTTTCTTACTCCTTTTCTTTTTCATCTTCTTCTACTTCTTCCTCTTCTTCTTCTTATTCTTCTTCTTCTTCTCCATCTTCTTCCTCTGTTTCTTCATCTGCTTACTTCTTCTTTCTCCTCTAGTTTTTCTTCTTTTACTTCTTTTTCTTCTACTCCTTCTTCTTCTTCTTCTTCTTCTTCCAATTCTTCTTCTTCTTCTTCAACTTCTTCTTCTTTTTCTTCTTCTTCCTCTTCTTCTTCTTCTTCTTCTTTCTTCTTCTTCTTCTTATTATTATTATTATTATTATTATTCTTCTCCTAGTTTTTCTTCTTCAAGTTCTTCTTCTTCTTCTTCATTTTCTTACTCATCGTCTTTTCTTCTTCTTCTACTTGTTCTTCTTCTTCCCCTTCTCCTTCTTTTTCTTCCTCCTCCTCCTCTTCTTCTTCTACTTCTTATTCTTTCTTCTTCTTCTTGCACCTCTTCTTTTTCTTCGTCTTTCTCTTATTTTTCTTCTTCTTCCTCTTCTTTTTCATCTTTTCCTTCATCTTTTTCTTCTTCTTCTTCTTCATCTTCTTCCTCTACTTCTTTTTCTTCTTCTACTTGTTGTTGTTGTTCTTCTTCTTCTTCCTCTTCTTTGTTTTTCTTCTACTTGTTCTTCTTCTAATACTTCTTCTTCACCGTTTTCTTCTTCTTCTTCTTCTTCTTCTTCTTCTTTTTCTGCTGCATCTTCTCCTTCTTCTTGGTCTTCTTCTTATTCAATATCTTCTCCTTTTTCTTCGTTATCTTTTTCTTCTTTTTCTTTTTCTATTTCTTCTTCTTCATCTTCTTCTTGTTATTATTATTATTGTTCTTCCTTTACTTCTTCTTTTTCTTCAACTTCTTCAACTTCTTCTTTTCTTCTTCTTCTTATTCTTTTTCATCATCTTCTTCTTATTCTTATTCTTCTTCTTCTTCTTCTTCGTCTTCATCTACTTGTTCTTTTTCTTGTACTTCTTCTATCTTCTTCTTCTTGTTCTACAGCTACTTATTCTATTTCCTCCTCTTTCATCTTCTTCTTCTTGTTCTTCTTCTTCTTCACTTTCTTCTTCTTCTTCTTCTACATCTTCTTCTTCTTCTTCTTCTTCTTCTTCTTCATCTTCTTCTTCTTCTTCTTCTTCACCTTCTTCTTATTCTTCTTCTTCTTCATCTTCTCCTTCATCTTCTTCTCCTTCTCCTTCCTCATATTCTTCTTTTACATATTTTTCTACTTCTTCTTCTTCTTCTTCTTCTTCCTCTTCTTCTTCCTCTTCTTTTTCTTCTTCTTCTTCTTTTTCATCTTCTTCTTCTACTTCTTCTTCACCATCATCTTCTAATTCTTCTTCTTCCACTACTTCTTCTTCTTCTTTCTCTTCTTATTCTTCTTCTTCCTCTTCTTCTTTATTTTTCTTCTACTTCTTCTTCATCTACTACTTCTTTTTCTACTTCTTTATCTTCTTTTTCTTCTTTTCTTCTTCTTCTTCTTCTTCTACTTCTTCTTCTTCCTCTTCTTTTTCTTCTTCTTCTTCTTCTTCTTCTTCTTCTTCTACTTCTTCTTCTAACACTTCTACTTCATTCTTCTTCTTCCTCTTCTTCTACTTCTTATTCATCTTCTTCTTCTTTTTTCATCTTCTTCTACTTCGTCTTCTTCCTCATATTCATCTTCTTCATTTTTTTCTTTTTCTTTTTCTTCTTCTCCTCTTCTTCTTCTCCTACTTCTTCTTCTCCTTCTCCTCCTTTTTCATTTTCTTCATCTTCATCTTCATCTTCTACTTCTTCTTCTTCTTCTTCTGCTTCTTCTTAACTTTTCTTCTTCTTCTTCTACTGCTTCTTCTTCATCTTCTTCTTCACCTTCTTCTTATTCTTCTCTATCTCCTTCTTCTTCTTCTTTTTCTTCTTTGACTTCTTCATCATCATCATCTTCTTCTTCTTCTTGTTCTTCTTCTGGTTCTTCTTCTTTATCTTCTTCTTCATCTACTTCTTTCTCTTCTTCTTCTTCATCATCTCCCCTTTTTGTTCTTCTTCTTTCTTTCTTCTTTCTTCTTCTTCTTGCTCCTCTTCTTTTTCTTCTTCTTTCTGTTATTTTCTTCTTCTTTTCTACTTATTCTTCTTCTTCTTCTTCTTCTTCTTCTTCTTCCTTTTCTTCTTCTTCTTATTCTTCTTCGCCTTCTTCTTATTCTCATTTTTCTTCATCTTCTTCTTTTTCTTCATCTTCTTCTTCTTCTTCTCCATCTTCTTCATCTTCCACTTCTTTTTCTTCTTCTTCCTCTCCTCTCTTTCTACTTCTTTTTCTTCTTCTTCTTCTTCTTCTTCTTCTATTTCTTCTTCTTCTTCTTCTTCCTCTTCTTCTTCATCTTCTTCTTCTTCTTCTTCTTCCTCTTCATCTTCTTCCTCTTATTCTTAGTCTGCTTCTTACTCTTCTTCTTGTTCTCGTCCAATTTCTTCTTCTTCTTCTTCTTTCTTAAACTTGTTATTTTTCTTCTTCTACTACTTATTCTTTTTCTTCTTCTTTCTTCTTCTCCAACATCTTCTTCTTCTTCTTCTACTTCTTCGTCTTCTTCTACTTGTTCTTCATCATCTTCTAATTTTTATTCTTTTTCTTCTTTTTTCATCTTCTTCTTCCTTTAAATCTTCTTCTTCTCCTTCTTCTTCTTGTCCTCCTTCTTCTCCATCTTCTTCTTCTTCTTCTTCTTCTTCTTCTTCTTATTCTTCTTCTTACTCTTGTTGTAGTTCTCGTCCATCTTCTTGTTCTTGTTCTTCTTCATCTTCTTTTCTTCTTCTTAATTTTCTTCCTTTTTTTCTTCTTCTTTCTTCATCTTCTTATTCTTCTTCTTCTTCTTTCTTCTTATTCTTCTTCTTCTTCATCTTCTTCTTCATCTTCTTCTTCTTCTTCTTCTTCATGTTCTTCTTCTTCTTTTTCTTCTTCATTTTCTTCTTCTTCTTCTTCTTTATCTTCTTCTTGTTCTTCTCCCTCTTCTTCTTCTTCCTCTTCTTCTTCCTCTTCTTTTTCTTCTTCTTCTTCTTTTTCATCTTCTTCTTCTACTTCTTCTTCATCATCATCTTCTAATTCTTCTTCTTCCACTACTTCTTCTTCTTCTTTCTCTTCTTATTCTTCTTCTTCCTCTTCTTCTTTATTTTTCTTCTACTTCTTCTTCATCTACTACTTCTTTTTCTACTTCTTTGTCTTCTTTTTCTTCTTTTCTTCTTCTTCTTCTTCTTCTACTTCTTCTTCTTCCTCTTCTTTCTCTTCTTCTTCTTCTTCTTCTTCTTCTTCTTCTACTTCTTCTTCTAACACTTCTACTTCATTCTTCTTCTTCCTCTTCTTCTACTTCTTATTCATCTTCTTCTTCTTTTTTCATCTTCTTCTACTTCGTCTTCTTCCTCATATTCATCTTCTTCATTTTTTTCTTTTTCTTTTTCTTCTTCTCCTCTTCTTCTTCTCCTACTTCTTCTCCTTTTCCTCCTTTTTCTTTTTCTTCATCTTCTTCTTCATCTTCATCTTCTACTTCTTCTTCTTCTTCTGCTTCTTCTTAACTTTTCTTCTTCTTCTTCTACTGCTTCTTCTTCATCTTCTTCTTCACCTTCTTCTTATTCTTCTCTATCTCCTTCTTCTTCTTCTTCTTTTTCTTCTTTGACTTCTTCATCATCATCATCTTCTTCTTCTTCTTGTTCTTCTTCTGGTTCTTCTTCTTTATCTTCTTCTTCTTCTACTTCTTCTTTCTCTTCTTCTTCTTCTTCATCTCCCCTTTTTGTTCTTGTTCTTCTTTCTTCTTTCTTCTTTCTTCTTCTTCTTGCTCTTCTTCTTTTTCTTCTTTTTTCTATTATTTTCTTCTTCTTTTCTACTTATTCTTCTTCTTCTTCTTCTTCTTCTTCTTCTTCTTCTTCTTCCTTTTCTTCTTCTTCTTATTCTTCTTCGCATTTTTCTTATTCTCATTTTTCTTCATCTTCTTCTTTTTCTTCATCTTCTTCTTCTTCTTCTTCTTCTCCATCTTCTTCATCTTCCACTTCTTTTTCTTCTTCTTCCTCTCCTCTCTTTCTACTTCTTTTTCTTCATCTTCTTCTTCTTCTTCTTCTCCATCTGCATCATCTTCCTCTTCTTTTTCTTCTTCTTCCTCCCCTCTCTTTCTACTTCTTTTTCTTCTTCTTCTTCTTCTTCTTTTATTTCTTCTTCTTCTTCTTCTTCCTCTTCTTCTTCATCTTCTTCTTCTTCTTCTTCTTCTTCCTTTTCCTTTTCATCTTCTTCCTCTTATTCTTAGTCTACTTCTTACTCTTCTTCTTGTTCTCGCCCAATTTCTTCTTCTTCTTCTTCTTTCTTAAACTTCTTATTTTTCTTCTTCTACTACTTATTCTTTTTCTCCTTCTTTCTTCTTCTCCAATATCTTCTTCTTCTTCTTCTACTTCTTCTTCGTCTTCTTCTACTTGTTCTTCATCATCTTCTATTATTTATTCTTTTTCTTCTTTTTTCATCTTCTTCTTCTTCTAAATCTTCTTCTTCTCCTTCTTCTTCTTGTCCTCATTCTTCTCCACCTTCTTCTTCTTCTTCTTCTTCTTCTTCTTCTTCTTCTTCTTCTTATTCTTCTTCTTACTCTTATTCTAGTTCTCGTCCATCTTCTTGTTCTTCTTCTTCTTCATCTTCTTTTCTTCTT
>JAIUJO010001179.1:37500-42500 GCA_023846275.1 Vanilla planifolia
TCATCTTCTTATTCTTCTTCTACTTCTTCTTATTCTTCTTCTTCTTCCTCCGCCTCTCCTTCTTCTTCTTCGTCTGGATCATCTTCTTCTTCCTCTTCTTCTTCTTCTTCTTCTTCTTTCTTCTTCTTCTTTCTCTTAGTTTCCTTCTTCTTCTTCTACTTATTCTTCTTCTTCTTCTTCTTCTTCTTCTTCTTTTTCGTCATCTTCTTCTTCTTCTTCTTCTTCTTCTTCTTCTGTTTCTTCTTGTACTCCTTCTTCTTCTTCTTCTTTTTCTTCCTCTTCTTCTTCCTCTACTTATTCTTATTCTTATTCTTCTTCTTACTCTTGTTCTTGTTCTTGTCCATCTTCTTCTTCTTCCTTTTCTTCTTCTTCTTCTTCTTTTCTTCCTCTTATTTTCCTACCTCTTCTTCTTCTTCTTGTTTCTTCAACTTCTTAATCTTATTCTTCTTCTTTCTTCTAATTCTTCCTCTTCTTCTTGTTCTCCTTCTTTTTCTTCTTCTTCTACTTCTTCCTATTCTTCTTCTTCCTTTTCTTCCTCTTCTTCTTTCTTCATCTTCTTATTCTTCTTCTACTTTCTTCTAATTCTTCTTTTTCTTCTTCTTCTTCTTCTTCTTCTTATTCATCTTCTTCTTCTATTTCTTCTTCTTCTTCTTCTTCTTCTTCTTCTTCTTATTCTTACTCTTCTCCTTTTTCTTCTTTTACGTTTTTCTTCTCCTTCTTCCATTTCACCTTCTTCTATATCTTCTTCTTCTTCTCCTTCTTCGTCATCCTCTTCTTCTTCTTTTTCTACTTCTTCTCCTTCTTCTTCTTCTTCTTTTTCTTCTTCTTCTTCTTCTTTTTCTTCTTCTTCTTCTTCATCATCTTTTTCTTCTTCTACTTCTTCTTCTCTTTCTTCTTCTTCTTCTTTCTTCTCCTCTTCATCTTCTTCTTCTTTCAACTTCTTCATCTTCTACTTTTTGTTCATTTTTTTTCTTCTTTATTTTCTATATCATCTACTTCTTCTTCTTCCTCTTCTTCTTCGTCTTCCACTTCTTCTTCTTCTTCTTCTTCTCCATCTTCTCTTGATCATCCTCTTCTTCTTCTTCTTCTTTTTCTTCTTCTTCTACAACTTCTTCGTCTTCTTCTTGGTCTTCTTCTTTGACATCTTCATCATCTTCTTCTTCTTCTTCTTCTTCTTCTTCTTCTTCTTCTTCGTATTCTTCTTCTTCTTCATCATCTTCTTCTTCTCCTTCTTCTTAACCCTCTTCTTATTCTTCTTTCTTTCTTTTTTTTTCTTACTCCTTTTCTTTTTCATCTTCTTCTACTTCTTCCTCTTCTTCTTCTTATTCTTCTTCTTCTTCTCCATCTTCTTCCTCTGTTTCTTCATCTGCTTACTTCTTCTTTCTCCTCTAGTTTTTCTTCTTTTACTTCTTTTTCTTCTACTCCTTCTTCTTCTTCTTCTTCTTCTTCCAATTCTTCTTCTTCTTCTTCAACTTCTTCTTCTTTTTCTTCTTCTTCCTCTTCTTCTTCTTCTTCTTCTTTCTTCTTCTTCTTATTATTATTATTATTATTATTATTATTCTTCTCCTAGTTTTTCTTCTTCAAGTTCTTCTTCTTCTTCTTCATTTTCTTACTCATCGTCTTTTCTTCTTCTTCTACTTGTTCTTCTTCTTCCCCTTCTCCTTCTTTTTCTTCCTCCTCCTCCTCTTCTTCTTCTACTTCTTATTCTTTCTTCTTCTTCTTGCACCTCTTCTTTTTCTTCGTCTTTCTCTTATTTTTCTTCTTCTTCCTCTTCTTTTTCATCTTTTCCTTCATCTTTTTCTTCTTCTTCTTCTTCATCTTCTTCCTCTACTTCTTTTTCTTCTTCTACTTGTTGTTGTTCTTCTTCTTCTTCTTCCTCTTCTTTGTTTTTCTTCTACTTGTTCTTCTTCTAATACTTCTTCTTCACCGTTTTCTTCTTCTTCTTCTTCTTCTTCTTCTTCTTTTTCTGCTGCATCTTCTCCTTCTTCTTGGTCTTCTTCTTATTCAATATCTTCTCCTTTTTCTTCGTTATCTTTTTCTTCTTTTTCTTTTTCTATTTCTTCTTCTTCATCTTCTTCTTGTTATTATTATTATTGTTCTTCCTTTACTTCTTCTTTTTCTTCAACTTCTTCAACTTCTTCTTTTCTTCTTCTTCTTATTCTTTTTCATCATCTTCTTCTTATTCTTATTCTTCTTCTTCTTCTTCTTCGTCTTCATCTACTTGTTCTTTTTCTTGTACTTCTTCTATCTTCTTCTTCTTGTTCTACAGCTACTTATTCTATTTCCTCCTCTTTCATCTTCTTCTTCTTGTTCTTCTTCTTCTTCACTTTCTTCTTCTTCTTCTTCTACATCTTCTTCTTCTTCTTCTTCTTCTTCTTCTTCATCTTCTTCTTCTTCTTCTTCTTCACCTTCTTCTTATTCTTCTTCTTCTTCATCTTCTCCTTCATCTTCTTCTCCTTCTCCTTCCTCATATTCTTCTTTTACATATTTTTCTACTTCTTCTTCTTCTTCTTCTTCTTCCTCTTCTTCTTCCTCTTCTTTTTCTTCTTCTTCTTCTTTTTCATCTTCTTCTTCTACTTCTTCTTCACCATCATCTTCTAATTCTTCTTCTTCCACTACTTCTTCTTCTTCTTTCTCTTCTTATTCTTCTTCTTCCTCTTCTTCTTTATTTTTCTTCTACTTCTTCTTCATCTACTACTTCTTTTTCTACTTCTTTATCTTCTTTTTCTTCTTTTCTTCTTCTTCTTCTTCTTCTACTTCTTCTTCTTCCTCTTCTTTTTCTTCTTCTTCTTCTTCTTCTTCTTCTTCTTCTACTTCTTCTTCTAACACTTCTACTTCATTCTTCTTCTTCCTCTTCTTCTACTTCTTATTCATCTTCTTCTTCTTTTTTCATCTTCTTCTACTTCGTCTTCTTCCTCATATTCATCTTCTTCATTTTTTTCTTTTTCTTTTTCTTCTTCTCCTCTTCTTCTTCTCCTACTTCTTCTTCTCCTTCTCCTCCTTTTTCATTTTCTTCATCTTCATCTTCATCTTCTACTTCTTCTTCTTCTTCTTCTGCTTCTTCTTAACTTTTCTTCTTCTTCTTCTACTGCTTCTTCTTCATCTTCTTCTTCACCTTCTTCTTATTCTTCTCTATCTCCTTCTTCTTCTTCTTTTTCTTCTTTGACTTCTTCATCATCATCATCTTCTTCTTCTTCTTGTTCTTCTTCTGGTTCTTCTTCTTTATCTTCTTCTTCATCTACTTCTTTCTCTTCTTCTTCTTCATCATCTCCCCTTTTTGTTCTTCTTCTTCTTTCTTCTTTCTTCTTCTTCTTGCTCCTCTTCTTTTTCTTCTTCTTTCTGTTATTTTCTTCTTCTTTTCTACTTATTCTTCTTCTTCTTCTTCTTCTTCTTCTTCTTCTTCTTCTTCTTCTTCCTTTTCTTCTTCTTCTTATTCTTCTTCGCCTTCTTCTTATTCTCATTTTTCTTCATCTTCTTCTTTTTCTTCATCTTCTTCTTCTTCTTCTCCATCTTCTTCATCTTCCACTTCTTTTTCTTCTTCTTCCTCTCCTCTCTTTCTACTTCTTTTTCTTCTTCTTCTTCTTCTTCTTCTTCTATTTCTTCTTCTTCTTCTTCTTCCTCTTCTTCTTCATCTTCTTCTTCTTCTTCTTCTTCCTCTTCATCTTCTTCCTCTTATTCTTAGTCTGCTTCTTACTCTTCTTCTTGTTCTCGTCCAATTTCTTCTTCTTCTTCTTCTTTCTTAAACTTGTTATTTTTCTTCTTCTACTACTTATTCTTTTTCTTCTTCTTTCTTCTTCTCCAACATCTTCTTCTTCTTCTTCTACTTCTTCGTCTTCTTCTACTTGTTCTTCATCATCTTCTAATTTTTATTCTTTTTCTTCTTTTTTCATCTTCTTCTTCCTTTAAATCTTCTTCTTCTCCTTCTTCTTCTTGTCCTCCTTCTTCTCCATCTTCTTCTTCTTCTTCTTCTTCTTCTTCTTCTTATTCTTCTTCTTACTCTTGTTGTAGTTCTCGTCCATCTTCTTGTTCTTGTTCTTCTTCATCTTCTTTTCTTCTTCTTAATTTTCTTCCTTTTTTTCTTCTTCTTTCTTCATCTTCTTATTCTTCTTCTTCTTCTTTCTTCTTATTCTTCTTCTTCTTCATCTTCTTCTTCATCTTCTTCTTCTTCTTCTTCTTCATGTTCTTCTTCTTCTTTTTCTTCTTCATTTTCTTCTTCTTCTTCTTCTTTATCTTCTTCTTGTTCTTCTCCCTCTTCTTCTTCTTCCTCTTCTTCTTCCTCTTCTTTTTCTTCTTCTTCTTCTTTTTCATCTTCTTCTTCTACTTCTTCTTCATCATCATCTTCTAATTCTTCTTCTTCCACTACTTCTTCTTCTTCTTTCTCTTCTTATTCTTCTTCTTCCTCTTCTTCTTTATTTTTCTTCTACTTCTTCTTCATCTACTACTTCTTTTTCTACTTCTTTGTCTTCTTTTTCTTCTTTTCTTCTTCTTCTTCTTCTTCTACTTCTTCTTCTTCCTCTTCTTTCTCTTCTTCTTCTTCTTCTTCTTCTTCTTCTTCTACTTCTTCTTCTAACACTTCTACTTCATTCTTCTTCTTCCTCTTCTTCTACTTCTTATTCATCTTCTTCTTCTTTTTTCATCTTCTTCTACTTCGTCTTCTTCCTCATATTCATCTTCTTCATTTTTTTCTTTTTCTTTTTCTTCTTCTCCTCTTCTTCTTCTCCTACTTCTTCTCCTTTTCCTCCTTTTTCTTTTTCTTCATCTTCTTCTTCATCTTCATCTTCTACTTCTTCTTCTTCTTCTGCTTCTTCTTAACTTTTCTTCTTCTTCTTCTACTGCTTCTTCTTCATCTTCTTCTTCACCTTCTTCTTATTCTTCTCTATCTCCTTCTTCTTCTTCTTCTTTTTCTTCTTTGACTTCTTCATCATCATCATCTTCTTCTTCTTCTTGTTCTTCTTCTGGTTCTTCTTCTTTATCTTCTTCTTCATCTACTTCTTTCTCTT
>JAIUJO010001179.1:45000-50000 GCA_023846275.1 Vanilla planifolia
TTTTTTCTTCTTGTCCTCTTCTTCTCCTCCTCCTTCATGTTCTTCTTCTCCTTGTTTTCTTTTTCTTCATCTTCTTCTTCTTCTTCATCTTCATTTTCTTCTTCTTCTGCTTCTTCTTCAACTTCTTTTTTTTCCCCTTCTTGTTTTTCTTTTTCTTCTTCTTCTTTGAAATCTTCATCATAATCATCATCTTCTTCTTCTTCTTCTTCTTTTTTGCTTCTTCTTCTACTTCTTCTTCTTCCTCTTCTTCTTTTTCTTCCTCCGCCTCTCCTTCTTCTTCTTCGTCTTGATCTTCTTCTTCTTCCTCTTCTTCTTCTTCTTCTTCTTCTTCTTCTTCTTCTTCTTTCTTCTTCTTCTTTCTCTTAGTTTTCTTCTTCTTCTTCTTCTTCTTCTTCTTCTTTTTCGTCATCTTCTTCTTCTTCTTCTGTTTCTTCTTCTACTCCTTCTTCTGCTTCTTCCTCTTTTTCTTCCTCTTCTTCTTCCTCTACTTATTCTTTTTCTTATTCTTCTTCTTACTCTTGTTCTTGTTCTTGTCCATCTTCTTCTTCTTCTTCTTTTCTTCCTCTTATTTTCCTACCTCTTCTTCTTCTTCTTGTTTCTTCAACTTCTTAATCTTATTCTTCTTCTTTCTTCTAATTCTTCCTCTTCTTCTTGTTCTCCTTCTTTTTCTTCTTCTTCTTCTTCTTCTTCTACTTCTTTCTATTCTTCTTCTTCCTTTTCTTCCTCTTCTTCTTTCTTCATCTTCTTATTCTTCTTCTACTTTCTTCTAATTCTTCTTTTTCTTCTTCTTCTTCTTCTTCTTATTCATCTTCTTCTTCTATTTCTTCTTCTTCTTCTTCTTCTTCTTCTTCTTCTTATTCTTACTCTTCTCCTTTTTCTTCTTTTACGTTTTTCTTCTCCTTCTTCCATTTCACCTTCTTCTATATCTTCTTCTTCTTCTCCTTCTCCGTCATCCTCTTCTTCTTCTTTTTCTACTTCTTCTCCTCCTTCTTCTTCTTCTTCTTTTTCTTCTTCTTCTTCTTCATCATCTTTTTCTTCTTTTACTTCTTCTCTTTCTTCTTCTTCTTCTTTCTTCTCCTCTTCATCTTCTTCTTCTTTCAACTTCTTCATCTTCTACTTTTTGTTCATTTTTTTTCTTCTTTATCTTCTATATCATCTACTTCTTCTTCTTCCTCTTCTTCTTCGTCTTCCACTTCTTCTTCTTCTTCTTCTTCTCCATCTTCTCTTGATCATCCTCTTCTTCTTCTTCTTCTTTTTCTTCTTCTTCTACAACTTCTTCGTCTTCTTCTTGGTCTTCTTCTTTGACATCTTCATCATCTTCTTCTTCTTCTTCTTCTTCTTCTTCTTCTTCTTCTTCGTATTCTTCTTCTTCTTCATCATCTTCTTCTTCTCCTTCTTCTTAACCCTCTTCTTATTCTTCTTTCTTTCTTTTTTTTTCTTACTCCTTTTCTTTTTCATCTTCTTCTACTTCTTCCTCTTCTTCTTCTTATTCTTCTTCTTCTTCTCCATCTTCTTCCTCTGTTTCTTCATCTGCTTACTTCTTCTTTCTCCTCTAGTTTTTCTTCTTTTACTTCTTTTTCTTCTACTCCTTCTTCTTCTTCTTCTTCTTCTTCCAATTCTTCTTCTTCTTCTTCAACTTCTTCTTCTTTTTCTTCTTCTTCCTCTTCTTCTTCTTCTTCTTCTTTCTTCTTCTTCTTATTATTATTATTATTATTATTATTATTCTTCTCCTAGTTTTTCTTCTTCAAGTTCTTCTTCTTCTTCTTCATTTTCTTACTCATCGTCTTTTCTTCTTCTTCTACTTGTTCTTCTTCTTCCCCTTCTCCTTCTTTTTCTTCCTCCTCCTCCTCTTCTTCTTCTACTTCTTATTCTTTCTTCTTCTTCTTGCACCTCTTCTTTTTCTTCGTCTTTCTCTTATTTTTCTTCTTCTTCCTCTTCTTTTTCATCTTTTCCTTCATCTTTTTCTTCTTCTTCTTCTTCATCTTCTTCCTCTACTTCTTTTTCTTCTTCTACTTGTTGTTGTTGTTCTTCTTCTTCTTCCTCTTCTTTGTTTTTCTTCTACTTGTTCTTCTTCTAATACTTCTTCTTCACCGTTTTCTTCTTCTTCTTCTTCTTCTTCTTCTTCTTTTTCTGCTGCATCTTCTCCTTCTTCTTGGTCTTCTTCTTATTCAATATCTTCTCCTTTTTCTTCGTTATCTTTTTCTTCTTTTTCTTTTTCTATTTCTTCTTCTTCATCTTCTTCTTGTTATTATTATTATTGTTCTTCCTTTACTTCTTCTTTTTCTTCAACTTCTTCAACTTCTTCTTTTCTTCTTCTTCTTATTCTTTTTCATCATCTTCTTCTTATTCTTATTCTTCTTCTTCTTCTTCTTCGTCTTCATCTACTTGTTCTTTTTCTTGTACTTCTTCTATCTTCTTCTTCTTGTTCTACAGCTACTTATTCTATTTCCTCCTCTTTCATCTTCTTCTTCTTGTTCTTCTTCTTCTTCACTTTCTTCTTCTTCTTCTTCTACATCTTCTTCTTCTTCTTCTTCTTCTTCTTCTTCATCTTCTTCTTCTTCTTCTTCTTCACCTTCTTCTTATTCTTCTTCTTCTTCATCTTCTCCTTCATCTTCTTCTCCTTCTCCTTCCTCATATTCTTCTTTTACATATTTTTCTACTTCTTCTTCTTCTTCTTCTTCTTCCTCTTCTTCTTCCTCTTCTTTTTCTTCTTCTTCTTCTTTTTCATCTTCTTCTTCTACTTCTTCTTCACCATCATCTTCTAATTCTTCTTCTTCCACTACTTCTTCTTCTTCTTTCTCTTCTTATTCTTCTTCTTCCTCTTCTTCTTTATTTTTCTTCTACTTCTTCTTCATCTACTACTTCTTTTTCTACTTCTTTATCTTCTTTTTCTTCTTTTCTTCTTCTTCTTCTTCTTCTACTTCTTCTTCTTCCTCTTCTTTTTCTTCTTCTTCTTCTTCTTCTTCTTCTTCTTCTACTTCTTCTTCTAACACTTCTACTTCATTCTTCTTCTTCCTCTTCTTCTACTTCTTATTCATCTTCTTCTTCTTTTTTCATCTTCTTCTACTTCGTCTTCTTCCTCATATTCATCTTCTTCATTTTTTTCTTTTTCTTTTTCTTCTTCTCCTCTTCTTCTTCTCCTACTTCTTCTTCTCCTTCTCCTCCTTTTTCATTTTCTTCATCTTCATCTTCATCTTCTACTTCTTCTTCTTCTTCTTCTGCTTCTTCTTAACTTTTCTTCTTCTTCTTCTACTGCTTCTTCTTCATCTTCTTCTTCACCTTCTTCTTATTCTTCTCTATCTCCTTCTTCTTCTTCTTTTTCTTCTTTGACTTCTTCATCATCATCATCTTCTTCTTCTTCTTGTTCTTCTTCTGGTTCTTCTTCTTTATCTTCTTCTTCATCTACTTCTTTCTCTTCTTCTTCTTCATCATCTCCCCTTTTTGTTCTTCTTCTTTCTTCTTTCTTCTTTCTTCTTCTTCTTGCTCCTCTTCTTTTTCTTCTTCTTTCTGTTATTTTCTTCTTCTTTTCTACTTATTCTTCTTCTTCTTCTTCTTCTTCTTCTTCTTCTTCTTCTTCTTCCTTTTCTTCTTCTTCTTATTCTTCTTTGCCTTCTTCTTATTCTCATTTTTCTTCATCTTCTTCTTTTTCTTCATCTTCTTCTTCTTCTTCTCCATCTTCTTCATCTTCCACTTCTTTTTCTTCTTCTTCCTCTCCTCTCTTTCTACTTCTTTTTCTTCTTCTTCTTCTTCTTCTTCTTCTATTTCTTCTTCTTCTTCTTCTTCCTCTTCTTCTTCATCTTCTTCTTCTTCTTCTTCTTCCTCTTCATCTTCTTCCTCTTATTCTTAGTCTGCTTCTTACTCTTCTTCTTGTTCTCGTCCAATTTCTTCTTCTTCTTCTTCTTTCTTAAACTTGTTATTTTTCTTCTTCTACTACTTATTCTTTTTCTTCTTCTTTCTTCTTCTCCAACATCTTCTTCTTCTTCTTCTACTTCTTCGTCTTCTTCTACTTGTTCTTCATCATCTTCTAATTTTTATTCTTTTTCTTCTTTTTTCATCTTCTTCTTCCTTTAAATCTTCTTCTTCTCCTTCTTCTTCTTGTCCTCCTTCTTCTCCATCTTCTTCTTCTTCTTCTTCTTCTTCTTCTTCTTATTCTTCTTCTTACTCTTGTTGTAGTTCTCGTCCATCTTCTTGTTCTTGTTCTTCTTCATCTTCTTTTCTTCTTCTTAATTTTCTTCCTTTTTTTCTTCTTCTTTCTTCATCTTCTTATTCTTCTTCTTCTTCTTTCTTCTTATTCTTCTTCTTCTTCATCTTCTTCTTCATCTTCTTCTTCTTCTTCTTCTTCATGTTCTTCTTCTTCTTTTTCTTCTTCATTTTCTTCTTCTTCTTCTTCTTTATCTTCTTCTTGTTCTTCTCCCTCTTCTTCTTCTTCCTCTTCTTCTTCCTCTTCTTTTTCTTCTTCTTCTTCTTTTTCATCTTCTTCTTCTACTTCTTCTTCATCATCATCTTCTAATTCTTCTTCTTCCACTACTTCTTCTTCTTCTTTCTCTTCTTATTCTTCTTCTTCCTCTTCTTCTTTATTTTTCTTCTACTTCTTCTTCATCTACTACTTCTTTTTCTACTTCTTTGTCTTCTTTTTCTTCTTTTCTTCTTCTTCTTCTTCTTCTACTTCTTCTTCTTCCTCTTCTTTCTCTTCTTCTTCTTCTTCTTCTTCTTCTTCTTCTACTTCTTCTTCTAACACTTCTACTTCATTCTTCTTCTTCCTCTTCTTCTACTTCTTATTCATCTTCTTCTTCTTTTTTCATCTTCTTCTACTTCGTCTTCTTCCTCATATTCATCTTCTTCATTTTTTTCTTTTTCTTTTTCTTCTTCTCCTCTTCTTCTTCTCCTACTTCTTCTCCTTTTCCTCCTTTTTCTTTTTCTTCATCTTCTTCTTCATCTTCATCTTCTACTTCTTCTTCTTCTTCTGCTTCTTCTTAACTTTTCTTCTTCTTCTTCTACTG
>JAIUJO010001179.1:52500-55000 GCA_023846275.1 Vanilla planifolia
TCTTCATATTTTTCCTCTTCTTCCTCTTTTTGTTGTTCTTTTTCTTCTTCTTCTACAATTTCTACTTCTTTTTTCTTCTTCCTCTTCTTCTACTTCTAATTCTTTATCTAGTTTTTTCTTCTTTTTCTTCTTCTTCTTCTTCCTCTTATTCATCTTCTTCTTCTTCTTTTCTTTTTTCTTCTTGTCCTCTTCTTCTCCTCCTCCTTCATGTTCTTCTTCTCCTTGTTTTCTTTTTCTTCATCTTCTTCTTCTTCTTCATCTTCATTTTCTTCTTCTTCTGCTTCTTCTTCAACTTCTTTTTTTTCCCCTTCTTGTTTTTCTTTTTCTTCTTCTTCTTTGAAATCTTCATCATAATCATCATCTTCTTCTTCTTCTTCTTCTTTTTTGCTTCTTCTTCTACTTCTTCTTCTTCCTCTTCTTCTTTTTCTTCCTCCGCCTCTCCTTCTTCTTCTTCGTCTTGATCTTCTTCTTCTTCCTCTTCTTCTTCTTCTTCTTCTTCTTCTTCTTCTTCTTCTTTCTTCTTCTTCTTTCTCTTAGTTTTCTTCTTCTTCTTCTTCTTCTTCTTCTTCTTTTTCGTCATCTTCTTCTTCTTCTTCTGTTTCTTCTTCTACTCCTTCTTCTGCTTCTTCCTCTTTTTCTTCCTCTTCTTCTTCCTCTACTTATTCTTTTTCTTATTCTTCTTCTTACTCTTGTTCTTGTTCTTGTCCATCTTCTTCTTCTTCTTCTTTTCTTCCTCTTATTTTCCTACCTCTTCTTCTTCTTCTTGTTTCTTCAACTTCTTAATCTTATTCTTCTTCTTTCTTCTAATTCTTCCTCTTCTTCTTGTTCTCCTTCTTTTTCTTCTTCTTCTTCTTCTTCTTCTACTTCTTTCTATTCTTCTTCTTCCTTTTCTTCCTCTTCTTCTTTCTTCATCTTCTTATTCTTCTTCTACTTTCTTCTAATTCTTCTTTTTCTTCTTCTTCTTCTTCTTCTTATTCATCTTCTTCTTCTATTTCTTCTTCTTCTTCTTCTTCTTCTTCTTCTTCTTATTCTTACTCTTCTCCTTTTTCTTCTTTTACGTTTTTCTTCTCCTTCTTCCATTTCACCTTCTTCTATATCTTCTTCTTCTTCTCCTTCTCCGTCATCCTCTTCTTCTTCTTTTTCTACTTCTTCTCCTCCTTCTTCTTCTTCTTCTTTTTCTTCTTCTTCTTCTTCATCATCTTTTTCTTCTTTTACTTCTTCTCTTTCTTCTTCTTCTTCTTTCTTCTCCTCTTCATCTTCTTCTTCTTTCAACTTCTTCATCTTCTACTTTTTGTTCATTTTTTTTCTTCTTTATCTTCTATATCATCTACTTCTTCTTCTTCCTCTTCTTCTTCGTCTTCCTCTTCTTCTTCTCCATCTTCTCTTGATCTTCCTCTTCTTCTTCTTATTCTTCTTCTTCCTCTTCTACTTCTTCTACATCTTCTTCTTCTTCTACAACTTCTTCGTCTTCTTCTTCTTCTTCTTTGACATCTTCATCATCACCTTCTTCTTCTTCTTCTTCTTCTTCTTCTTCT
The DNA here is from genome assembly GCA_023846275.1 of Vanilla planifolia. Classification (NCBI taxonomy): domain Eukaryota; kingdom Viridiplantae; phylum Streptophyta; class Magnoliopsida; order Asparagales; family Orchidaceae; genus Vanilla; species Vanilla planifolia. The sequence goes on from JAIUJO010001179.1 coordinate 54,036, forward strand.
TCGTATTCTTCTTCTTCTTCATCATCTTCTTCTTCTCCTTCTTCTTAACCCTCTTCTTGTTCTTCTTTCTTTCTTTTTTTTTCTTGCTCCTTTTCTTTTTCATCTTCTTCTTCACCTTCTTCTACTTCTTCCTCTTCTTCTTCTTATTCTTCTTCTTCTTCTTCATCTTCTCCCTCTGTTTCTTCATCTTTTTACTTCTTCTTTCTCCTCTAGTTTTTCTTCTTTTACTTCTTTTTCTTCTACTCCTTCTTCTTCTTCTTCTTCTTCTTCTTCTTCTTCCAATTCTTCTTCTTCTTCTTCAACTTCTTCTTCTTCTTCTTCTTCTTCTTCTTCTTATTATTATTATAATTATAATTAATATTCTTCTCCTAGTTTTTCTTCTTCAAGTTCTTCTTCTTCTTCATTTTCTTACTCATCGTCTTTTCTTCTTCTTCTACTTGTTCTTCTTCTTCCTCTTCTCCTTCTTCTTTTTCTTCCTCCTCCTCCTCTTCTTCTTCCACTTCTTCTTCTTTCTTCTTCTTCTTGCACCTCTTCTTTTTCTTCGTCTTTCACTTATTTTTCTTCTTCTTCCTCTTCTTTTTCATCTTTTCCTTCATCTTTTTCTTCTTCTTCTTCTTCTTCTTCCTCTACTTCTTTTTCTTCTTCTACTTGTTGTTGTTGTTCTTCTTCTTCTTCCGCTTCTTTGTTTTTCTTCTACTTGTTCTTCTTCTTATACTTCTTCTTCACCGTTTTCTTCTTCTTCTTCTTCTTCTTCTTCTTCTTCTTCTTTTTCTACTGCATCTTCTCCTTCTTCTTGGTCTTCTTCTTATTCAATATCATCTTCTCCTTCTTCTTCGTTATCTTTTTCTTCTTCTTCTTCTTCTATTTCTTCTTCATCTTCTTCTTGTTATTATTATTATTGTTCTTCCTTTACTTCTTCTTCTTCTTTTTCTTCAACTTCTTCTTCTTCTTATTCTTTTTCATCA
>JAIUJO010001179.1:60000-62500 GCA_023846275.1 Vanilla planifolia
TCTTCTTCTTTGACATCTTCATCATCACCTTCTTCTTCTTCTTCTTCTTCTTCTTCTTCTTCGTATTCTTCTTCTTCTTCATCATCTTTTTCTTCTCCTTCTTCTAAACCCTCTTCTTGTTCTTCTTTCTTTCTTTTTTTTTCTTGCTCCTTTTCTTTTTCATCTTCTTCTTCACCTTCTTCTACTTCTTCCTCTTCTTCTTCTTATTCTTCTTCATCTTCTTCCTCTGTTTCTTCATCTTTTTACTTCTTCTTTCTCCTCTAGTATTTCTTCTTTTACTTCTTTTTCTTCTACTCCTACTTCTTCTTCTTCTTCTTCTTCCAATTCTTCTTCTTCTTCTAAAACTTCTTCTTCTTCTTCTTCTTCGTCTTCTTCTTCTTCTTCTTCTTCTTCTTCTTATTATTATAATTATTATTCTTCTCCTAGTTTTTCTTCTTCAAGTTCTTCTACTTCATCTTCATTTTCTTACTCATCGTCTCTTCTTCTTCTTCCTCTTCTCCTTCTTCTTTTTCTTCCTCCTCCTCCTCTTCTTCTTCTACTTCTTCTTCTTTCTTCTTCTTCTTGCACCTCTTCTTTTTCTTCGTCTTTCACTTATTTTTCTTCTTCTTCCTCTTCTTTTTCATCTTTTCCTTCATCTTTTTCTTCTTCTTCTTCTTCTTCTTCTTCCTCTACTTCTTTTTCTTCTTCTACTTGTTGTTGTTCTTCTTCTTCTTCTTCCTCCTCTTTTTTTTCTTCTACTTGTTCTTCTTCTAATACTTCTTCTTCACCGTTTTCTTCTTTTTCTTCTTCTTCTTCTTCTTCTTCTTCTTTTTCTGCTGCATCTTCTCCTTCTTCTTGATCTTCTTCTTATTCAATATCATCTTCTCCTTCTTCTTCGTTATCTTTTTCTTCTTCTTCTTCTTCTATTTCTTCTTCTTCATCTTCTTCTTGTTATTATTATTATTGTTCTTCCTTTACTTCTTCTTCTTCTTTTTCTTCAACTTCTTCTTCTTCTTCTTCTTCTTATTCTTTTTCATCATCTTCTTATTCTTATTTTTCTTCTTCTTCTTCTTCTTCTTCTTCTTCTTCATCTACTTGTTCTTCTTCTTGTACTTCTTCTATCTTCTTCTTCTTGTTCTACAGCTACTTCTTCTATTTCCTCCTATTTCATCTTCTTCTTCTCTTTCTTCTTCTTCTTCACTTTCTTCTTCGTCTTCTTCTACATCTTCTTCTTCTTCTTCTTCTTCTTCTTCTTCTTCGTCTTCTTCTTCTTCTTCTTCTACTTCACCTTCTTCTTATTCTTCTTCTTCTTCTCCTTCCTCATTTTTTTCTTTTACATATTTTTCTACTTCTTCTTCTTCTTCTTCTTCTTCTTCCTCTTCTACTTCCTCTTCTTGTTCTTCTTCTTCTTCTACTTCTTCTTCATCATCATCTTCTAATTCTTCTTCTTCCACTACTTCTTCTTCTTCTTTCTCTTCTTATTCTTCTTCTTCCTCTTCTTCTTTATTTTTCTTCTACTTCTTCTTCATCTACTACTTCTTTTTCTACTTTTTTGTCTTCTTTTTCTTCTTTTCTTCTTCTTCTTCTTCTTCTACTTCTTCTTCTTCCTTTTCTTTTTCTTCTTCTTCTTCTTCTTCTACTTCTCCTTCTACTTCTTCTACAACTTCTACTTCATTCTTCTTCTTCCTCTTCTTCTACTTCTTATTCATCTTCTTCTTCTTTTTTCATCTTCTTCTACTTCGTCTTCTTCCTCATATTCATCTTCTTCATTTTTTTCTTTTTCTTTTTCTTCTTCTCCTCTTTTTCTTCTCCTTCTTCTTCTTTTCCTTTTCTTCCTTTTTCTTTTTCTTCATCTTCTTCTTCATCTTCATCTTCATCTTCATCTTCTACTTCTTCTTCTTCTTCTGCTTCTTCTTAACTTTTTTTCTTCTTCTTCTACTGCTTCTTCTTCATCTTCTTCTTCACCTTCTTCTTATTCTTCTCTATCTCCTTCTTCTTCTTCTTCTTTTTCTTCTTTGACTTCTTCATCATCATCATCTTCTTCTTCTTCTTGTTCTTCTTCTGGTTCTTCTTCTTGTTCTACTTCTTCTTTCTCTTCTTCTTCTTCTTCATTTCCCCTTTTTGTTCTTCTTCTTCTTTCTTCTTTCTTCTTTCTTCTTTCTTCTTTCTTCTTCTTCTTGCTCTTCTTCTTTTTCTTCTTCTTTCTGTTATTTTCTTCTTCTTTTCTACTTATTCTTCTTCTTCTTCTTCTTCTTCTTCTTCTTCCTTTTCTTCTTTTTCTTATTCTTCTTCGTCTTCTTCTTATTCTCATTTTTCTTCATCTTCTTCTTTTTCTTCATCTTCTTCTTCTTCTTCTCCATCTTCTTCATCTTCCTCTTCTTTTTCTTCTTCTTCCTCTCCTCTCTTTCTACTTCTTTTTCTTCTTCTTCTTCTTCTTCTTCTTCTATTTCTTCTTCTTCTTCTTCTTTCTCTTTTTCTTCATCTTCTTCTTCTTCTTCTTCTTCTTCCTCTTATTCTTAGT
>JAIUJO010001179.1:65000-75000 GCA_023846275.1 Vanilla planifolia
TCTTCTATTTCTTCTTCTACTCCTTCTTCTTCTTCTTCTTTTTCTTCCTCTTCTTCTTCCTCTACTTATTCTTATTCTTATTCTTCTTCTTACTCTTGTTCTTGTTCTTGTCCATCTTCTTCTTCTTCCTTTTCTTCTTCTTCTTCTTCTTCTTTTCTTCCTCTTATTTTCCTACCTCTTCTTCTTCTTCTTGTTTCTTCAACTTCTTAATCTTATTCTTCTTCTTTTTCTTCTTCTTCTTTCTTCTTCTTCTTTCTCTTCTTCTTTCTCTTAGTTTTCTTCTTTTTCTTCTACTTATTCTTCTTCTTCTTCTTCTTCTTCTTCTTCTTCTTCTTCGTCATCTTCTTCTTCTTCTTCTTCTTCTTCTTCTTCTATTTCTTCTTCTACTCCTTCTTCTTCTTCTTCTTGTTTTTCTTCCTCTTCTTCTTCCTCTACTTATTCTTATTCTTATTCTTCTTCTTACTCTTGTTCTTGTTCTTGTCCATCTTCTTCTTCTTCCTTTTCTTCTTCTTCTTCTTCTTCTTTTCTTCCTCTTATTTTCCTACCTCTTCTTCTTCTTCTTGTTTCTTCAACTTCTTAATCTTATTCTTCTTCTTTCTTCTAATTCTTCCTCTTCTTCTTGTTCTCCTTCTTTTTCTTCTTCTTCTTCTTCTTCTTCTACTTCTTCCTATTCTTCTTCTTCCTTTTCTTCCTCTTCTTCTTTCTTCATCTTCTTATTCTTCTTCTACTTTCTTCTAATTCTTCTTTTTCTTCTTCTCCTTCTTCTTCTTATTCATCTTCTTCTTCTATTTCTTCTTCTTCTTCTTCTTCTTCTTCTTCTTCTTATTCTTACTCTTCTCCTTTTTCTTCTTTTACGTTTTTCTTCTCCTTCCATTTCACCTTCTTCTATATCTTCTTCTTCTTCTCCTTCTTCGTCATCCTCTTCTTCTTCTTTTTCTACTTCTTCTCCTTCTTCTTCTTCTTCTTCTTTTTCTTCTTCTTCTTCTTCATCTTTTTCTTCTTCTACTTCTTCTTCTCTTTCTTCTTGTTCTTCTTTCTTCTCCTCTTCATCTTCTTCTTCTTTCAACTTCTTCATCTTCTACATTTTGTTCATTTTTTTCTTCTTTATCATCTATATCATCTACTTCTTCTTCTTCCTCTTCTTCTTAGTCTTCCTCTTCTTCTTCTTCTTCTTCTTCTTCTCCATCTTCTCTTGATCTTCCTCTTCTTCTTCTTGTTCTTCTTCTTCTTCTTCTACTTCTTCTACATCTTCTTCTTCTTTTTCTTCTTCTTCTACAACTTCTTCGTCTTCTTCTTCTTCTTCTTCTTTGACATCTTCATCATCATCATCATCTTCTTCTTCTTCTTCTTCTTCTTCTTCTTCTTCTTCTTCGTATTCTTCTTCTTCTTCATCATCTTCTTCTTCTACTTCTTCTTAACCCTCTTCTTGTTCTTCTTTCTTTCTTTTTTTTTCTTGCTCCTTTTCCTTTTCATCTTCTTCTTCACCTTCTTCTACTTCTTCCTCTTCTTCTCCTTATTCTTCTTCTTCTTCTTCATCTTCTTCCTCGGTTTCTTCATCTTCTTACTTCTTCTTTCTCCTCTAGTTTTTCTTCTTTTACATCTTTTTCTTCTACTCCTTCTTCTTCTTCTTCTTCCAATTCTTCTTCTTCTTCTTCAACTTCTTCTTCTTCTTCTTCTTCTTCTTCTTCTTCTTCTTCTTCTTATTATTATTATTCTTCTCCTAGTTTTTCTTCTTCAAGTTCTTCTTCTTCTTCTTTATTTTCTTACTCATCGTCTTTTCTTCTTCTTCTTTTTCTTCCTCCTCCTCTTCTTCTTCTACTTCTTCTTCTTCTTGCACCTCTTCTTTTTCTTCGTCTTTCTCTTATTTTTCTTCTTCTTCCTCTTCTTTTTCATCTTTTCCTTCATCTTTTTCTTCTTCTTCTTCTTCCTCTACTTCTTTTTCTTCTTCTACTTGTTGTTGTTGTTCTTCTTCTTCTTCCTCTTCTTTGTTTTTCTTCTACTTGTTCTTCTTCTAATACTTCTTCTTCACCATTTTCTTCTTCTTCTTCTGCTTCTTCTTCTTCTTCTTCTTTTTCTGCTGCATCTTCTCCTTCTTCTTGGTCTTCTTCTTATTCAATATCATCTTCTCCTTCTTCTTCGTTATCTTTTTCTTCTTCTTCTTCTTCTATTTCTTCTTCTTCATCTTCTTCTTGTTATTATTATTATTGTTCTTGCTTTACTTTTTCTTTTTCTTCAACTTCTTCAACTTCTTCTTCTTCTTCTTCTTCTTATTCTTTTTCATCATCTTCTTCTTATTCTTATTCTTCTTCTTCTTCTTCTTCTTCTTCATCTACTTGTTCTTCTTCTTGTACTTCTTCTATCTTCTTCTTTTTATTCTACAGCTACTTCTTCTATTTCCTCCTCTTTCATCTTCTTCTTCTTGTTCTTCTTCTTCTTCACTTTCTTCTTCTTCTTCTTCTACATCTTCTTCTTCTTCTTCTTGTTCTTCTTCTTCGTCTTCTTCTTCTTCTTCTTCTTTGTCTTCTTCTTCTTCTTCTTCTTCACCTTCTTCTTATTCTTCTTCTTCTTCATCTTCTTCTTCTTCTCCTTCCTCATTTTCTTCTTTTACATATTTTTCTACTTCTTCTTCTTCTTCTTCTTCTTCTTCCTCTTCTTCTTCCTCTTCTTGTTCTTCTTCTTCTTCTTTTTCATCTTCTTCTTCTACTTCTTCATCATCATCTTCTAATTCTTCTTCTTCCACTACTTCTTCTTCTTTCTCTTCTTATTCTTCTTCTTCTTCTTCTTCTTTATTTTTCTTCTACTTCTTCTTCATCTACTACTTCATTTTCTACTTCTTTGTCTTCTTTTTCTTCTTTTCTTCTTCTTCTTCTTCTTCTACTTCTTCTTCTTCCTCTTCTTTTTCTTCTTCTTCTTCTTCTTCTTCTTCTTCTACTTCTTCTTCTACAACTTCTACTTCATTCTTCTTCTTCCTCTTCTTCTACTTCTTATTCATCTTCTTCTTCTTTTTTCATCTTCTTCTACTTCTGCTTCTTCCTCATATTCATCTTCTTCATTTTTTTCTTTTTCTTTTTCTTCTTCTCGTCTTCTTCTTCTCCTTCTTCTTCTTCTCCTTTTCCTCCTTTTTCTTTTTCTTCATCTTCTTCTTTATCTTCATCTTCATCTTCATCTTCTACTTCTTCTTCTTCTTCTGCTTCTTCTTCACTTTTCTTCTTCTTCTTCTACTGCTTCTTCTTCATCTTCTTCTTCACCTTCTTCTTATTCTTCTCTATCTCCTTCTTCTTCTTCTTCTTTTTCTTCTTTGACTTCTTCATCATCATCATCTTCTTCTTCTTCTTGTTCTTCTTCTTTATCTTCTTCTTCTTCTTCATCCCCCCTTTTTGTTCTTCTTCTTCTTTCGTCTTTCTTCTTTCTTCTTCTTCTTGCTCTTCTTCTTTTTCTTCTTCTTTCTGTTATTTTCTTCTTGTTTTCTACTTATTCTTCTTCTTCTTCTTCTTTTTCCTTTTCTTCTTCTTCTTATTCTTCTTCATCTTCTTCTTATTCTCATTTTTCTTCATCTTCTTCTTTTTCTTCATCATCTTCTTCTTCTTCTCCGTCTTCATCTTCCTCTTCTTTTTCTTCTTCTTCCTCTCCTCTCCTTCTACTTCTTTTTCTTCTTCTTCTTCTTCTTCTTCTATTTCTTCTTCTTCTTCCTCTTCCTCTTCATCTTCTTCTTCTTCTTCTTCTTCCTCTTATTCTTAGTCTGCTTCTTACTCTTCTTGTTGTTCTCGTCCAATTTCTTCTTCTTCTTCTTCTTTCTTAAACTTCTTATTTTTCTTCTTCTACTACTTATTCTTTTTCTCCTTCTTTCTTCTTCTCCAACATCTTCTTCTTCTTCTTCTTCTACTTCTTCGTATTCTTCTACTTGTTCTTCAACATCTTCTATTTTTTATTCTTTTTCTTCTTTTTTCAACTTCTTCTTCTTCTAAATCTTCTTCTTCTCCTTCTTCTTCTTCTCCTCCTTCTCCATCTTCTTCTTCTTCTTCTTCTTCTTCTTCTTATTCTTCTTCTTACTCTTGTTCGTGTTCTCGTCCATCTTCTTGTTCTTCTTCTTCTTCATCTTCTTTTCTTCTTCTTAATTTTCTTCCTTTTTTTCTTCTTCTTCTTTCTTCATCTTCTTATTCTTCTTCTTCTTCTTTCTTCTTATTCTTCTTCTTCTTCATCTTCTTCTTCATCTTCTTCTTCTTCTTCTTCTTCTTTTTCTTTTTCATTTTCTTCTTCTTCTTCTTCTTGTTCTTCTCCCTCTTCTTCTTCTTCTTGCTCTTCTTCTTTTTTTCAAATTCTTCTTCTTCTTCTTCCTCATCTTCTTCATCTTTTTCTTGTTTTCCTTCTTCTTCTTCTTATTATTATTCTTTATTTTTTTTTCTTCTTTTACGTTTCCTTCTCCTTTTTCTTCTGCTTCACCTTCTTCTGCATCTTCCTCTTCTTCTTCTTCATCTTCTTCTATATCTTTTTCTCCGTCTTCTCCCCTTCGTCCTCCTCCTCCTCCTCTTTCTTCTTCTTCTTCTTCTTCTTCTTCTTTTTCATCTTATTCTACCTCTTCTTCGCCTTTTTCTTCTACTTCTTCTACTTCTTCTTCTTTTTTTTCTTTTTCTTCTTGTTCTTCTTCTTTTTCTTCTTCTGCTTCCACCACTTCATCATCTACTTCTTCTTTTTCTTCTTCTTGTTGTTGTTTTCTTTTTTCTTGTTCTTCCTTTCTTCTTCTTCTCCTTTTTCTTCCTCTTCTTCTTCTTCTTCTTCTTCTACTTCTTCTTCATCTTCTTCTTCATCTTCATCTTCATCTTCTACTTCTTCTTCTTCTTCTTATTCTTCTTCTACTTCTACTTCTTCTTCATCTTCTTCTTCTTTGTCTTGTTCTTCTTTTTCTTCTACTTCATCTTCATCATCATCTTCTTGTTCATTTTCTTCTTCTTCTTCTTTTTCTTTTTCTTCCTCTTCTCCTTCACCATCTTCTACTTGTTCTTCCTTTTCTTCCACTTCTTCTTCTTCTTCTTCTTCTTCTTCTTCTTTCTTCTTTTTCTTGCTCCTCTTCTTTTTCTTCTTATTATTTTTCTTCTTCTTCTTCTTCTTTTCCTTTTCTTCTTCTTCTACTTCTTTTCTTCTTCTTCTTCTTCTTTTTCCTCTTCTTCTACTTCTTCTTCTTTTGCTTCTTCTTCTTCTTCTTCTTCTTCTTCTTCTACATCTTCTTCTTCTACATCTTCTACTTCTTTCTTTTTCTTCCTCTTCTTCTACTTCTTATTCTTCCTCTCCTTTTTTCTTCTTTTTCTTCTTCTTCTTCTTCCTCTTATTCATCTTCTTCTTCTTTTTTTTTCTTGTCCTCTTCTTCCTCTCCTTCTTCTTCAGTTTCTTCTTCTCCTTTTTTTTCTTTTTTTTATCTTCTTCTTCATCTTCATCATCTTCTTCTTCTTCTTCTTCTTCTACTTCATCTTCATCTTCTTCTTCTTCGTCTTATTCTTCTTCTTCTTCTTCTTCTTCTTCTTTGAAATCTTCATCATCATCATCATAATCTTCTTCTTCTTTTTCTTCTTCTTTTTCTTCTTCTTTTTCTGCTTCTTCTTCTACTACTTCTTCTTCCCCTTCCTCTTTTTCTTCCTCTGCCTCTCCTTCTTCTTGTTGTTGTTGTACTTCTTCTTCTTCTTGTTCTTCTTATTCTTCTTCTTCTTTCTTCTTCTTCTTCTCCTCTTCTTTCTCTTCTTCTTTCTCTTATTTTTCTTCTTCTTCTTCTTTTTATTCTTCTTATTATTTTTATTATTATTCTTCTTCTTCTTCTTCTTCTTCTTCTTCTTCTTCTTATTCTTATTCTTCTTCATCATCATCTTCTTCTTCTTATTCTTCTTATTCTTCTTGTTCTTCTCGTTCTTCTTGTTCTTCTTGTAATTCTTCTTCAACTTCTCCTTTTTCTTCATATTCTTCTTCTTCATCATCGTCATTTCTTCTTCTTTTTCTTCTTCTTCTACTTCTTCTTCTATTTATTCTTTTTCTCCTTCTTCTGCTTCTGCTTCTTCTACTTCTTCCTCTTCATCTTCTTCTTATTGTTCTTATTCTTCTTCTTACACTTGTTCTTGTTCTCGTCCATCTTCTTCTTCTTCTTCTTCTTTCTTCATCTTCTTATTCTTCTTCAAATTCTATTATTCTTCTTCTTTTATCTTCTTCTTCATCTTCTTCTTCTTCTTCTTCTTCTTCTTCTTCTTCAGCTTGTTCATCCACATCTTCAGCATTTTTTTTTTCGTCTTCTTTCTTCTTCTACATCTTCTTCCTTTTCGTCATCTTCTTCTTCTTCTTCTTCTATCTCTTCTTCTTCCTCTTCTTCTTCCTCTTCTTATACTTATTCTTATTCTTCTTCTTACTCTTGTTACTTGTTCTCTTCCATCTTCTTCTTCTTCTTCCTCTTCTTCTTCATCATCTTCTTTTCTTCCTCTTATTTTCTTTACTCTTCTTCTTCTTGTTTTTGTTTCTTCATCTTCTTATTCTTCTTCTACTTCTTTCTTCTCATTCTTCCTCTTCTTCTTGTTCTTCTTCTTCATCTTCTTCTTCTTCTCCTTCTTTTTCTTCTTCTTCTTCTTCTTCTTCTTCTTCTTCTTCTTCTTCTTCTTCTTCCTCTTCTTCTTCTTCTTCTTTCTGCATCTTCTTATTCTTCTTCTTCTTCTTCTTCATCTTCTTCATTTCTTCTTCTTCTTCTCCTTCTTCTTCTTAATCCTCTTCTTCTTCTTTTTCATCATCTTATTCTTCTTCTACTTCATGTTTTTCTTTTTCTTCTTCTTCTCTTTCTTCTTCTTCTTCCTCCTCTTCATTGTCTTCTTCTTCTTCCTCTTCTTCTTGTTTTTCCTTTTTCTTATTCTTATTTTCTTCTTCTTCTCCTTGTTCTTCCTCTTCTCTTCTTCTTCTTCTTCTTCTTTTTCTCCATCTTCTTCTTCATCTTCCTCTTCTTCTTCTTCCTCTTCTACTTCCTCTTAATGTTCTTCTTCTTCGTCTTCTTCTTCTTTTTCTTCTTCTTCTTCTTCTTCTTCTACTTCTTTGACTTCTTAATCATCATCTTCTTCTTCTTCTTCTTCTTCATCATCTTCTTCTTCTTCTTCGAATTCTTCTTCATCATCATCTTCTTCTTGTTCTTCTTAACCCTCTTCTTCTTCTTCTTCTTTCTTTTTTTTTTCTTGCTCCTTTTCTTTTTCATCTTCTTGTTCTTGTTCTTGTTCTTCTTCTTCGTCTTCTTCTTTTTCTTCTTCTTCTTCTTCATCATCTTCTTGCTCTCCTTCTTCTTCTTCTTACTTCTTTCTCCTCTACTTTTTCTTCTTCTTCTTGTTTTTCTTCTTCTCCTTCTTCTTCTTCTTGTTATCTTCTTCTTCTTCCAATTCTTCTTCTTCTTGCACTTCTTCTTCTTCTTCTTCCTCCTCTTCTTCTTCTTCTTCTTCTTCTTCTTCTTCTTCTTCTTCTAGTTTTTCTTCTACTTCTTCTACCTGTTCTTCTTCTTCCTCTTCTTCTTGTACTTCTTTTTCTTCTTCTTCAACTTCATCATCATCATCTTCTTCTTCTTCTTCATCATCTTCTTCTTCTTCTACCTCTTCTTCTCCTCGTTCTTCTACTTCACCTTCTTCATCTTCTTCAACTTTTTCTTCTTCTCCTTTTTCTTCTTCTTCTAATTTTAATTCTTCTTCTTCTTCTTCTTCTTCTTCTCTTTCTTTGCATTTTTCTTTTTATTCTACTTCTTCTTGTATGTGTTTTTCTTCTTCTTCTTCTTCTTCTTTTTCTTCTTCAACATAAACTTCTTTTTCTTTTCTTCTTCTTCTTGATGTTTTTCTATTTTCTTGTTCTTCTCTTCTTCTTCTCCTTCTTCTTCTAATTCATCTTTTTTTTTGTTCATCTTCTTCTTCATCATCATCATCATCATATTATTCATCTTCTTCTTCTTCTTTTTCTTCTTTGCCTTCTTTCTTTTCTAATATTTATTCTTCTGCTACTTCTTCTTCTCCTTCTTCTTCTTCTTCTTCTACTGCTTCTTCTTCTTTGACTTTTTCATCATCATCTTCTTCTTCTTCTTCTTCTTCTTCTTCTTCTGCTTCTTCTTCTTTCTTTTCTTCTTCTTCTTCTTTTGCTTCTTCTTCTTCTTGTTCCTCTTCTTTTTCTTCTTATTTTTCTTCCTCTTGTACTTCTTCTTCTTATTCTTCTCCTTCTTCTTCTTCTTCTTGTTTCTCTTCTTCTTCTTCTTCTTCTTATTCCACTTCGCTCTCTTCTTCATCTTCTTATTCTTTTTCGTCTTTTTATTTTTCTTCTTCTTTTTCTTTTTCTTCTACTTCTTTTTTCTTCGTCTTCTTCTTCTTCATCATCTTCTTTTTCTTGTTCTTCATCTTTTTCTTCTCCCTCCTCTTATTCTTCTTCTTCTTCATCTTCTTGTACTTCTTGCACTTCAACATCTTCTTAATCAATCTTCTTCTACTTCTTCTTCTTTGTTTATTTTTTATCTTTTTCTTCTTCTATCCTTTTCTTATTCTTCTTCTTATTGTTCTTCTTCTTCTTCTTCTTCTTCTTCGTCGTCTTCTTCTTCTTCTACTTCTTCTTCTTCTTCTTCTTCTTCTCCTTCTACTTCATGTTCTTCTACTACTTCTTCTACTATTGCATCTTCTTCATCATCATCAGCATCTTCTTCTTCTATTACTTGTTTTTCTTCTTCTTCTTCCTCTTCATCTTCTACCTCTTCTTCATCATCTTCTACTTTTTCTTCTTCTTCTTCTACTTCTTCTTCTTCTTCTCCTTTTCATTCTTCTTCATTTTCATCTTCTTCTTCTTTTTTGACTTTTCATCTTCTTCTTCCTCTTCATTTTAATCTTCTTCTTCTTCCTCCTCTTTTTCATTTTATTCTACTTTATCTTCTTCTACTTCTTCTTCGTCTTTCTTGTACTTCTACTTCTTCTCATCTGCATCATTATTTCCTTTTTCTTCTTCTTCTATTACTACTTCTTCTACTTCGTCTTCTTCTCCTTCATCTTCTTCTTCTTTTTCTTCTATTTCTTATTCTTCTTTCGTTGACTTCTTCTTCTTCTTCTTCTTTATCCTCTTCTTCTTTGTCTTCTTCTTCTTCATCTTCTTCTTCTTTTTCTTGTTCTTGTTCTTGTTCTTCTACTTCTTTTTCTTCTTCTTCTCTTTCTACTTCTTCTTCTTCTTCTTCATGTGCCTCATCTTTTTTTACTTCTTCTTTTTCTTATTTTTCTTCTTCTTCTTCTTGTTCTTCTTTTTCTTCTTTGTCTTCTTCTTATTATTCTTCTTCTTCTTATTCTGGTAGTTCTTCTTCTTCTTCCTATTCTTCTTTTTCTTCTTCTTCTTCTTATTATTATTATTATTATTATTATTATTATTATTCTACTACTTCTCCTGATTTTTCTTGATCTTCTTCTTCTTTTTCCTCATCATCTTCTTCTACATCTTCTTCTTCTTCTACTTCTTTTTCTTCTTCTTTTTTTTCTTTGAATTTTAATTGTTTCTCTTCTTCTTCTTCTTTTCCTTTTTCTTCTTCTTCTTCTTCTTCTTCATCTTCTCCTTCTTCTTCTTCTTCTCCTTTTTCTTTTTCTTCTCCTTCTTATTCCACTTCTTCTTCTTCTTCATCAACTTCTTCTTCTTCTTGTACTTCTTTTTCTTCTTGTAGTTCTTCTTCTTCATCTTCTTATTCTTCTTACACTTGTTCTTTTTCTTCTTCTTCCTCTTCTTCTTCTCCTACTTCTCTTTCTTCTTCTTCATCATCTTTTTTTCTTCTTCTCATATACTTCCTCTACTTATTATTCTTCTTCATCTCTCTTATTCTTCTTCTTCTTTTTCTTCTTCTTCATCTACTTCTTCTTCTTCTTCTTATTCTTCTTCTTCTTCTTCTTCTACTTCTTCTTCAATTTATTCTTCTTCTATTTTTCTTCTTCTTCTTCTTGTTCTTCCTCCTCCTCCTCCTCTTCTTCTTCTTCTACTTCTTCTTCTTCTTCAACTT
>JAIUJO010001179.1:80000-90000 GCA_023846275.1 Vanilla planifolia
TATTATTATTATTATTCATCCTTTACTTCTTCTTCTTCTTCTTCTTCAACTTCTTCAACTTCTTCTTCTTCATCTTCTTCTTCTTCTTCTTCTTCTTCTTCTTCTTCTTCTTCTTATTCTTTTTCATCATCTTACTCTTATTCTTATTCTACTTCTTCTTCTTCTTCTTCATCATCAACTCGTTCTTCTTCTTTTACTTCTTCTCTCTTCTTCTTTTTGTTCTACAGCTACTTCTATTTCTTCCTCTTACATCTTCTTCTTGTTCTTCTTCTTCTTTATCATCTTCTCCTTCTTCTTCTTCTTCTTCTTCTTTGTCAACTTCTTCTTCTTCTTCTTTGTCAACTTCTTCTTCTTTTTCTTCTTCACCTTCTTCTTATTATTCTTCTTCTTCTTCTCCTTCTCTTTCATCTTCTTCTTCTTCTTTTTCTTCTTCTTCTTCTCCTTCCTCATCTTCTTCGTCTTCATATTTTTCTACTTGTTCTTCCTCTTCTTCTTCCTCTTCTTCTTCTTCTTCTTCTACTTCTTCTTCTACTACTACTTCTTCATCATCATCTTCTAATTCTTCTTCTTCTACTACTACTACTTCTTCTTCTTCTTCTTCCTCTTCTTCTTCTTCTTCTTCTTCTTTATTTTTCTTCTACTTGTTCTTCTTCTACTTCTTCTTCATCTACTCCTTCCTTTTCTTCTTCTTTGTCTTCTTCTTTTTCCTCTTCTTCGTCTTCTTCTTTTTCTTTTTCTTCTTCTACTACTACTTCTTCTTCCTCTTCTTCTTCTTCTTCTTCTTCTTCTACTTCTTCTACAACTTCTACTTTATTCTTCTTCTTCCTCTTCTTCTACCTCTTCTTCTTCTTCTTCTTTTTTCTTCTTCCTCTTCTACTTCTTCTTCTTCCTCTTATTCATATTCTTCAACTTTTCTTTTTCTTTTTCTTCTTCTACACTTCTTCTTCTCCTTCTTCCTCTTCTTCTTTTCCTCCTTTTTCTTTTTCTTTATCTTCTTTTTCTTCGTCTTCATCTTCTTCTTCTTGTTGTTCTTCTTCTTTTTCTTCATCTTCTTCTCCTTCGTCTTATTCTTCTTCTTCTTCTTCTTTTACTCCATCTTCTTCTTCTTCTTCTTCTTCTTGTTATTTTTCTTCTTCTTCTTCTTCTTCTTTATCTTCTTCTGCTTCATCCCTCCTTCTTCCTCTTCTTCTTCTTCTTCTTCTCCTCCTCCTTCTTCTTTCTTCTTCCTTCTTCTTGCTCCTCTTCTTTTTCTTTTTCTTTCTCTTATTTTCTTCTTCTACTACTACTTATTGTTCTTCCTCTTCTTCTTCTTCTTCTTCCCCTTCTTCTTCTTCTTATTATTATTCTTCTTCTTCTTATTCTTATTCTTCTTCATCATCATCTTCTTCTTCTTCTTGTTTTTACTCTTCTTGTTCTTCTTTATCTTCTTCTTCTTCATCCCTCCTTCTTCTTCTTCTTCTTCTTCTTCTTCTCCTCCTCCTTCTTCTTTCTTCTTCCTTCTTCTTGCTCCTCTTCTTTTTCTTTTTCTTTCTCTTATTTTCTTCTTCTTCTTCTACTTATTGTTCTTCCTCTTCTTCTTCTTCTTCTTCCCCTTCTTCTTCTTCTTATTATTATTCTTCTTCTTCTTATTCTTATTCTTCTTCATCATCATCTTCTTCTTCTTCTTGTTTTTACTCTTCTTGTTCTTCTTTTGCTTCTTCTTCTTCATATTCTTCTTCATCTTCTTCTTTTTCTTCATCATCTTCTTCTTCATCATCGTCTTTTCTTCTACTCCTTCTTCTTCTTCTTCTTCTTCATCATATTCTTGTTCTTGTTCTTCTTCTTCTTCTTCTTCTTCGTCTTCCTCTTCATCTTCTTCTTCTTATTCTTAGTCTGCTTATTACTCTTATTCTTGTTCTCGTCAAATTTCTTCTTCTTCTTCGTCTTCTTTCTTCATCTTCTTATTTTCTTCTTCTACTACTTATTCTTCTTCTCCTTCTTTCTTCTTCTCCAACATCTTCTTCTTCCTTTTGTACTTCTTCTTCTTCTTTTTCTACTTGTTCTTCATCATCTTCTACTTTTTATTCCTTTTCTTCTTTTTTCTTCTTCTTCTTCTTCATCTTCTTCTTCTTCTTCTTCTTTGTCATCATCATCTTCTTCTTCTTCTACTTCTTTGTCATCTTCTTCTTCTTCTTCTTCTTCTTTTAAATCTTCTTCTTCTCCTTCTTCTTATTCTTCTTCTTCTAAATCTTCTTCTTCTCCTTCTTCTTCTTCTTCTTCATCTTCTTCTCCATCTTTTTCTTCTTCTTCTTCTTCTTCTTCTTCTTCTTATTCTTATTCATCTTCTTACTCTTGTTCTTGTTCTCATCCATCTTCTTGCTCTTCTTCTTCTTCATCTTCTTTTCTTCTTCTTAATTTTCTTCCTCTTCTTCTTCTTCTTCTTTCTTCATCTTCTTATTCTTCTTCTTCATCTTTCTTCTTATTCTTATTCTTCTTCTTCTTCTTCTTCTTCTTCTTCTTCTTCTTCTTCTTATTCTTCTTTTTCTTCTTCTACATTTTCTTCTTCTTCTTCTACTTTATCTTCTTCTTCTTGTTCTTCTCTCTCTTCTTCTACTTCTTGTTCTACTTTTTTTTCAAATTCTTCTTCTTCTTCTTCTTCCTAATCTTCTTCATCTTTTTCTACTTCTTCTTCTTCTTCTTATTGTTTTTCTTTTTTATTCTTCTTTTACGTCTCGTTCTCCTTTTTCTTCTGCTTCACCTTCTTCTTCATCTTCTTCTTCTTCTTCTCCTCCTTCATCTTCTTCTACTTCTTTTTCTCCTTCTCCTCCTCCTCCTCCTCTTTCTTCTTCTTCTTTTTCTTCATCTTATTCTTCCTCTTCTTCGTCTTTTTCTTCTTCTTCTTCTTCTTCTTCTTCATCTTCTCTTCTTTTTCTTTTTCTTCTTCTTCTTCTTCTGCTTCTTTCTTCTTCTTCTTCCACCTCTTCATCATCTACTTCTTCTTTTTCTTCTTCTTCTTGTTTTTTATTTTCTTGTTCTTCTTTTCTTCTTCTTCTCCTTTATCTTCCTCTTCTTCTTCTTCATCATCTTCTTCTTCTTCTACTTCTACTTCATCTTCATCTTCTTCATCATCTTCATCTTCTACTTCTTCTTCTTCTTCTTCTTCTTCATCATCATCTTTTACTTCTACTTCTTCTTTATCTTCTTCTTCTTTTTCTTGTTCTTCTTTTTCTTCTACTTCATCTTCTTCATCATCTTCTTGTTCATTTTCTTCTTCTTCTTCTTCTTCTTCTTCCTCCTCTTCTTCTTCTCCTTCTTCTACTTGTTCTTCTTTTTCTTCCTCTTCTTCTTCTTCTTGTTCTTCTTTCTTCTTTTTCTTGCTCCTCTTTTTTTTCTTCTTCTTATTTTTCTTCTTCTTCTTTTTCTTCCTTTTCTTCTTCTTCTTCTTTTTTTCTTCTTCATATTTTCCTCTACTTCCTCTTCTTGTTGTTCTTTTTCTTCTTCTTCTACAACTTCTACTTCTTTTTTCTTCTTCCTCTTCTTCTACTTCTTATTCTTCATCTCCTTTTTTCTTCTTTTTCTTCTTCTTCTTCTTCCTCTTATTCATCTTCTTCTTCTTCTTCGTTTCTTTCTTCTTCTTGTCCTCTTCTTCTCCTCCTTATTCATGTTCTTCTTCTCCTTGGTTTCTTTTTCTTCATCTTCTTCTTCTTCTTCATCATCATTTTCTTCTTCTTCTTCTGCTTCTTCTTCATCTTCTTTTTTCCCCGTTCTTCTCCTTTTTCTTTTTCTTCTTCTTCTTCTTTGAAATCTTCATCGTCATCATCATCTTCTTCTTCATCTTCTTCTTTTTTGATTCTTCTTCTTCTTCCTCTTCTTCTTCTTCTTCTTTCTTCTTTTTCTTTCTCTTCTTCTTTCTCTTAGTTTTCTTCTTCTTCTTCTACTTATTCTTCTTCTTCTTCTTCTTGTCCTTTTTCGTCATCTTCTTCTTCTTCTTCTTCTTCTTCTGTTTCTTCTTCTACTCCTTCTTCTTCTTCTTCTTCTTCTTTTTCTTCCTCTTCTTCTTCCTCTACTTATTCTTATTCTTGTTCGTCTTCTTACTCTAGTTCTTGTTCTTGTCCATCTTCTTCTTCTTCCTTTTCTTCTTCTTCTTCTTCTTCTTCTTCTTTTCTTCCTCTTATTTTCCTACCTCTTCATCTTCTTCTTGTTTCTTCAACTTCTTAATCTTATTCTTCTTCTTTGTTCTAATTCTTCCTCTTCTTCTTGTTCTTCCCCTTCATCTTCTTCTTCTTCTTCTCCTTCTTTTTCTTCTTCTTCTTCTTCTTCTTCTACTTCTTCCTATTCTTCTTCTTCCTTTTCTTCCTCTTCTTCTTTCTTCATCTTCTTATTCTTCTTCTACTTTCTTCTAATTCTTCTATTTCTTCTTCTTCTTCTTCTTCTTCTTCTTCTTCTTATTCTTACTCTTCTCCTTTTTCTTCTTTTACGTTTTTCTTCTCCTTATTCCATTTAACCTTGTTCTATATCTTCTTCTTCTTCTCCTTCTTCGTCATCCTCTTCTTCTTCTTTTTCTACTTCTTCTCCTTCTTCTTCTTCTTCTTCTTCATCATCTTTTTCTTCTTCTACTTCTTCTTCTCTTTCTTCTTCTTCTGCTTTCTTCTCCTCTTCATCTTCTTCTTCTTTCAACTTCTTCATCTTCTACTTTTTTTTCATTTTTTTTCTTCTTTATCTTCTATATCATCTACTTCTTCTTCTTCCTCTTCTTCTTCGTCTTCCTCTTCTTCTTCTTCTTCTTCTTTTTCTCCATCTTCTCATGATCTTCCTCTTCTTCTTCTTGTTCTTCTTCTTCCTCTTCTACTTCTTCTACATCTTCTTCTTCTTTTTCTTCTTCTTCTACAACTTCTTCGTCTTCTTCTTCTTCTTCTTCATCTTCTTCTTCTTCTTCTTCTTCTGCTTCGTGTTCTTCTTCTTCTTCATCATCTTCTTCTTCTCCTTCTTCTTAACCCTCTTCTTGTTCTTCTTTCCTTCTTTTTTTTTTCTTGCTCCTTTTCTTTTTCATCTTCTTCTTCACCTTCTTCTACTTCTTCCTCTTCTTCTTCTTATTCTTCTTCTTCTTCTTCTTCTTCATCTTCTTCCTCTGTTTCTTCAT
This sequence comes from Vanilla planifolia, assembly GCA_023846275.1. Taxonomy (NCBI): domain Eukaryota; kingdom Viridiplantae; phylum Streptophyta; class Magnoliopsida; order Asparagales; family Orchidaceae; genus Vanilla; species Vanilla planifolia. Next base: position 85,120 of record JAIUJO010001179.1, read on the forward strand.
CTTCTTACTTCTTCTTTCTCCTCTAGTTTTTCTTTTTTTACTTCTTTTTCTTCTACTCCTTCTTCTTCTCCTTCTTCTTCCAATTCTTCTTCTTCTTCTTCTTCAACTTCTTCTTGTTCTTCTTCTTCTTCTTCTACTTCTTCTTCTTCTTCTTATTCTTCTCCTAGTTTTTCTTCTTCAAGTTCTTCTTCTTCTTCTTCATTTTCTTACTCATCATCTTTTCTTCTTCTTCTACTTGTTCTTCTTCTTCCTCTTCTTCTTTTCTTTTTCTTCCTCCTCCTCCTCTTCTTCTTCTTCTTCTTCTTCTTTCTTCTTCTTCTTGCACCTCTTCTTTTTCTTCGTCTTTCTCTTATTTTTCTTCTTCTTCCTCTTCTTTGTCATCTTTTCCTTCATCTTCTTCTTCTTCTTCTTCTTCTTCTTCTTCTTCCTCTACTTCTTTTTCTTCTTCTACCTGTTGTTGTTGTTGTTCTTCTTCTTCCTCTTCTTTGTTTTTCTTCTACTTGTTCTTCTTCTAATACTTCTTCCTCATTGTTTTCTTCTTCTTCTTCTGCTTCTTCTTCTTCTTCTTCTTCTTTTTCTGTTGCATCTTCTCCTTCTTCTTGGTCTTCTTCTTATTCAATATCATCTTCTCCTTCTTCTTCGTTATCTTTTTCTTCTTCTTCTTCTTCTATTTCTTCTTCTTCATCTTCTTATTATTATTATTATTATTATTGTTCTTCCTTTACTTCTTCTTCTTCTTTTTCTTCAACTTCTTCTTCTTCTTCTTCTTCTTCTTATTCTTTTTCATCATCTTCTTCTTATTCTTGTTCTTCTTCTTCTTCTTCTTCATCTACTAGTTCTTCTTCTTTTACTTCTTCTATCTTCTTCTTCTTGTTCTACAACTACTTCTTCTATTTCCTCCTCTTTCATCTTCTTCTTCTTATTCTTCTTCTTCTTCACTTTCTTCTTCTTCTTCTTCTACATCTTCTACTTCTTCTTCTTCTTCTTCTTCTTCGTCTTCTTCTTCTTCTTCTTCTTCTTCTTCTTCACCTTCTTCTTATTCTTCTTCTTCTTCATCTTCTTCTTCTCCTTCATCTTCTTCTTCTTCTCCTTCCTCATTTTCTTCTTTTACATATTTTTCTACTTCTTCTTCTTCTTCTTCTTCTTCCTCTTCTTCTTCCTGTTCTTGTTCTTCTTCTTCTTCTTTTTCATCTTCTTCTTCTACTTCTTCTTCCACTACTTCTTCTTCTTTCTCTTCTTATTCTTCTTCTTCTTCTTCTTTATTTTTCTTCTACTTCTTCTTCATCTACTACTTCTTTTTCTACTTCTTTGTCTTTTTTTCCTTCATTTCTTCTTCTTCTTCTTCTTCTACTTCTTCTTCTTCCTCTTCTTTTTCTTCTTCTTCTTCTTCTTCTTCTTCTTCTTCTTCTACTTCTTCTTCTACAACTTCTACTTCATTTTTCTTCTTCCTCTTCTTCTACTTCTTAATCATCTTCTTCTTCTTTTTTCATCTTCTTCTATTTCTTCCCCTTCCTCATATTCAACTTCTTCATTTTTTTCTTTTTCTTTTTCTTCTTCTCCTCTTCTTCTTCTCCTTCTTCTTCTTCTCCTTTTCCTCCTTTTTCTTTTTCTTCATCTTCTTCTTCATCTTCATCTTCATCTTCATCTTCTACTTCTTCTTCTTCTTGTGCTTCTTCTTAACTTTTCTTCTTCTTCGACTGCTTCTTCTTCATCTTCTTCTTCACCTTCTTCTTATTCTTCTCTGTCTCCTTCTTCTTCTTCTTCTTTTTCTTCTTTGACTTCTTCATCATCATCATCTTCTTGATCTTCTTGTTCTTCTTCTGGTTCTTCTTCTTTATCTTCTTCTTCTTCTTTCTCTACTTCTTCTTCTTCATCCCCCCTTTTTGTTCTTCTTCTTCTTCTTCTTCTTGCTCTTCTTCTTTTTCTTCTTCTTTCTGTTATTTTCTTCTTCTCTTCTACTTATTCTTCTTCTTCTTCTTCTTCTTCCTTTTCTTCTTCTTTTTATTCTTCTTCATCTTCTTCTTATTCTCATTTTTCTTCATCTTCTTCTTTTTCTTCATCATCTTCTTCTTCTTCTCCGTCTTCATCTTCCTCTTCTTTTTCTTCTTCTTCCTCTCCTCTCCTTCTACTTCTTTTTCTTCTTCTTCTTCTTCTTCTTCTATTTCTTCTTCTTGTTCCTCTTCCTCTTCATCTTCTTCTTCTTCTTCTTCTTCCTCTTCATCTTCTTCCTCTTATTCTTAGTCTGCTTCTTACTCTTCTTGTTGTTCTCGTCCAATTTCTTCTTCTTCTTCTTCTTTCTTAAACTTCTTATTTTTCTTCTTCTACTACTTATTCTTTTTCTCCTTCTTTCTTCTTCTCCAACATCTTCTTCTTCTTCTTCTACTTCTTCGTATTCTTCTACTTGTTCTTCATCATCTTCTATTTTTTATTCTTTTTCTTCTTTTTTCAACTTCTTCTTCTTCTAAATCTTCTTCTTCTCCTTCTTCTTCTTCTCCTCCTTCTCCATCTTCTTCTTCTTCTTCTTCTTCTTCTTCTTCTTCTTCTTATTCTTCTTCTTACTCTTGTTCGTGTTCTCGTCCATCTTCTTGTTCTTCTTCTTCTTCATCTTCTTTTCTTCTTCTTAATTTTCTTCCTTTTTTTCTTCTTCTTCTTTCTTCATCTTCTTATTCTTCTTCTTCTTCTTTCTTCTTATTCTTCTTCTTCTTCATCTTCTTCTTCATCTTCTTCTTCTTCTTCTTCATGTTCTTCTTCTTCTTCTTTTTCTTTTTCATTTTCTTCTTCTTCTTCTTCTTCTTTATCTTCTTCTTGTTCTTCTCCCTCTTCTTCTTCTTCTTGCTCTTCTTCTTTTTTTCAAATTCTTCTTCTTCTTCTTTCTCATCTTCTTCATCTTTTTCTTGTTTTCCTTCTTCTTCTTCTTATTATTATTCTTTATTTTTTTTTCTTCTTTTACGTTTCCTTCTCCTTTTTCTTCTGCTTCACCTTCTTCTGCATCTTCCTCTTCTTCTTCTTCATCTTCTTCTATATCTTTTTCTCCGTCTTCTCCCCTTCGTCCTCCTCCTCCTCCTCTTTCTTCGTCTTCTTCTTCTTCTTCTTCTTCTTCTTCTTTATCTTCTTCTTCATCTACTTCTTCTTTCTCTTCTTCTTTTTCTTCATCTCCCCTTTTTGTTCTTCTTCTTCTTTCTTCTTTCTTCTTTCTTCTTCTTCTTGCTCCTCTTCTTTTTCTTGTTCTTTCTATTATTTTCTTCTTCTTTTCTACTTATTCTGCTTCTTTTTCTTCTTCTTCTTATTCTTCTTCGTCTTCTTCTTATTCTCATTTTTCTTCATCTTCTTCTTTTTCTTCATCTTCTTCTTCTTCTTCTCCATCTTCTTCATCTTCCTCTTCTTTTTCTTCTTCTTCCTCTCCTCTCCTTCTACTTCTTTTTCTTCTTCTTCTTCTTCTTCTTCTATTTCTTCTTCTTCTTCTTCTTCCTCTTCTTCTTCATCTTCTTCTTCTTCTTCTTCTTCTTCCTCTTCATCTTCGTCCTCTTATTCTTAGTCTGCTTCTTACTCTTCCTCTTGTTCTCGTCCAATTTCTTCTTCTTCTTCTTCTTTCTTAAACTTCTTATTTTTCTTCTTCTACTACTTATTTTTTTTTCTCCTTCTTTCTTCTTCTCCAACATCTTCTTCTTCTTCTTCTACTTGTTCTTCGTCTTCTTCTACTTGTTCTTCATCATCTTCTGTTTTTTATTCTTTTTCTTCTTTTTTCATCTTCTTCTTCTTATTCTTCTTCTTCTCCTTCTTCTTCTTCTCCTCCTTCTTCTCCATCTTCTTCTTCTACTTCTTCTTACTCTTGTTCTTGTTCTCGTCCATCTTCTTGTTCTTCTTCTTCTTCATCTTCTTTTCTTCTTCTTAATTTTCTTCCTTTTTTTCTTCTTCTTCTTTCTTCATCTTCTTATTCTTCTTCTTCTTCTTTCTTCTTATTCTTCTTCTTCTGCATCTTATTCTTCATCTTCTTCTTCTTCTTCTTCCTCTTCATGTTCTTCTTCTTCTTTTTCTTCTTCATTTTCTTCTTCTTCTTCTTGTCCTTCTCCCTCTTCTTCTTCTTCTTGCTCTTCTTCTTTTTTTCAAATTTTTCTTCTTCTTCTTCTTCCTCATCTTCTTCAACTTTTTCTTGTTTTTTTTCTTCTTCTTCTTATTATTATTCTTCATTTTTTTCCTTCTTTTACGTTTCCTTCTCCTTTTTCTTCTGCTTCACCTTCTTCTGCATCTTCTTCTTCTTCTTCTTCTTCTCCTTCTTCTTCATCTTCTTCTATATCTTTTTCTCCTTCTTCTCCCCTTCATCCTCCTCCTCCTCTTTCTTCTTCTTCTTCTTCTTCTTTTTCATCTTATTCTACTTCTTCTTCTTCTTCTTTTTCATCTTATTCTACCTCTTCTTCTCCTTTTTCTTCTACTTCTTCTACTTCTCCTTCTTCTTTTTCTTTTTCTTCTTGTTCTTCATCTTTTTCTTCTTCTGCTTCCACCACTTCATCATCTACTTCTTCTTTTTCTTCTTCTTCTTGTTGTTGTTTTCTTTTTTCTTGTTCTTCCTTTCTTCTTCTTCTCCTTTTCTTTCTCTTCTTCTTCTTCTTCTTCTTCTACTTCTTCTTTATCTTCTTCTTCATCTTCATCTTCAACTTCTACTTCTTCTTCTTCTTCTTCTTCTTCTTCTTCTTCTTCTACTTCTACTTCTTCTTCATCTTCTTCTTCTTTGTCTTGTTCTTCTTTTTCTTCTACTTCATCTTCATCATCATCTTCTTGTTCATTTTCTTCTTCTTCTTCTTCTTCTTTTTCTTCCTCTTCTCCTTCACCATCTTCTACTTGTTCTTCCTTTTCTTACACTTCTTCTTCTTGTTCTTCTTCTTC
>JAIUJO010001179.1:117500-382500 GCA_023846275.1 Vanilla planifolia
CTTCCTCATCATCATCATCTTCTTCTTCTTATGTTCCTTCTAATTCTTCTTCTTCTTCTTCTAGTACTACTACTTCTTCTTCTTTGTCATCATATTCTTCTTGTTATTATGATTCTTTTTTTTCTACAACATCTTCTTCTTCTTCATCCTCTTCTTTTTCTTCCACTTCTTCTCCCTCATCTTCTACTACTACTACTTCTTCTTCCTCTTCTTCTTCTTCTTCTTCTTCTTCTTTTTCTTCTTCTTCTTCTACTACTACTACTTTTTTTCTTTCTCTTTATCTTCTTCTTCTTCTTCTTCTTCATCATCATCATCTTCTACTTCGTCCTCTTCATTTACTTCTTCTTCTTATCTTTCTTTTTCTTGTTTGCCTTCATCTTCTTCTTCTTCTTGGTCTTCGACTTCTTCTACTTCATCATCATCATCTTCTTCTTCTTCTTCATCTATTACTATTACAACTACTACTAGTTTTTCCTCTTCTTCTTCTTCTTCTTCTCCATTCCCTTCCCTTGATCTACATCTTCTTTCACTACATCTGCTTCTTTCTTCTTCTTCTTCTTCTTCTTCTTTCTTCTTCTTCTTCCCTTTCTAGTTCTTCTTCTCCATCTTCTTTTTCTACTTCTTCTTCTCTACTTATTCTTCTATTTTCTTATTCTTCTACTTCTTTTCCTTCTTCTTCTTCTTCTGTGTCCTCTTTTTCTTTTTTTTTGTATTCTTCTCCTTCTTGTTCTTTTTCTTCTTCCTCTTCCAGTTTTTCTTCCTCTTCTTCTTCTTCATCATGATCACCATCATTATCTTATTATTCTTCTTCCTCTCCTTCTTTTACTTCTTCTACTTCTTTGTCCCCTTCCTTTACTTCTTCGTCTTCTTCCTCTTGTTCTTCTTCCCATTCTTCTTCTTCTCCTTCATCTTCTTTGTCTTCTTCTTCTTCTTCTTCTTCTTTTTTCTTATTCTTCTACTTCTTCTCCTTCTCCTTCTTCTTCTTCTCCTTCTTCTTTTTTTATTTCTTTGTATTCTTCTTCTTCTTCTTCTTCCTCTGTAAGTTTTTCTTCATATTCTTCTTGATCGTCATAATCATCTTCTTCTTCTTTTCTTCATCTGATTCTTCTTCTTCTTCGTCTCCTTTTACTTCTTTTTCTTCTTCTCCTTCTTCCTCTTATTCTTATTCTTCTTATTCTTCTGCTTGTTCTTCTTCTTATTCTTATTCTTCTTCTTCTTCTTCTTCTTCTTCTTCTTCGTCTTGTTCTTTTTCTTGTTCTTGTTCTTGTTCTTGTTCTTGTTCTTGTTCTTGTTCTTCTCCATCTTCTTCTTTTACATCTTCTTCTTCTTCTTCTTCTTCTTCTCCATCATTTTTCTCTTCTTCTTCTTCTTCTTCTTCTTCTTCTTCCTCTTCTTCTTTCTCTTCTTTTACTTCTTCTGCTGCTTCTTTTTCTTCTTCTTCCCCTTCTTCCTTTTCTTCCTCCTCTTCTTCCTCTTCTTCTTCTTCTTCTTCTTCTTTTTCTTCTTCTTCTACTTGTTCTTCTTCCTCTACTTGTTCCTCTTCTTATTCCTGCTCTTCTTCTTCTTCTTCTTCTTCTTATTTTCTTCATCTTTTATTACTACTACTACTACTACTTCTTCTTATTCCTCTTCTTCTCCTCCTCCTCCACCTCCTTCATCATCTTCTTCTTCTTTTCGTTCTTCTTCTTCTTCTGCTTCTTTTTCTTCTTCTTCTTTTTTCTATTTTTCTTTCTTCTTATGCTGCCTCTTCCTCATAATCATCTCCTTCTTCTTCTTCCTCTTCTTCTTCTTCTCCATCTTCTACTTCTTCTTTTTCTTCTTCATCTTCTTCTTCTTCTTCTCCTTCTTCAACTCATTATTATTATTATTATTATTATTATTATTATTGTTATATATTATTATTATTATTATTATTCTTGTTCTTCTTCTTCGTTGTCTCTTCTTCTACTTCTTTTTCTTCTTATTTTTCTTTTAGTGCTTTTCTACTTCTTCTTCTTCTACTTCTTATTGTTCTTCTTTTTCTTTCTTTCTTTCTTCTTCTTTTTTTTCTTTCTTTTTCTTCTTCTTGTATTTCTTCTTCATGAAATTAGTGATTCAATTGCAACTTGTTTTTCTTATTGTTTTTATATTTTTGGGCATTTCATTTGATAATTTCTTTCGAACTTTTTTAACGAAGATAAAGCATTTCCTTCCCAACAAGAGGTAGGGAATTGTATGTATTCGGATACATTCGTTGTTGGGGGAAGGAAAAAAATGGTTCCCTTTTTTTTTGGGTCCATCCTACACAGTATTTTTTACTCTTTTACTAGGGATATGATCAATATTGAGTGTTAATCCCCAAGTATTAGAGTCACGTTTTTCCTCAATATGTCTGTTTTTTATGTAATGATCGCCAATTCGATCGTTTTTCGTAGTTTAACATAGTAGAACAAGTTGGTGTTGTATGAACTGTTTGTTTTAGATTATCTCCTTGAGATTCTCTCATATCTACCTCAGAAGTGTGATGTTGAGATGGTTGAGGAGGTTGAGGGTTATACCCTTGTGGTCCAGGGAGATAGAGTACTTTTACTTTTTCTAGTTGATTTTTATAAAAATCTATTATTTCGTGATTTTGTTCATAAGAGGTATAGATTTGATCACTGGTTATTTCACCAAAGAGTTCCTTATTTTGTAAATCAAGAAATTCTAGATAATAAGATTTATCAAGTTATTTTAAATCAATAGTAATATATGAGGATTTTAATTTAACCATGATATTTGGTTAATTTGGTTCCTATATGATGGAATGGTGTATTATGTTTTTGCTCTAAATTTTGGAGCTTACCTTTAATTTCTTTTAATTGATCTACAATATAATTTAAGGTTCGTACTAAGACAGGGTCATTTCCTACTGTGGTAGGTAAATGGATTATGTGTTCATAATCCTCAAGACTTTCTTTTAAAGGGCATTGATATGTGTTATCTGGAATTAGGATAATTTTCATAGTTTTAAATGTTTGTGTTTTCTTATAATTAAAGAAGTTTGTACGAAGAGTTTGGGTTGTTTAAGTAACTTTTCTTTCTTCTTTATTATATTTCTGGCTCGACTTTTTAATTTACCGAATATCTACCCTTCCAAAACCTTTAGGTTCCCGTGATTTTCTGAGGGAAGTTAGGGATTCTACGAAGACCACGTTCCCCGTTAGATAACTTCATAAAATAAGAGCACAGCTATGGTTTGTTTCCTACATCATAGCGTAAAGAAATATAATAAAAGAAGAAAAAAGAAGGAACTTAAATCAAACTAACTCATCTTACAAAAAAGATTAATTATAAGAGAACACCAACAAGAGTTTATTCGAACATAAGATAATAGTACAAGAATAAAATAAAACTTACAAGACTTAGGAGCACTTGGCTCTGATACCAATTTTTCCACACACTCAACCTCACAACAAAGTAGAGAAATTACAAGACGAAAGCTAGAACGCAAGAAAGAGAGAATTTTTTCTTCGATGCCTTCTCTGATGGAATGAAGGCTATTTATAAGCCCTTCTTCCTTAGGGGCGAAGCAACGATTTTGTTCGTAGTGCGCAATTATCTTTGTTAGTGGAGAATAAAGTGCCAGCTTTTGGTTGGTGCTCCATTATTATTGTCGGTAGAGAATAAAGTGTCGTGTTTGGTAGGTGTGCCATTCCTTTCATAGGTGTTAGTGGGTCCCACCATGCTTTTAATCCTTAAGGGCAAGATCTTCCAAAGTATCCTCATCTAATTCATTATCAGTGTTATGTTCTTTTGTTTGAGGAGTGAAAAATTCTTCCTTGGCAGATTGTCCAATTTTTCCTAATTTTAAATTTTTTAGAAAGATTTTCGTTTTCCTTTCTCTTTGAGGAAGATCTTCAGTTTCTTTGGCTTACGTGTGGAGAAGACAGATAGTCTTTCCATAAGAGACCTGTTTGGCCAAGTATTTAACCCCAAAATTTAATTTATAAAAGAAATCTTGAGCTGTAATCAATCTTGACGTTTCTTCATTAAAGCTACTGGCTTTGAATTCATCAAGATGGGGGGGGGGGGGGGGGAGGGGGTAGAAGTTTCTCGGACCAAAACCCATAATTGTACTACAGAGTAAAGGTTCATATATTCTCTGTCCTCCCATATGAACCAAATTTTGAAAACAAAGATTGTGTTGAATTTGTTGGTATATTGCTGGAGGCAGTTTTTGTAGATGTCAGGTATAAAGCCTATATAATCTTCTGGGTGATTAGTGTTACTGTATATTTCATGGACAATCCCTTTGCGAAGGTGTGTTTGATAATGAGGTATTTCATGGAAACAAGCAATAATCTATGGTCGTTCCACTGAGGAGTCATAATATACTTCTTCTTGAAGAAATAATTCCCTGATGTTAGTCTCTTCTAGTTGTTTGAAAAATAAGATGAGTTTGTCTTCATCCAAGATCTGTTGTTGATATAGTTGTCGCATATTTTGAACTATTGTTTCAGCCTCGAGTTTTCTTGTTTGGTCGTTTCTGATGTTAAACTGTTGAAGTAAGCTAAGGAAATCTTTAATCCTTACTTGCAAGAGGTCTGTGGTTTGGATCTTCTCAAAAATGTTTGAGAGGATGTCCACTTGTCCCAATTGTTCTTCTAACTTCTGAATTGCTTTTGATTGTGTCGTGGTTGATATGATGAGAAAATTTTCCAAAGATTTTTGGTATCCATCTTCTCTGGCTTGTTGAGCCAAATTTTGTTGTTTCAGGAGAAGATAACTCCTTTCAATTTGCATCAACTAGTAATTGGTACATCTCCATTCAAAGCATTGGATAGCTTTAAAACATCCATTGTGCTTACCAAAGAATTCAGGGTCTGTTGTTCTCAAATCTTTGTTGTACTAGTCTTTAGTTATGGTAGAAGAGAAGTCTTACCTTTTTCTACCATTCCAGTATTTGTCATACGATTTTTCTGTTTTACCAGAATTTTTCGAGATTCAATTACCTTTCCTTTGGGAGTCTATTTAATAGTTGAACTTGCCAATTGTGTTTTTTCATTCGGAGATTGTTCATCTTTTTGGATTTTGGCCTTTTGGGCTTTAGCCTGTTGGGCTTTAGAGGTGTTGGCTTGTTCAGCCTTTACTTTTTTGGGGTTTATCTCTATGAATTCCCCTGATCATTTCATCTTTTGGACAAATTCTTTTAAAAATTGCAGTTCTTCTTCATTCATGGTTTGTTAAGAAGATTTGCAATAATGTTAGTAAAACCAGGAATGTATTTAACGTCATAATTAAATATTTCAAGATATCAAGCAAGATGTATGTGTCTAAGGTTTTCTTCTGGATTGTTTATGGTCTTTTTTTGTAAAAATTGTGCTACTGATTTATTATTTGTTCAATTGTAAATACTCGATGGAGTAAGTATATTTTTAGACTTTAATGGCTAATTTTATAGCTAATAATTATTTATCATAGGTAGCATATTTGCTTTGAGGTTTGGTAAATTTTCCTGAAGTATATGATACTATTTCATTGGTATTTGTTACCAAAACTCCATACCAGAATAAATCTGAGGCATCTATTTGTTATATAATATGGAGAATTTGTTTTTTGGTAACAAATTATTTAATTTGTTTTAATTCTTTTTGTTCTTCTAAATTTAAGGAAATCAAGATTTTGTCTGTGTTCCATATACGAGGTTGTTCACCATTTGTATGTTTGTATTTATTAGCTTGTTCAATAGCTAATTTGATTTATAGGGCTTTTACTTTTGACGAGTGTTTTGGTATAAATTTTTGTCCATAGTTTAGAAGTCCTAAAAAGCTTTGTAGTTGCTTTAAATTGGTGAAGTTTTCAGGAAATTCTTTTACCTTGGTATATATATGGTCTTGTAATTATATTTGATAATTTTTTGTTTGCTTTCCTAAGAAGTTGATTTCTTTTTTAAACAATTCGATCTTCTTTGGACTTAAGATAATGCCATGATTTAGCATTGTCTTTATGACATGTAAAAGGTGATCTTTATGTTCTTCTACTTGAGAAAAATAAAGTATATCGTCAATATAGGCCACGACATAAGGTAAATGTGAAAAAATAGAATTAATCTATTTCTGGAACATTTGTGGGGCATTTTTTAAGACAAATGGCATTACTAACCATTCATAATGGCCTTGTGGACAACTAAAAGTTGTTAGCTCCATCGATGTCTAATTTGTAAGTTTGATTTGCCAAAAACCAAATTTGTTGTCAAATTTACCATAGTATTTTGTACCTTGAATTTGTTTAATTAAGTGTTCTGTAGTTGGTATAAAATATCTGTCAAATTTTGTATAAGAGTTTAATTTTCGATAATTTATGACCATTCGAGCTTTACCACGTTTTATTTCGGCATGATTTCATACTATAAAAGCCAGAGAGGAGTGTGGACTGTGTCTTTTTTGTATTAGTCGTAGATTTAACAATTCTTTTATTTGACTATTGAATTATTGTTTATCTAATGGAGAAACCATTGTACTGTTTACCCTTATATTGGTATTTTGGTATTGTTCTAATAGTTCAATAGAATAATAACGAGGAGATTTTTCAAATCATTTGAGGGGGTCATTAAAATATAAAGGTTCTAGAAGCTTTTGAATCGTTTCCTCAAAAGGAGAGGTATCTGGAATATTGTAGGTATAGATGGGCTGAGAGATATGATTGGTTTCAATTAAAGTGATTTGTAAATTTTCACCACGCTGGGCTGTGGGTGTAAAATAGGGTGCAGTACGAGCTGGAAGAGATACACGAGGGACAGGGTGTCCGTCAAAGGTAAAGAAATGAGTGTTAAAGGGAGCAAAATGGCGAAGATTATCTAAACCAAGGAGGCAATCTGTGTTAAAATCAAGAGATAAGAAGGCAAAACTAAAGTGATAAGTGGTATGTGTGTTATGGAGATTAGGAATGGAGATAGATAAATTGGCAACCTTATGGCTAAGTCGGACTTGTCTGCCCATAAAATCTGTAATTGAGGTTTTGGTTTCTAATAGTAACCAGAATTTTTTAGGGATAAATACTTGTTGAAGTAAACTGGCTTTAGCACCAGTGTCAATTAAAGTATGAATGGTTACATCCTCAAATTCAGGAAGATGTATAGCAATGTGAAGATAGATATGTAATTGGGCCTTTTTCTTTAAATCCGTTAAGGTGGGGCAATAGATTATTTTTTTCGAGAAGACGTAAGGTACGCCCTTCAGCTGGGTCTTGTATTGGAATATGAATGCTTGGTCTAGGGTTAATTGATTCAGATGATTCTCCTTCTTCATAATGTCTAGGAAGACTTAGGAAAGAAGAGGTTCTTTGGATAGGGTTTTTGATAACAGTTGATATAGTATTACCAGAGGCAATAAAATATTCAACGGGTATTTGAACCTTAGGTTTTAAGGTTTTTACAAAAACTTGAATATCATTATCTAATTTTAGGTGTCGCATATCTACAACTTTTGGTTGTATAGTTTTTCCAATTCCTACATTAAAAAGTTTAACAAAATTATTGGGTGTAATGGATCTAATGATATTAAAATAAGAAATATATGGATCATAGTATAACATAAGAAATATATTAAAATATAAGAAGTCAAATTATAACGTATAATACAATATTATTATTGTAGAGTATCATGTTTCATTAGATTTGTAGATTCGAATAAACTAATATATTAGGTAATGAGGAATAAAGCAGATCGTGTAAGACAATAATGTTATCATATATGTACGACATAACATAAATTACTTAATTTTAGATAATTGTATGATACAATTTAAAGAATTGTTAAAATATGATATAAGTAACAATTTAATGATAAAAAGAGAATTTACTAGATTTTAATTACTTATAAATAGGATATATGTTGACCCTTACATAAATATAATATTTAAAAAACTAAAATATATTAAAATTGAAAAGGGACGATAACTGTCATATTTAGATAGAGAAATTAGATAACTTGTTATGTAATGTGATAGTGTTGTTTTAGTAATATGTTTTAATATATTCTATTATAATTTTTTTATTAAATAAAAATTTAATATGCAAATAAATTTATAATTTCTGATCTAACATAAAATTATTTTATTTTGTTTCTTTAAAATTATATTTATTATGATGGAAAATGATTATATATTATAGTTTAGTATGATATTAATGATTTTTTATATTACTTGGTACATGACTTTATTAATTACATTATTTTGCTCATGTATTTGTTTCATGGCATCATAAAAGAAGTAAATAAAAGAAATATAAAATAAAAACACTTAAAATATAATTAAGGTATATTAGTTTTGATAATAATAAACAGGCAGATATATATATATATATTTCAATAGTTTCGATTAACATATCATATGATATTATATAGCTGAAAAATAAAAAATAAAAATAGCTTATTAAAGATATTGTCCTCAATGTTATGCCTAGGAGATGTTATGGTATCGATTTTCAAATTAGACATTTTTTAGTCTGTGTTATGATATTGATGACACTAAGCCCAATAGCTGTAATTATAAATTAGTGATCTTCAAATTAAATATATGCCTCATGTATGTGTTATGATGTCATTATTTATAATGGATTATACTAAGCCTACCAAAGTTTATCATAAAATATAGCTACCAAACTTACCATAGGGCACTAAACCTAAGGAGTTATTATGGAGTGTCAATATTTGGAGTAGACATCTACTTAATATTATTTAGATAGATTAAATAGATGACGATTGGAGGCCATATATTGATATAATTATTTGATCTAATGAGAATAATAATTTAAAGAATACTGAACTTGATGATTATATAAAATATTAAAAATTAGAAAGAATAGAAAAACTAGTATTTATATTTTAAGTAGTTTACTTATAGTATGCATGACATTTAATATGATTTCAAACTTATACAAGTGGTTTATTATCATGGTTATGATATGGATTTTATTTTATTCAACATATTTGTTTATTTTAGCATTCCTTTATGTTTAGTTTTCTTATTGGATTTATCTTTTGATATAATTAAATATCATTTGTGCTTACATCACAGATCATGCATCCATTAAATTGAGATTTGGGGATTTGACAAAAAGAGAGAAGACCACATTCTTAAGATTTCAGAGTGAGCAATACTTAGTATAGGTTGGGTAAGTGAAAGTAAAATGAAACATCAGTTTGAACTTTATATATATTGTTATACAAGTTATATCTATATTATATTATGATGATAATTTATTTGTATGATTTTATTTTAGTTTGTACTAAGGATTTTGTGATATCGTCATCTCATTACATAGAATTTACTTTCCTCACTCAATATTTTATATGCATTAAACACTTGATTTTTTTATTTAATTAAGTGATTAGTTTGGTACCTCACATTAAGACAATACCAAGTCTACTTTATTGAGGATTCCTCTATCACTTTGATGAGAAATCCATCCTATTGTAGGCATACGAGTATAATCTACACATTTTTTTACGAGATTTCTCCTAATAAGAAGTAGATCTTATCAACTCTAATTACCTAACTTTTATTTTTATTTTGTTAACTCAAACCCTTGCATTTTTCTAAAGGAGTTCAAAATTATTAATTCTTTACAATTCATTTCAAGACATATAAATGTAAGTTTTTAAAAATTTTTAATAGATGTGACTTCCAAATGATTATAGAAGTAGCCTCCAATATAAAATTTCTCTCTTAAGTAATACAAGAGCATATTTTCAATCTTCTTTGCTAGTTACATTAAACCTAAGTAGTTCTCTAAATCACTCATTAATCTAAGATAACATTAATTTGAGCCCCTTTAAGCTTTTCTCTAATTCTTCAATGATGATTGTAAGGAAGTGAATCAAGAAAATTCTTGCATTACAAAAGTGAGAAAACTTTAACATGGATTCTCCATTGTCCTCGCAAGAAATCTTTAGAAGAATTTTGTGGCTCATTAATGAGAAAGAATTCTCCTTTGCACTTATTGGGAGGCCAAAAGGAAAAGCATATTTGCCATTAAAGTGTCTCATCCAATGGCAAAAAAAACTAAGACTTGATGAGAACTTTCCTCAAAAAGCTTATCCAAGTGACCACCACCCTCAAAGCTACTAAGCTCAAGACGTTGACAGATCTAAATACACCAGCTAAAGAATTATTGGCACAATAAAGAGAAAGAGCAAATGCCTAAAGTTGAGGTAAGTCTTAAGGAAAAATCAAGGCCAAATAAAGTTATATAAATTCCATGATGGAAAGGAAATTGTTGGTAATTTGCTATAATTTGCTTTATTATATATTTACTAAATATTAGAAGAATACTTCACTATTATTTGTGATAATGTATGTTGATAATTTGCTATAATTTGAAACAAGGGGATCGAGAAGACACAAATGCGGTTATACTCATCTGCATGAGCTTTATCTATTTAAATATTACTTTTTTATAATTTTAAATATTATTTTCTAAGGATTTGGCATGGTCTTAGAGACAATTTGATTTATGACTAATTTGATGATTTAGGATGTTACACTCATTTATCTTAGTGCCTTGGAATGCAACTTTAATATATAATTTATCTTATTTCTTTTAATTTTTTAATTGGTTTGGATATATTACTATGTAAATTTTTATTGCTTTGCATGTGATTTTCGAATCGCTTTAATCTAGTTGTATTACATTGACTGAATTTATCTCGCTTATGCTTCAATAAATATTTACTTAATTTTTAAATAATAATCTTTTTGTATGCATTTATATATTAATAATAGTAAAATGCTATTTCAATATTAAAACATATCCAAATGATATAATGCTATGCTAATGCTCATATAGTCATGTCATTGCATAATGTTAGATTAGAGTTTAGTAAAGGTACTCTCTCATATCATAATTAATTAGTTAACGTATCTAATGGTTTTGAGATATTCCTTTCTTGGACACTCCTTTTCCTTTATCTTCTCTTCTCATTTTTTATACAATTCATATTATATTTTGTCATCATTGCCACTTTTTATGAAAAAGCACTTACAAAAACTATTTCAAATAATCGTTAAACAAGACTATATACTTTAAAATTTTTAGCTTCATATTATATGGTATGATCTCTATAGCAAATCATATGATCCATGGCATATATAGGCTAAATTACCGATTATAAAGGAAATCTCTATTAGTCCTTCTTCTAAACCCATCATATTCATCAGATTAGCTCATCATACTTGTATGATGTTAACAATCACTTGTCAAAGAAAGGATTAAATAAGGCAATTGTTATTGTGTCTTTCCTAAATCAATTGTATTTGTTTAGTTAATTTAGCACACTAGAACAATGATCAACTAACTGAGCCATTTACACAAAGCCAAAGCCCGATCACTGGCTATGTTTTATAGATTGTATCAAAAGATTTGGTTGATTGCTTGTTTGAATCATAACAACTAAAAACTAACAAACTCAACCATAAATCCACCAAAATCACACAAGATCCACTTCCAAAACACCCCAAATAGCAAATATATGATTTATGAAGATGAACTCAATTATGAACTTACCTTAAGATGTGATTCTAGCAAAGTGAGGTCAAAAATGTTTTTTTTCTTCATTTTGCTTTTTTTCTTTTTCATTATGTTTTCATTGAATTCCTACAAGAGCCAAATCTCCTTTAACATGCTCCCTAAGCTCTTTCTCTTCATGCTTCATTTATGCACTACTAAACATTGCCAAAATACTAGAGACAATAGAGAGCATTCTTTTATTTAATAATAGTATTATTTTATTATTTAATATAAATTTCTTATCTTTTTTAGATTTTTTAAATTTTAAATATTTATAAAAATTTAAAATAGTTTTTGAAAAATATAAACCACATACATAAAGATTTCTCAAATGGAAGCCGTCATGATAATATACTCAGATTTTGTATTCTATCATTGCTATCTTGGCATGCTTCTTAAAAAGCTTATTCATCAATAAATTCTCAAGTTTCAAATATGAAATACACAAATTAAATAATTTAAACTTATTTAGAAGGAATTTTTAAGTTAATAAAAAAGACTATTACATATGCACTTTGTTATCGAAAAGAGAGATTGTATAAGCTTTGGCCATAAATCCTAATTAGTTGTAGAGAAGAATAGAAATGGGCACTTCGTGAAAATTCTTGAACAAAAGTGTTTCAATGGCATTAGGAATATGAAGGAGTTAGAGAATTTCTCATAGAACATGGAGCAATACTTAATCTACTCATGTGCTGGATGCATAGAAAGTGATCATTTTTACCATGTATCTCATTGGAGATGGAAAGGTATGATGAAAAATGTATAGTGTTGATGATGCAAATGATGGAAGGATGAAAATTTATATATAAGAAAAATTCAAAAAAGAAATAAAAGATAAATTTCTCCCTTACAACATTTTGTGGATGGCTTGTGATGCCTTAAAAAGGTTAAAGCTTAGTGGATTCATGAAAGATTATGTAAAGAAATTTAGTTCTTTGATTCTAGATATTCAAAATATATCTAAGAAAGATAAGCTTTTTAACTTCTTGTATTGGCTACAACTATGGATACAATTGGAATTTTTTTTGGTAAAATGTGAAAGATCATTATTGTCGATGCACTTGTAGACTAAGAGTCTCCAAAGTTTTAGATGCCATTCAAAATCTAGAGGAAATGACAAGGAAAAGAAAGGAGAGTAGAAGTGGGATGCCAAGAAGTTTGGTAGGCACGAGAAAAATGAAGGAAAAGAAAAAAAAGTTATCTTCTTTCCAAGGTAAACTTAACTCTAATAATCAATAAGGTTGTTCCTTGTGTAATGAACCTCATTATGCTCAAGATTGTCCTAAGCAAGAGAAGCTTAATGCTCTTATGGTTGAGAAAACCAATGAGGAATCTGAATGAGAAGTTGTTGTACTTGTCAATCTTTTGTAAATGCTCGATCCTTTAATGGTTGGTTTAATAAACTATTAAACACAATGAGTAATGATGTGATAGTTACACACTCTATGTTGATGCACATCTTGAAGAAAGCAAATTGACAAGAAATTATTGCCATGGTTGACATGGGTGTGACACATACATTTGTGGATACTATGCTTGTCTAGAAATATAGATTGCAAGTGAGAAAGTTATCTAACATTGAATGCAAAGGTTCAAGTTGCGGTAGAAATGGCCCATGGGGTACCTTTAACGTTGGAAAGTTACACATGAAAGATCAACTAGTTGGTGAATCCTTTGGAAAGTATTGATTTGAGTCTTGGCATAAACTTTCATAGGAAGTTTAAGATAGCCCCGATGCCACACCTTGATGATATCATGGTGATGTAAGAAGACATTCCCTTTCATTGGTTACTGTTATCCCTATGGGAAGAAGATAATTGAAATGAAGAATAAGCTAGAATATATTTTAACAATGAGATTGGAAAAGGATTGAAATTAAGTGAGGACAAACAATTTGTCACATTGGTTGAGATTAAGAAGGATTAAGTCATTATGTACTTGATGTAGTTATAGAAGTTCTCAAAGAATTTGAATATGTTATGCTTCTTTTGTTGCTTATAAAGCTGTCTCTTAGAAGGGAGATTGATCATAGAATCAAGTTGTTACCTAGTGATGTTCCTCTTGCCTATCTCCTATATTATGTGTCACCATTAGAGTTGACAAAATTGCTCAAATAATTGAATAATTTGTTGGATTCTAGCTTCATTCAATCATCTAAAGCTCTATTTGGTGCCCTAGTGTTATTTAAAAAAGGCATGATGGTTCCTTGTGAATGTGCATAGACTATCATGTATTGAAGAAAGTCATAATGAAAAACAAGTGCCAAACTCCTTTAGTGAAAGATTTGTTGGATCAATTATATAAGGTAATAGGATTCAGTAAGCTAGACCTACGATCAAGATATCGGCAAGTCAAAGTTGTGGCAAAAGATGAAGCCAAGATTACTTATGTGGCTTAATAAGTATCTTTTGAGCTTTCAGTCATGCCTTTTGGCTTAACAAATGTACATGCTATAATCTAAAATTTAATGAAAAATATTCTTTATGAGTATCTTGACGAGTTTATTGTGGTATATCTTGATGGTATTATTATCTACAATAATTCTCTTGAAGAACATTTTATGCAATTGTAAAAATTGTTGTCTAAATTAAGAGAATTTCAACTTTATGCAAATATGGAGTAGTGTAAATTTGTTAAGGAAGATATCATGTTTCACTATAATTCCATAATAAGTTCATTTGACATGAAACAATAGTTGTTGGACTAATATGGATAAGCTCTCAATAAATAAATATTATTTTTTTATATTTTGAAATATTTATCTCCTTAAAATATTGGAATTTTATTCTTTCTCAGATAATTTACCTTATTTATTCAAATTTTTCTTATCAAATTTAGTTATATAAATATTTGACATTAAATTACCTCTCTTATAACCTTGACTAGGTTTCAATTTGGCATGATTATATTGCATCAATTTATCTTATTACATCTTTAATATATATATATATATATAGTTAATATTATAGCTATAATTTATTATTTTGTTTCTTATAATTCACTATAATTCCAAACGAGATCCTATCATGAAGAAACAAACTTTTTTGACTCATCATGATGTACTTTATTCTATTACATTGTTATTTTAATAATTGTAAATATTTTTTAGGTTTTGACCGAATTTATTAGATATTTTATTCTCACCTAATTTCAAGTTTGAGTTTTTTATTTTTTATCTCTTTAGTAACTTAGAATATAACTATCTTGAAATATTTATCTCATTTTTTCACATTTTTTCTTTAATTTGATAATATTATATTGCATCAATTTATCTAATTTCTTCTTTAATATATATTTATTAATATTAAAATAATAATTTATTAGTATTAATGCTTATTTATTATGTTAATTTAATATAATTCCAAATGATCTCTGATCTAAATGCTTCACCTACTCGATCTATTTAGAAAATAATTTTTATATTTTAAAATATTTTATTTTTTGTTGTTTCAAAATACCTTATAAGTTATTTTAATTACTATGTTGTTTCATGATCAAGAATATTGCATTCAATCTCTTTATTATTTTGGAGAGTAACTTTCTTTTACCATTTATCTCATTTTTTTCAAATTTTTTCATCAATTTTTTTTTGGTTATTATCTAACTCTAAATCACTTCTCTTGTGATTTTTATATAATTTTAATTTTGTTATATTCATTGATTCAATTTAACTTTTTTTGCTTTATTATATATTTACTTAATATTAGAAGAATTCATTATTCTTTGTAATTATTTATGTTGGTAATATACTATAATTTGAAATAAGAAGATAGAGATGAAACAAATGTGGTTGTACTCATCTCCATGAGTTTTAACTATTTAAATATTATTTTCTAAGTGTTTGCCATGCTCTTGAAAATATTTTGATTCATACCTAATTTGATGATTTAGGATATTATACTCATTTATCTTAGTGCCATGGAAAACAACATTCACATATAATTTATCTTATTTCTTTTAATTTTTTAATTGATTTGGATATATTACTATGTAAATCTTTATTGCTTTGATGTGATTTTTGCATTGCTTTAATCTTGTTATATTACATCGACTGAATTTGCCTCACTTTTGCTTTAATAAATATTTACTTAATGTTTAAATAATAAATCTTCTTGTATACATTTATATATTAATAATACTAAAGGACTATTTTAATATTAAAACATATGCAAATGATAACATTCTATGCTAATGCTCATATTATGATGTCATTACATATTGATAGATTCGAGTTTAGTAAAGAAACTCTCTTATATCCTAATTAATTAGTTAACGTATCTAATTGTTTTGAGATATCGCTTTCATGGACACTCCTTTTCCTTTATCTTTCTTCTTATTTTTTTATACAATTCATTTTATATTTTGTTGTCACTACCACTTTTTATAAAAAATCACTTAAAAGACTATTTCAAATAATCCTTAAACAAGATTATATACTTTAACATTTCTAGCTTCATATCATATGGTATGATCTCTATATCACATCTTATGATGCATGGCATACATAGGACAAATTACCGATTATATGGGAAATCTCTATTAGACCTTCTTCTAAACCTATCATATTCATCTGATCAACTCATCATACTTGTACGATGTTAACAATCACTTGTCAAAGAAAAAATTAAGTAAAGCAATTGTTGTTATGTCATTCCTAAATCAATTTGTATTTGTCTAGTTAATTTAGTGCACTAGAACAATGATCAACTTACTAGGCCATTTACACAAAGCTAAAGCCCCATCACAAGTCATGTTTTATAGATTGTACCAAATAATTTTGTTGATTGTTTGGTTGAATCATAAAAACTAGAAAATAACAAACTCAACCATAAATCCATCAAAATCGCACAAGGTCCACTTCTAAAACACCCCAAATAACAAATATATGATTTATGAAGATGAGCTCAATTAGGAACTTACCTTAAGATGTGATTCCAATAAAGTGAGGTAAAAAATTTTGTTTCTTCATTTTGCTTTTTTTTTCTTTTTCTTTATGTTTTCTTGGAATTCCTACAAGATTTAAAGCCAAATTTCCTTTAACACTCTCCCTAAGCTCTTTCTCTTCATGCTTCTTTTATGCAATACTGAACTTTGCCAAAATGCTCGAGACAACAGAGCGCATCCTATTATTTAATAAGTGGATTATTTTATTATTTAATCTAAATTTCTTTTATTTTTATTATTTTTTAATTATAAATATTTATAAAAATTTTAAATAGTTTTTGAAAAATATAAACTGCATACATAAAGATTTCTCAAATTGAAACCTTCATGATAATATTCTCAGATTTTGTATTCTATCATTACTATCTTGGCATGCTTTTTAAAAAGCTTATTCATCAATAAATTCTCAAGTTTCAAATATGACATACAAAAACTAAATAATTTAAGCTTATTTAGACAGAATTTTTAAGTTAATAAAAAAGACTTACATATGCACTTGTTATCAAAAAGAGAGATTGCATAAGCTTTTGTCACAAGCATTAGTTATAGAGAAGAAAAGAAAATGAATTAAAGGATCACTATGGGAGAAATCTAACTAAAAGAAATAATGTAAATTTTCCCCATGATTTACAATTGATTTTGAAGAGATCAAGTTAAGCTCTAAGCTGAAAGTATAATTATTTTCATGAAAGCTATAAATGTTTCCTTTCTTCATGCTATGGAGTGATGTATGAAAGATTTGTAAAGAGAACTAAGCCTTATGTGCATGAAATCATAACTATAGAAGGTAATTTGATGATTTAAAGAAAATACAAGAAATAAAGAAAGTCTTCGTTATATATTCAATGGGACCATCAATTAAACCAACAAAAGATTGAATGATCTAATGAAAAATATCAAACAATCTCATAAATTTTCAACATTTGTGTTGTGAGACTTTATCGAATGCTCGATAGACAATCCAATAATCTTTCAATGATCATTTAATTATCTTACATGCGGATTGAATAGTATGACTTGGACATATGAGGAATTAACACAAGTCAAATAGAGAAGTTGGAAAAATCTATCATCCATTAAACATACATTGAAAAATTAAATGAATTAAATAAAATGGACTAATAGGTTGTAAATGATCCAATCGAACAAGTAGACTTTAATGTGATGGATCTATTAGGACTCAAATCATGGAAATAATTGTAATAATATAATATTTTAATAGTATGAGTATTATTTAATAAATTTTTATTATGATTAATCTCATTATCTACAATATAAATTAATTAACTGCATTTATTGGATGGTGAAACAAAGATTAAAGAGAAAGGAGATACATTATTTTCATTAAAAGCCAAAAGCTATATTAAAAAATAATTTTATAAAGTTTATAACTTTTAGTGGTTTATTACCACTTTATAAAACATTATAAATTTTTAGAAGATGGGATATGAGTCCCATGGAGGAAGAACAAGAATATTAAATAAGGAATCTAAAATTTTTAAGAATTTATTATTGTAATATCATAAAATTTTTAATTAAATTGGTGAAAAACAAAAGATTAAAATTATGGAAAAATATTACTTTAAATATTTTTGGGAGAAAAATATTAAAATAAATGATGATCTTAAAAAAATAAAAAATATAAAAAATGATACATTTTTTAGACAAGAAATTATTTTTTTTTTGAAAAAAGATATTTAAATATTAAACAATATTACAAAAATTTAGAAAAAATTATATGTACTATAGTTTTATGAGGTTTACAATTTGTTAAAAAAATTGGACATCATTTGTATCAAAAGATTTAAGAAAACTAGATTTTGATTAAAATTTAAATTAAAATATAGTATTTTCCCATTTCTAAAAATCCATTTTATTCTAAAATTAATTAGTGATCAAATACTTGTGAAATAGCCACTTATGGCTATGAATATGTTTAGAAACTTTAAAGAAATGTTGAATATAGTATAATCTTCATTTTGTTGAATTTTAGTGTATTTAAGTGTAATAAATGGACAATTTTGTCGATTTAAAAAATCATAGACATAAAATGATTTTGATGGAAAATGGTCCAAATTAAAACTTCAAAATATGAGATTTTATTGTGAAAGTAAGTTTTAAACATTGCAATAAAGAATTAAAAAGTATTTTTTTCTATTATGTGAGGTTTTTAAGCTAACTATGTCGACAAAATTTTTTGAAATCCCAAAAATTGGGGCTTTTCCATACTAGGTAATTTGGCATGTGGAGCCAACGTGGGAAGGAAGGTGACAACATTAAATTTCAAGTTAGGTGACTATGAATTTTTTTGTACATATGCTTAGTGGTTGATGAAAATATAAATTTGTAGCCTTTAACATCTAAACTAGATTAAATTATAAATCTATATTTTGGAAACTTTAACATTTGGATGTAGATGTTAAGTTATATACTATATATTTCTCTAGTATTTAATTTCTTCAATATTTTTTTACATGATGTGACATGTTTGGCATGAAAAAATATTCTTTTAAGCATTGTCATATAAGATGGGAAAGTTTTAATAATAATTTCAATAATTATTTTAATAAAAAATTTTATAAGTATAAAGATAATTATAAGAATAAGTTTAAAAACATCATTAGAAAAATGGATGGGGTCTCTTTGTTGATAATCTATGTATTTTTCATATCAAATAACTTCAAATGATTTTAGACAAAATTTAATATAAGTTACTTATTCAACTCTTCATTTCTTTTTTTTATTTTGATTTTTTAATATTTTTTGATATTTTAAATAATATATCTTTCTAAAACACTTATTAAAATCTAAAACATATTGTTAAATTCATAACAATATTTCAAGTATAATCAAAAATATTTTTAAAAAGTTGAATTGATATTAAAAGTTATGATGTTACATTAACTTAACTTTATATGAAAGGAATCCCCTCAAGAGATCAAGATCCTTGTGATGTATTATTGACATCTTAAACTGTAATATATAGCACATAATTTTTTTTAAATTGAAGAAATAGATTTAAAAAATATTATCTGATTTGAAGTATTGTTGAATTTTGATAGGTCTTGATTAACATCAACAATTAAAACCCCTTGGATTTCATCTTCCCCTATTTATAGAAGTCAAATTTGAGCTGTAAATCCACTCGCGACTACTCTAAAATGAACTAGCCATTTGGTAATGGACACATAGCAATCACTGTTCGATTTGGATCCTGAAATGGATGTTTCTGAATGAATTTTGATTTTACTGTTCGAGACCAATCTTGGCCATTAGATTTAGGCGGCCTTTTTCTAGGCCATTGGATCAAGCGTAGGTTTCTCCTACATGTATTAGGATATGCTGTCAAAAAACTATTTGTATTGAAACATTTGCTGTTGTGGTTTCTAATGGTCTCGTAAATCTGCTCAAGTTTGATTCCCTTGATTTTCATTGTGTTGTTTAATTGCATCATTTTACCATGATTAACCTAAGTCGTCGGATCGTGCCTGGCCTTCTATGTTCTTTGAAGCACGGATGGGAATTTAGTCCCATATGTCAGAAAATACGTTGCCATTGCTCTTTGTATGGATTCTGGCTTTCTTATCTCCCATGCTGTTTGGGGTTGGCTACCCCTACCTCGACCAAGGTTTAATTACTTGGTACTAGTTGACTTGAAGTCACTATTTTCCATTTAGTTTCCCTTCGGGCTGATTACACACTATTCTGTTCAGCTTTCCTTGTGGCCTAAGTCCCTTGCCTTTGGCTTCGCTCGCCTCTGTAGGTTAATCGAGCAATTTTTGTTTTAGTTTTTTTAATCCCTAAAGCCTGGACGGGCCAACGGTCGGGTCGGGTCGACCCGCCCAATGCTACAATGAAAAATCCTGAAACTAAAGTGATTTTATAGTATATGGTGAGAATTTTTGTGCCAAAATTTTGAATATAAGTGTACCAAAATAATTTTATATTATGATAGTCTTACAATTGTCATAAATGACTATAAGAAGAAATTTATGAAAAATGATTCTTAAAAAATTCTAAAAAAATCAAATACCAATTTCTATACTTTTCATCAATAATGCTTGGCCCAAAAATTGAAATTCAATAATTATTAAAATTATTAAATTTTCAAATATTAGTAATACTAGCGTGTCACATCATCTCAAAATTTGGATATATCAAATTCAAGAAAAATAAAAAGAAATACAAGTATAAAAATTTTAGTGCATGTCTTTCAATTCAAGTATAAAAATTCTAGTATAAACATTTATGCTTGACTAATCAAACACAAGGGTGCAACAAAGATACTAGAGAACATCGATACTCAAAAAGGTATTCTGCTTAGTAGAAAATTCGTCATTATATGAGATATTATTTATTTTAGTATAAAAATTACACTCAAATTAGGCAAAAGTGTAGTGTAACTTTTCATTCTATCACTAAGAGAACAATGGAAAAAGGGCAATGATGAATGGACCATCACTATCATAGTCAACTACGGTGATGAAATATACCATGATGTCACAATTCATCTTGATTCAAATATTAATGTAATTCTTTTTTACATATTTATTGTCCTATATATTAATTTATTAAAAATTTACTCCAAAATAATAAGACAACATCCTAAAATCATATTAAAAATTAATATTAAGTTAACGATAAAATTTGTTTAGACTAATAACAAAATTTACAATATTGTTTTCATTTTTCTCAATCTCTAATTGTTAAGATATATAGATATATCTATATATATATATATATATATATATATATATATATATATATAAGTAATTTTTATTTATTTATATAAAACTCTTTTTTAATATTCTTTTTTTAAAGCTTTATTTTGTAATCTCTCGTTTTCAAATTTAAGATAAAAAAATTAATGCAATCATTTTTTTCATTTAGTTGGGTTTTTAATTGTTATTTCTGTTTGTTTTATTTTTTTGCTGAATAATATTTATTTGAAACAAAATACATATAGCTACTTTGTTCGTCGTGTAATTATTAACAGGGCATGTTTGGGTCATTTTGGAATCTCTGGTATGCTCGTTTTAATAAATTACAAATCCCTAAGCTCGCCCCTTTGCTCGTTACAGAAGGGAAGTGCAAGAGTATAATCGTTTTCGAGACTAATCAATTCCTCGAAAAGATAAAGAAAAGGTTTTTTTCTTCTTCTTTGGTTTGTAATTTGTTTGTCCGATGCTTTCTGTCTTCTGTTCCTCATCCAACCGCTGCACCTCATCAGGGTTCCACTTCAGCCCTACCCTTACATAGCTCCGTTGGATCATTTTTCTCTCATTGACGATGCACATGAGGAACCAAAACAAACCGCTGCTAACCGCTGGGTATAATGTTTCCCAAAGCCACTAAAATGTAAGGTTTACTTCTCGCCACATTCAGTTTCAATCTGTCCTATTGCTAGTGTTCTCCTTGGCTTGGAATTCTTACGTGTAGATTGATTTGTAGAAGAGCAAGAATATGGAGGAATCACAGTTAAATAGGCGGTAGAAGATTGGAGGCTGGAATATGGTAGGAAAGGCAATCTCCGTGCGTTGTCTCTTACCTCTATCGAGTATGAATGCAATATCTGGGGATATGGAGGTGTTCCCGATACTGCCAGCTCTAATAGAGATTGTGATGGTGCTGGGGTTGTGTTTAACTCAAGGGAGGATGTAGTGAGGTTACTGTCTTAGAAATGAAAGCTATGAAGCAAAGCAGATGCCCGGGCAAATAGGCTTCCTAATCTTTATGTTTCAATAAGAATCTGTCTCTCTTTTTCTTGAGTAATTGTGTTTATTCTAATTTTTACAGATTTATTTTTGTAGGGAAGGATGAATGATATGAGAAACTACATCAAGAGGCTAAAGTCCTATATTAGTTGGTACATTGATCTGGAAGATTGTTTTTTGCGATACATGATGAGCTCAATAGTATGTTGGAGTAAGAAAAGAGAAAGGATTCTGAAATTGGTGAATGTTTTCAATTTACATTTTCAAGTGATGATGAATTTTTTTTACTATTAAACTTTAGAAAATTTCATTTCTTTTCAGAATCCAAATGAATTCCAAAATAGAAGAGTTTACTTTGCTGATTGAGGAATACCAGACAATGAAGGTTTCTTAAAGAAGAATCTTAAGAGGGAGGAGTCCAACAAATTGGTACCTTCTAAAAATAAAATATAGTTTCTTTATTGACTTATATATAATGACAATACTCTTGAAATGCATCAGGTTGCCATTAAAGCTCAGGAGAAAGAAGCTGAACCAAGGGCTGCTTCTAAAAATTTACGATATGGTCTCATGGAAGATCTTGAGAAAGCAACACAAGAAATAAATCATCTAAATAGTCAGGTAGAGAAACATGCATTGTTGAACTTAATTGAAAGAAACATTTATATATTTTGTTTTTATGATATATTTTGTACTTTGTTACTACATTGATAAAAATGATTAAAGGGACAAACAATCTACTACAAGAGTACAACAATAGCTTGCAACAGTATAACATTCAGCTTCAGGCTGATGCTATCATGAATGATGATACTATATCAAAGTTGCAGAAGGAGAAAAATGCATTGGTGGAGATTATTACTAGATTAACAAATTAGACTAGCTTGCTTATGAATTAACTTGAGAATATGAGGGTGAGATTATCAATTTAAATTGAGTTTACTATCAATTAAATGCATTCCACCAAATTAAAAAACAAAACATTTTCTTCATGTAATTTTACCTCAATTACTTTCATTCTAACACTTTGTTTTTGTTAAAAATTTTGTATGCTACCACTCTTAATTTATATACTGAGCAATAGAGTTTAGTGGTTGTGCTATCATAACTTAACTAAATCTATCAATTGCTTAATTTGTCATCTAACAAATGCCTTTTAATCAGCAGCCTTTTTCTAGTCTAGTAATTTGCCAAAGAACATGGTTGAAATTTTTGTAGTAACAATGTTGTTGAAAGCTAGCTTGTTTTTGAAGGGTTGAGACATGCAAAAGAGGAAGTTGAATTGCACTTTTCTTCATTTTTTTCAAAAATTTACAAAGATAAAAATAGCCTTATTTCAAAATACTATTTTTAAAAAGTGTGTGCACTTGTAGTATAACTAACAAAAAGTAAGGATGAAGTAATGAATGGAAATTTTTAAGTGATTTGGACAATTAATGTTTATATTTACTCATAATAATAAAAGATCAAACTTACTCCATTGTAGTTTTTTGTAAAAGTAGGTAGAAAAAAATTCATAACAATCCATAGAAGAGTTATGTACTATAGTTCATTATGCAACTCAATGGGTGTACAATAGATCAAAAGATCCCATACTTGAGCCAAAAGTAGTCATAATAGAAGAATGAATGCAATGAATATAGAATATATAATAGACACTTCATTATTATAATAGATTGAAAACATTAGCAACAACTTGGCATTTTGAATTAAAGATCAATATTGCAAAAGATCTTCTCCAAAAACCCTAAGGACAATGAGTTTTTTTTCTTGTAATACACTTGATGTTGGATGCAAATGCCATTATTTTTCGTATTTTTTTTGTTTGCATGTTATGTTTTTCCATTTCAAACAAACATTGATAACCTTTAAATTTGTCAGTGACTTTACATAAGAGCTTATTGCGATCTCTATAGTAGTCACAATGCCTTAGAATTACTATGAGTTAGCAACAATAAAAGCAATGTGAGTAGTAAAAAGATTTAGATATTTCTCTAATAATGTACCTTTTGATATCATTGGTTTTCTTTGTCATTGAATTTTTCTTAGAATTGCTCTTTTCCCCTTACAAATGGAACCATGATCCTTATAACTTGGGGCTTATAGGTGCTTGCTCCTCTGATGTGAGTGCTTGGTCAAAAAGCTAGTTGGGATGTTGACATGCAACTTCTTTTCCTTCTTAGTTTCCCAATGTTAAATAGCAAAGAAACATGATGAGTTATTATAGACAATTCATAGCCATGCCACTTGTTAATGCTTCCAAAGTAGCACTTGTTCTAGAAATTTTGTTAATAAATTATGGTTGGTGACTTTCAACAATTATGACTCTAATAATAGTGTTGTCATTATCATTAGAATCAATTATCAATGATCTGCTTGTGAGGTTTTCTCGTCTTGAACCCTTGTCAACATCCTTTTTTTCAGAATGATAACAACAGAAGTGGAAGTGCAACATTGGTGAGCAAAGAAAGAAGGAGAAAGAGAAGGATAAGAAGGTTTTCATCACAAGGAGGTTGAATTCTCGAAGAAGATTTTCTTTAAAGGGTTTTGAATTTACGAAGTTCTGATTCTCAAAACTCGCTGAATTTCTCAAGTTCTGACTTTCAATGAGTTATGACATCTAAGATTTTTTTTAAAATTTTTTTGAATTATTTTATTAATTATTACTACCATTTTATATAGTGGTTGGGATATAATTTTTAAATATAAAAAAATGTGATTTTGATAAAAAATTAAAAATTTCTCAAAGTTTACAAATTTTGCACCTACCAACGTCCGCCTTTGCCAGTGTGCAACCTGAGGTTCACAAATTTATGACTGAGCCAAGGGTCTATCCATGCATGCAGATAGCTTGTGTGTGTAGAACACGAATTTGCTTAACTGTTGATAAGGTGCACGTACAGCATTGAAAAGAAACGAACTATTGAAAATAAATGGGATATTTTCTAAAATTAATAAGGTCACCATTTTTTCATGTAGTTATGGGTTGGGTACTAAAAAAGAAATGATATAAATAACACAATTAAAAGCAATAAGAATCACTTGTCTGTGTGGCTAGGTGATGCAAAAAAGAAATTATAAATAAAATTTTGTTAAAAAATTGAGTGGCCATAATCTATCCAAGTGACTAAAAAGAGTATTATTGAAAAGATAAAAGTAGGTAATACAGTAAGAGGATATGATTCAAAATCAATGTTATATAATTAAACATTTAAATTAGGCAATAATTATATATGTTATCAATTATCAAATTATTAAAAGAATAAATGTAAAAGTAATGTTGTGGATAATTGTGCAAGAGAAATATTAACAAAAGAGAAACTGAATGTGAAACAATTCTTTGGTATTTGAAATTCAGTGACACTAAGTCTTGTTAATCTCATCCATTAGAACCATTATTGTAGCTATCAAGAGCATTTCTAACTTACCCACCCAAGCTCTTTTATTGTTAGAAAATGAAGGTATTTAGGTAATTTTGTAATGGATTTGGAAGCAAAAATTAGGTTGAGGGTTGTAGAGATTTATTTTAGCCAAGATTAGCTAAAACCTTAAGCTGAACCAAACCAATAATTCAGCTGAGTGTTGGACTAAAATAAGTTTTGAACTATCTGAAATTCTAGTTTTGGTCCCAAACAAATAAACATGCATGTGTATCACTCAATTTCTTCTTTTCCACAAGCCATGTAGGTGTCACCATTTGCAAGGATATGTTTCTCCATGCCAATGTGTTTGTTAATATTTTGATATTTTCATAAAAGCTGCATCAATGGGCAGCAAAACACTTAAAATTTCACTGGCGATCTGGCTTTTGAACCCTAGATAGTTGTCTTAAAGAAAAAGTTATTTTTTCTTTGCAACTTTTTTCCTTAAAGTCTTAAGCCTTTGATAGTCATTCCATTGGAAATTTGTACAAGAAACATGTACAAAATGTATATTCATATCTGATATTTATACCACACATATTATAGTTTTACTAAGATTTAAGGTTTTGCAGGAACTAAAAGGAAACATTCGAGGGTTTTGTAGAGTGCAACATTTTTTGTCAGACGTTGGTGCCAGGGGAACAGATGGTTCAGTTATTTCATATCCAACAAGCTTTGAGTCTGTTGGGAGAGGCATTGTTTTGATGTGCAATGGTAAGGAATTTTTTTCTAATTTATTACATGCAAGCTTTCATCTTTTTTATAATGTCTTATGGAAACTATAATCTGTAAGGATGAGCCTTCTATAGTTGATGCTTTTCCTTTTGCTTTATTTGTAAACAACTCAAAGGTATTGTTTCACTTTTGACAAAGTTTTTTCTCACGAGTCATCTTAGGAGGATGTGCCGCAGCTAGTGCAAAGTGCACTTGATGGATATAAGGTGGTATATTCTAGGCATTAAATCCATTATGTAATATATTTTATTTCAGATTTCTTTTGTGAATTTTATCTTATCCATGTTTTTAATGTTTTCATCATTTATTAGTAAATAAATTAAATTTAGATATTTTCTTATGTGCTTCTTATGGGTATGCAATCTAAAGAAGATTTTGTTAAACCTTATGTTCATCGATGCATAAATATTAACAGATGGTACATATATTATTCAAAAATATGGAGCAAGAGACATATGTTTAGATATTTTTATTTTAGTTATTTGTATAGCTTGTAAGAGAAAAACCATGATCACTTATTAAATCCTATTCTAGTAAGTGTTATGATAGCTATTTACCATTTATGTTTCATGAATATGCAAAGTTATCATGTTAGGTTACAATTTATTGGATCATCATATGCTTGATGATTAATATGATGCATGTCTTTTTAAAATTTGACTACCCTTTCATGAGAACAAGGTTAAAAGGTGTAAGATTTCTAGAAATCAAGTGTTAGAAATAGCTCTAAAGGTGTTGGGTAACACAAATCACTCTCAATGTCCATATTGGTTAGGATTCATCAAGTATGATTGGTATTATTATTGTTCAAGTTGAATAGGATAAAACTTAGTTCAGAGAAGGGCAAAATATTAATGAAATTTGCAAATTTATCATGTGCAAAGGGTCTTGTTCTTTGGTTATAATTAACTTGCCATTCCATTATGGTTTAGTTTATGTACCATTTGGGTGCGGTGGGCAATTTTTCTAAATATAATTTTTTCTTTTTTAGGGAATTTCTCTTTGCTTATCACTCTCTGTTATTACCTATGTCTTATATTTGAACTTGAAGATGCTTTCTTTTTGTAATAACTCTAAATTACCTTTTTGTTATTCTTTAGTCAAAGGGAAGTAAATCATTTTTCTTCTTGGAATTTGTAATTAGTTTCAACAATTTTCAAACATTGCATGTTGCAATTAGTGAGTAGATAGAAGATGAGAACTACAGTTTAAAAAGTTGTGCTTGTTGATGATCTTGTTTTTAATGTTTCAAAGATGTTAGTGATCACTAATTCTATCCCTCCACCTCTTAAGAATGATCCTCCTTTTGAGCCACTATTTCACATCTTTTAGTAACATTTGAAAATATTTTTGTGAAGGTCATTTCTATCCATTTCAAATTCTTGTTCCACTAAAGTCTACGATTCTAGCACAAGTTTAAATAGGGTTAAATGATCTTGTTCATTTTCTTATGATGAACTATCCTTTTTTAACTCATTCATCTCCCTTTATTTCTCTACTAGTTAATTAATTTTTGCAAGTGGGATACCTTTTGTTTGTGCCACTTCTTATTTTCCTTTTTACCTTTGTTGTCCTTGGATGTGTTCATTTAGCAAAGATTGTGGCATGGTGTGTGATGCGTCTTAGCTATTCTTCATATGTTGGCATGGTAATTGCCCCTCTTTTAATGGGGAGTTTTTCCCTTCTAAATTTCAAATTCCTACTTTCTGTTATGATAAATCAGACCCATAAATTTTTCTATGTGAATTCGAGACACTTAGGTCTTTTTTTCTTGCTTTTTGGTGCAATTAAGGGAACAATTTTCTCCATCTTGCTTCATGGATGCAATATCAAAGTGGCTTTAGAAGGTATCTTGTTATTCCCAATTTCAAGTTTTTAAAAAGGATCTTTGCTTCTTCCTTTGCTAGTTATGTCAAGCAAGAAAATTTTGGTTGAATGTTTGCCAGATATTAGTCAAAATTAAAATGGAAGCCCCAAATTTTACCTCCAATGTTTCCAAGAAAGCCTAAGTGAGGTGGAGCTAGAAGAAACCCAGGTGACTCAAGCATCCTTAGTATTTTTTCTTTGGGCAAATGAATTTGAGAAGCGAAGGCTTTGTTCACCATCTCATATCTTGCTGAAAAACTTTTATTACTCATTGCTAATGAAGAGGACCTATCTCTTTCCAACACATTTGGAAGCAATAGAAGGCTTAAGGAAATTACCAATTAGCTCACCTCAACATTGAAGAAATCTTAATATTTTCATTAAGGGAGTAATTGATAACATCATTATCATCCATCTTAGAACATTAGTTACCTCTTCAAGACATTGAGGATACTCCATTGAATGTATCTCTCAAGTAAATTCTTATTGCCACATTACCTTTTGTTATCATCCATGGTGTCTTTGATAACAAAAATGGTTTAAGAAGGTTAGCTGCAATAATACTATTGTAAGAAGGGAGAAAGAGAGACATGAAGTAGCTCTTTTAGGTCCTTGTTAGATGGTTAATTGGCTTTATTTAAGAGGAAGCAAGGCTTGAGCAAGGGTTTGTAGAGGGAGGATGATGAAAGTGATGGTTTTGAGAGTGAAAGGGAGGAAAGAAAAGAAGAGGTTGTGATTTAATTTTAGGTGAGGCAAACTTGAGAAAGGGAAAGCATGTGATAATTTTGGAGGTTTTGGAGTGAGGTATTCTGCAAAAGTTTAAGCAAGGATCTAAGGGAGAGGGTATTGAGGTTTAAGATGGTTTTTAGGTTTATTGAGTTTTCTTAGACTAAAAAGGAATAAAAAAGAAAAATAAGAGAGAGGATTATCACCAAAAACAATTATCTAAAACTTTCAT
This sequence comes from Vanilla planifolia, assembly GCA_023846275.1. Classification (NCBI taxonomy): domain Eukaryota; kingdom Viridiplantae; phylum Streptophyta; class Magnoliopsida; order Asparagales; family Orchidaceae; genus Vanilla; species Vanilla planifolia. The sequence goes on from JAIUJO010001179.1 coordinate 146,670, forward strand.
TTATCTTATATTTTTTTTAATACAAGTCTTCTTAAAAAAGAATAAAAATGGAAAGAAATGTTCATGGAAATAAAAATCTTAATTAAACTCTTCTTAATTTTCAACAACTTATTTTAGGAAAGAAAGCATGAAGAAATAAAGAGAGATCACAAAGAAATAAAAAAAATATAATGCTATTTTAAACCTTGGCACTTTTTATGTAATTCGTTTAAAGTAATTCATCTGAAAGGGAGCTTAACTAGCCAAAGAAAGTATTAAAGAGATTGAAAATCCATGAAAAGCTCCCAACCATGCCTCCTGTTGTCTTAATCTATGGAAAGGTGTCCAATGTGGTGCCAAGTGAAGGAACCAAGAAAAATCGAATTGAACTATTATGTAGTATAATAATTTGTGATAAAGCACTCATAAATCATGAAAAGCTATCATATTGAAATGAACCAAGTTATGTGTCATCATTTACAAAGATTGTGAAGCAAGGTTTTATCTGAGTGGCTTTGTGATTGGTTTATGCTTTATGTAGTTTCTATGGATTAAAGGATGTTCAAACTCCACATTTAATGTTGCATCACCTTGAAGGAAAACCATGTAAGACCTATCAAGACTTTTCATCTCTCTGTAGGGCAATGGAGACAAGTTTTAGTACATGTTAGTATTTTTTTGGTGATCTTTGGAGGGAATCAAGCATGCCCTTATAAATTAATTCTAAAATCTTTAAGGCAAACACTTTTTCAAATTTAATAATGAGAATATTTTAATTGCTTCCAATCTCTTTTGAGCCAAAGCATCTTTGTCATTTAGAAATTCTTAAAACCACCATCGTGTTCACATGACTTATTGAAAACATTGATGTGTGTTTGGTATTGTGGATATCGTAGTTTTGTTGATTCTTTATTTTGGAATGCCTTCAATAAGATCAGCATTTGTTTAAGTCATGTTCTCCCCTATGTTGGTTTTCCAATCAGCTTCTTGGGAGAATAAACTAAGTTAAAGTTAGCTTTCTTTTTTCGCATATGGGAATGAAATATAAGTAGCCATGTAGATGGAAAATTGTATGAACATGATAATATCATTATTTGTAATTTTTTATTTACCTACAATAAATAAATATCACATTATGGCTTTAACCCCTTTTGTGTATAAATTTTACAACCAAGTTTTATTATGTGGAGATATTGTTTCATTTGATCATCCGATTAAAACCAAAGAGGGTTTTATTCTCAAAAACTTTTGGACTTTTAAGGCTAAATTATCACATAAATCTCCAAATCATTTTCTTTATAGTCAATGTGAGATTATTTATTTTTATACTCTTCAAACTAAAATCCTATAAAAACATTACTCTTTGTTAAGTAATTTCAATCTTGGTCATCGCCAGTCAGGTACTCCTCACACTCTTTGATCCCTTGTGTTCAAATAAAGTCTTACACCATTACGTTTCACAGGTTTAAGGAGAACTGCTTCAGTTAAAGAGTTGCTACCTTAGTACAATGATGGAAATTTGTGGCATTTCGTCAATTTATTGGACGTCTGAGTTCTTCTTCATAGATTGTTTTTCTCTTTTCCTGTTGATCATTTAGTTCCTTCCAAAGTATACATATATTTGTTAACTTCAATGGAGAGCAAAAGGAGACCATTCTCTCACTCCTAGCTCAGCACATTGATATTTTTGCATGGTCTTGTTTTGATATGGTTGGTGTTACTTGAGTTATGTTTTACCAAAATCTTAATGTTAACTTTGAATGCTTAAGAATATGATAGAAGAAGACACACTTAGGTAAGAAAAACAAGCATTAGTTAAAGAGAACTAGCTTATATTCTTAAGGTTTGATTCATTGATGTTGTGTAATACCTCAAGTGATTGGAAAAGTTTTTTCATATCAAGAAAAGTAATGACAAATGACACATTTGTGTTGATTCTTTGTTTTATCTTATTTGGCTAGACCAAAATTTTATTTTTCGTCAAGAATTGATGATTCAGTGAGCTTGATTGCAACTTTTAATCATTTAAGCTTTTTTGAATGCCTTCTTTGGATGACAATAGATCAGGATTTTTGAGATACACAATGAAAAACTTCAACTATCATCAATTTTCAATATGTTGCTAAAAGGCCATGTCATTTGTTTTAAAAACTAAAAGGGAAACATATAAATACATGATTAATATAGTTTTTATCCATCAATGAGGAATGAATCTTGATGCATTTGTTGAGGAGTTTTTAGTCAAAAGCAATCATTCTTTGCATATGTTGAGGATTTTAAAGAGAACTTTCAAGAATTCATAGAAATAACTTGTTGAGCTTTTCCAGTATATTTGTTTATTTTACACTGACAATTGCTGAAATGGTAAAACATGGATTAACCAAAGTAGCTAAGCCAAGGAGTAGTGATTTAGCAGTATTTTGTTTTTATCTAACAAACATTTTAATTTAGAGTAAATGGATCAGGATGTTTAACTTATAGTTGGGATAAATTTTTCTATTATTTTGTTTTTGATGTGTTTCTATTTTCTTCATTCCCTTTTTTCCAAAAATCTTTTCATATCTTATTCCTTCAACAGACATAAATGTGAACATAAAAAACATTAAATGACCATGCTCACATCTCTAGGTCAACATGATTGAATCGGATGATCCAACTTGTTGTTGAGCTAATTCAATGCCCAGTTTGGTCTTCAACATTAATTCTCTATCTTGGAGAAAATGCATATAAAAAGCTTCAGCTCTAATTCATTATTCTTAACTCCTTGTTTTACTATCTCTTCTTCAAAAAGATTTGTATCTTTGCTTATAGACAAACTAGTTCTAGTAAAACTTATACCATGATGGGCAAGTCTGCAGCCCCTGAGCAAAAAGGGTTAATACCACGTTCCTTGGACCAGATCTTTGAAACTAGCCAATCACTACAATGCTAGGGTTGGACTTACAAAAAACAGGTGTGAAAGTCAATTTACATCAAAACATAAATTGTGCTCAATCTTTCCTACTTTCAAACCATGCTTTTCATCTTTTACAGGCATCAATGTTAGAGATCTACAATGAAACAATTCATGATTTGTTATCACCCAATTGTAGCACAAGCAGTTGTCTAACTCTTCTTAACAAGAAATATACCATCAAGCACGTTTCAACAGGTAATGCACATGTGGCAGACCTTACTGTTGTCGATGTGTGTAGCATAAAGGAAATTTTCTTTCTGCTTGATCAAGCGGCAAGGAGCATGTAATTGAAATCAGCATAGACATAGTAAATTGGAGCATTCTTTCATCTTTTATTTTCTTGTTTTTGGTGGCCAACTGAATACATCATGTGTATTCAGTATCCCAAATGTTCCATATTCTTGGGTACCAAGCTTTGTTTTGCTTGCATGCATGCATTCATCTTCAATTTTCTAGTTTTTAGTGGCTAACTGAATAAGCATGTGTATGCTTTCATTTCATGTCCCATATTCTGGGGTACCAAGCTGTGTTTTGCTTGCATGCTTTTAAACGTACGATTCTATATCAACATTTTCTCACTTCTGTATCATTCTTCTCTTTCCCAACCTGACTAGCCACAAGACTATCATCACAAGAGATTGGAACTAATGATTCAGGTCTTACTTTGTTCATCAGGTCAGTTGGCAAGACTCCGATGAATGAACAATCATCAAGAAGCCAATTTGTTTTCACCTTAAGAATATCTGGGGTGAATGCTGTGAGTGGTGGCTGTTCCTTATTCCTTTGAGCCATTAAGCTTGTTACCTAAGACAATTGTCGACCTGACTCTTTCATTGTAGGCCACGGAACAAGTTCAAGGTGTTTTGAACCTGATAGATCTTATTGGAAGCGAGCGTCATGCTAAAAGTGGCTCGACCGAAGATCGTCTAAAGGAAAACTAGGCAAGAATTTCTTCTCATTTATTCTGAAAATTCTTGTTTTAGATGCATATGTAGAAATTATTTTTGTAATTGGGAATAGAATTCCGGGTTATAATTTGATTATGATCAATCTTAGCTTTGATATATGCACGTGTATGAGGATGCATACATTGGCACATGCAATCTATTTTTTTGAGAACGTACTTTACAGTGATACATTCTATAATATATTTTGTTTTATTTACAGTGCTTGTATGGATCAAAAATCAGGTATCAATTTACCATAGTGCAAGAACTTAATTTTAAAAGAAAAGGACAACATGTGTCCTGTTATTCTCACAAAACATGCTCTTAGTGTGATAGTTTTTATTGATTAAAAACCTTCCAATTTTCTTGATTGAGAAGGTGGCCAAATTGTAAAACCGTTGTCATGATTTAACTCTGTTTGCTATAAACTTTGATGCCTTAAAAAATATATATGTTCCTAAACATGGATTACAACCTCTAGTGACAACCAAGCATTATCTTTACTTCGAATTAACCATAATAAAAAAATATAGGAGAGTTAAAATATACTTTTGAATAACAAGTTTTGGACCAATGGATATATTTATGATGGCATGCATTGGCTAAGTGATAAAAAAAGGAATTTTTATGAATATAAAGAGGCTGTATATGCCATACACAATTATCATTAAATAGAGATGAAATGATCAACTCTGTTAACAAATTAATTCAACTTATTTTTTGGACCAATGTTTCCAATAAAACCAAGAGAATTATTGAATAACCTAAAATCATTCAACTTGATCTTAGAAAACTAAGAAATCAAGTAACAAAACACAAAATATATGCCAAATAAGTATAGCATTTATCTACATTGTTTAAAAGCCAAAGATTCTTAATGCATCTATTTTGATGTGACCAATTAAGTGAGAAATATTATAAGGTATGCTTTCTTATTTTTCTCTTAGTAAGTTTAGAATTTAATGATTATTTTAGCCTTGGTATTCAAAAGAAACGAGGAGAATGTTTGCACCATATATATTTTTTAAGAGGATTTGAGAAATTTGCCCCTATTTGAAGTTGAACCTCCAATTCATACGAGACTAATTAGCACATAAATTACATACCTAGCAATTTTTATTCGAAACACAATTTAGATATAGATATGGAATGGAAAGGGGAATAGGGCATATTTGATTCAAATTCATATTAAGAGAAGCTCATTTGTCACATCAAAAGCATAACGTTCACTCGTTTGTGAGTGTATGTAGTACAATTACTTTCATAAATTGTTGTGTTTGATATTTTAGAAGAAATTTCTCTTTGAAAAACATTGATCATGAAATGAATTCTATACTAACAATTTTTTTGAGATGTACATTACAAAAAAGGTAATATCTTTTGTAATATCATTCAGTGGATGCGCATTTTAGTATTTAATAAAGAGCATACTTAAAAGCTTAAATTAAAATAATTTAGAGATCAAAATATATAACAATGTCACGAGAGATTTTAAAGATTCAAATGGAAAATGTGGAAAAAAAAGAAATAATAAATTAAACATATAAATCCATTAGTAATATTTTGGATAATTTCTTAAGCTAAACAAACCTTAAATTATCTATCCATTTATTCATTAGATGAAGAAGGTAGTGCTTCAAAAATTTTGGAATGTGAAGACTGAGATGCATATAAAGCGGTTGATCCATTTATTCTTTAGATGAAGAAGGTAGTTTTTCAAAAATTTTCGAATGTGAAGACTAAGATGCATGTATTGGTGCAGACTTTATTAGTGATGGCATGGTTATGGATGCAATTTTTATGGTCCACTACTGGTGAAATAATTGTAAAAATTTGAGGATAACAAACGGATGATAGAATGGAAAAAAGCCTAAAATTTTATAGCGTGGACAAATGCTTGATTCACATAATTTGAGAGATGTCGGATCAATGTTGGTTGGTCCCTATTAAATATTAAACAATTTAATGAAAAATAATGTTGAAGAGTGCTGTTAAGTGTTGTTGAAATCCTGTGTTTAATGCTTTGTTGTTTAGAAATACTTATTTTGAATTTTCCCAAAACTTCTTTGCTTATTAGTTTAAAAAATAAAAAACTTTGACTTACTTTGTGAGAATAAAAGATCTTTTTTAACTATTAAAATAATAAAATGAAAAAAAGAAAGTGATATCGCCCTAATTAATAAATAATATAATTAGTTAAGTTATTTAACATGACCTAAAATAAGTATTTTTGAGATTAAAAGTACAAAATTTAAGCAATCAAACCAACCATCGATCTTATGTTATCATGTGGAGTATTATTGTTTATAAACTCATTAGTTATCGATGGATAATACATGAAAACATGATTCCATAGTACCTAGAAAAAATTGTTTATGACTTTATGCATATACTTAAGATAAATACAACAATATTGTAATATTCATGTAATGAATTATTATCCTCAACTTTATCAAATTATTATATTAATATATTTACATAAATATTTTTTTTGAAAAATTAAATCATCATGATTTCATTCCAATTCTATAACCTTTACAGATAAATATCTTCCATTTGATGGTGGTAAAAACTATAACAATAATTTTTTCACTATTTTTAGAAACCAAATTTCATTCTATCATGCCTATTATAACATGTGGTAGTTAAGTAGATTTGTCTTGAACTAAAAATCCTTATTCGAAAGAAAAGTAGAAATTATGAGATTAAGGCAAAACATGCAAAAGTATTATGAAGGAACTTATAATTTATTTTTAAGAAGAATTAATCAATATTTCTAGACAATCATCACAAGAAAGCATAAGATAGTATAGTGTAACCAAATTCTCACATACTAATTTGCTTCAATCAAAGCAAGAATTCCTTTACAACTTCCCTAACATGAACATAAATAAGCAATGCAATTAAATGTTATGACGTGAAACTTGATAAGAATACAAATATATTTGAGAAGTGAAATAGGCACCGAACATAAAACGTTGGGAGGAAAAATTCAAGTTAACAGATACCTTTTCACGGTCTACTGGTTGACCACGGCTAAAAATGTGCGGGGGAGGCCCCTTTATTTGCAGTGGAGGGATGGGCCTCACTTGCCTATTTTGTAATTCAGAAACTCCCTCTATTTTCTAATACTTAATCTCAAAAAATAAAGTATATATTATGCAGATGGCAAATGAAGGAATTGTATTACTACTTGAGAAAAAAAGACCTGAAAAAACTATATATGAGAAGATTCACATCATGCTTACAGAAGACAGTGAATTCCAAAACAACTTGAGAAGGCATTAACATAAACTCTAATTAGTTGATTGTAACTGTTAAACATTTTTCCAAGGAGAGGAAATTTTCTTATCTTTTTTGTTTGATTGGGTGAATTTACAAATCCATGTGCAGTTTAGGTTCCACAAAACTTTTGTTTCTTGCAAATAAAATTGTGAAAACCAAATCAAAGAATAATTACACCCAACAAAGAAAACAAAAATTGAACTTAAAATGTCATCATTTATAATTCCATGATTAAATATTCATAAAATGTTAAATTGTATCCAACAAAATGAAACGTAAATACAAGAATCATGACATAAACGTTGAGATATGGAAAGCAAACTATGTTTGCTATGACCATGGGCAACTCCCCCAAACTCTTAAAAGGCTAGCACTGTCATGGGAAGACATCTTATTCAAACAGTTGGCCACTCTAATAAGAGAATCAAGAATTCTTTAAGCCAAGCTAGCTCCAAAAAACCCTTTACGAGAACAAGGGAAAAAAAGGCCAATCCTACATTTTCACCCTGCTTTTCTATTCTATATTATCATCAGTGCTCACATGCATGCTGATAAAACCATTCACATCAGCAAATTCCCTGAAAAGTTGTGGCTGGACAAACAAGAATATTAAACAATGTCTCATGGACATTTCTCACACTGACATTACTTTTAGTGTACAAGTTAAATTGTTGCAAATATAATCAAATAATATGGCCCCAATAAGATAGCAATGCTTCCATTTCGCAACTCAAAGCTTGAATTGAAGTACAATGTTACCACTGATTGCCAAAAAGATGGCCAAAAATGGCAAATGGATAGAGCTTTATGTTTATTCAAGATGAAACAAAAATACGATTAATAATATATTCCTTTATATTTCAATTTTCATCAAAGGAAGAGATCGAAAAAACAGGTTGCTCAACATCAGATGAACAAAATAAGCTATTCCTTATCTAATGGCTCCCAAAAAGTTTTACCAACTTTTCAATAGGAATTCAAAAAGAAAAATATCAATAATTAGAACAGCTACGAAACCTGACCAACATTCCAACTTGCTTATGAGAATGCCTAAAATAAGCATCAAATTATAAGTAACCATCATTATCATCTCTAAGAGAGCTTCCATATTAACCCATAGAACAGATCTTGTTCAAGGTCATCATCATCATTAAATGAATCAAAAAAAAGGTAAGGGGTATAAGCATTTAAAATATGTTATATTTGTAAACAAAGCATGTATGAAGGAACATTAAATAAAGACATTTTTTGAAGTAAAATAAAGACATTTTAGTACCTAATGCCACATTAAATTAAATTATAATACATGCTAAAAAACATGGATGGGGCTATTAGTTCCATGAACACTGTGATTCTGAAGAATAAGATTTATGCCCTCAAAATATTCATTTTAAACTTTACAAATTGCAAGGCTATAAATGACTTGATCCAAGCAAGTAGAACAGGGCTAAAGTTCAATTATGTTAGGTCTATTGGAGCTCAATCGGAGTAGAATGGATGGTATTAAAGCTTGTCTCATTTAAATCATAAATGTTTAAGTTCACAAACCCCAAACAAGCAACTTGATCAACAAATGTATGAATGAGCTGTAAAAAGGACAACATACAATCAACTAAACAAGTTGGCATGTGTTAAATATTTGTGACTTAAAACAAGCATGTGAGCATAAAATGTTTATGAACATTATTTGATACAGTAAAAAAGCATATATACACTACATTCATGAATATTAATTGATACTTTAAACAAGTATGCCTTTTTTGAACCTCTAGATCATACTTAAAAGAATGTATTAAAAGGACACATCAAGTACATAAACAATATAAGTTATTAATGTTTAGGAAAAAGGTGGGCATGAATAAATGAAATCAATAATAATAAAAATAACTTATGCACTTTGTTAAAAATATATATAATATAATGTATTGAAGATAAAAAAGACAAGAATAAGCCAAAAACGTAGAAATAATAACACAACAAAAAAAGCATGTAGAAGATGTTAGAACTATACAATCCGCATTGCATTTGTGAGTTTCTAGCAAAAGAATAGTTAATGACTATGACTCAAGATAACTAAAGATAAATACTATGGTAAAACATAGGAAACAACAAAGCCTTGTAATCACAAAATGTATATTAAATAATTAAGCTTTTATAAATACATTGTGTCCAAGAATGGAGCAATTTAACAAAAGCTAAATAATCCAACTTCAAGATTTCATTCAACACCATCTTGGTTAATAAGAAAATTACATTAGCTAGCTTTTATAATATGACCATCAAACATATCATTCACAAATCAATTAGAGATCTCGGACCACTCTATTGAACTAGCCATAATACTGTGCTACTAATTAAGAGTGGCTGCTGTAGTTGAAACCAGGCACATTTTCATTTCATGATCCGATGACATGGCATGAGACAAAATCATCATAGAACTCAAAAATTAGACCTTTAAGTCATTCACTATTAAAAGTAAAGGAGCAATTTCAAACCTCATGGAATTTTTTGTTGTGAAAAGTGCAAGGCATTCCTTTCCTAAATGATATTTTGATAATGAAGTAGATTTAATGCAAAACCATGTAGTATAAATATCAACATGGAACTTGGCCCACTCTTCACAAATCAATCAACATGAAACTAAACTAGCCCTTTTTTCCTGATCCAAACAAACAAATTAAGATAGGAAAAAACAAAACTATACTAGAAAGATATTCACAATCTCGCCTCATCAGAATTACAAGACAATGTGAAGCACTGGATAGATAACAAAACATTAGAACAAAAATACCAAAATCAACTTGAGAGAAGGTAGGAAAGAGTAATAACCACTTATAATCATCATGGACAGTAATCTATTTAAACTTCCACAAGAACCATTGGCCTGAAAGAAGGAAGGCAAGAGAGAGCGAGAGAGAGAGGCAAAACCCTTCGGATAGTAAGCTATTTAATATCAAGTTTTAAGTATTATTCAAAAAAATTTATTTTTATATATATACATATCATGAATAACATATAAAGAAACAAATATTATCGAAATAAAGAAAAATATACAAACAAATCATCATTATTTATTAAAAATTTTAATGATTAACTTATTAAGAGTTGTATAATTTTTGTAGTTACTCAATAAAAACAACGGCTAATTAAGAAACTATGATTTAGTATCATTCAAGAAAAATTTAATACAAGATTGATGGAGGGGTTTTTATCGTTCAAATGGTAATTAGATATTTAGATTGAGACAAAATGATTTTTCTTAATTTATGACAAATCAAATATTAAAAATATAATTTTTTATTTTTTTTATCTTTATTTATTTATAATGAAATAAATGGATTTATAATGAAATGATTTTAATGTATGTATTTTTTTATTGTTAAGCATGATTATAATATTTGATTAAATATTTTATTTTGTTTATAAATTCAGCCAATCATAAAACTATTTAAAGTGATCTATTGATTAATAGTTAATTATAAAAATATGTATTTTAATATATCATAAATCTAAGGTCTTCTATAAAATTTTTTTTGTTAATATTTAAAAATATAAATTTTAATTCAATTGATGAAAAAAAATTACTTTAATATATATATACTTATAAAATAATTATAATATTAACCATTCTATAAATATATTTTTAGTATCATATTTATCAAGACTATTTGGAGCACTAATTTCAAACTTATTTTTTTTTAATGAAATTTCTTTTCAAGATATTATCAAATGTTTGTTTAGCTAAGTTTAAATACATACTTTTAATTTAAAAAACAGAAAAAATGGTGAAAAAATAAAAGATTGTTTTATCATCATAAAATTACATTAAAATGTTTAATTCACTATTTTTTAAGAGCTAAAATATTTTCTAATCATTTTTTAATACAACTAATAACAAATTTATAAAACCCATCAAGTTCTTAATAATACTTTTTAATAATATTATTTAATTTTTTTAAATTAATTAATTAAATTTTTAACCTAAAATTATATAAAAAATATAATCAAAATACATAATATTTTCAATTGCCTCTACGACCGGAGAACTAATGCCATGGACTAAGCGACGAATTACTAGACACTCCTCACTTCAGTTTTTTTGCCGACCTTCTCAGTCCCTCCTTGAATACCTTTGTTTTTCTCTACTCCCTTAACCCTTTCTCATCCTTAAGCATTTTAGATCATAACTCATATGTCGCTTTATCTGTATCTTCCTTTAGCCTTCATGTCGACGTTGCTCAATTTTATAGCTCTCCGTCGGTGTTTCTTTGCATCTGAACGACAACCGTGAAGATTACATTCTTCTCCGACAGAGTATTTTTCCATTAATGTACACTATGCAGGCTCTAGGAGCGGGCGGAGTCCCAAGCCCAGAGGCGATTGTTGATTGGCTTCAGAATAAATGGGATACCCATGGTCCCCGTGTAGAGCTTTCTCCTTAAAAGAGTGCGGTTGGAGAGAACCACAGTGACGGTTCGCCAAAATATTTTGGTTCATGGAGTGGCGGCACCTGCTAAAGGGGTGAAAGCGAGGAGGTGGGAGAAGGAAAAGGGAAGCTTGGATTTCGAGGATGGATCATCTCTAGAGGCGAAAGGAAGTGGCGACGAGGGAGAGGGACCTTGCGGAGGAGAAGGCGATGAGGTTGAGGAATGTCGTTAGGCGTCAAAGGAAGGAGTTGAGGTCCCGAAAATGGTGGAGGTTGAAGGAGAGGAGTCAGAGCATAAGCAAATGGTCGACGAGAGGGCCAATGCTAGGTGAGTTGTCTACTTTTTTTATTTGATTTTTAGATTAAGGGATTCTTGTAGCAGGTGGAATATACAAAACTAAATGTTGGAATTTGGAATTGGAGAAGACGTTTCTTTTTCTTTGTTAGGTCATGAATATATTGTTATTCATGTTATTATTCACTAAATGCATATTTTCTGAAGCTGTGTGATATTGCTAATGTGTTTTCCATTGGAATGACGGCGTAATTGCTAATTACCTTTTGGTTTTTACTCGCTTAATGAATAACTATTTCCTTTCTTTTTGTTAAAATATAAGATACAAACAGGTGATGTTAGAAACTTATGATCAATAATGTGATGAGGCAACAAAGATATTTTTAGAGTACCAAAAATAGCTTCATCAATATGTAAGTCAAGCAAGAGACATTAGGAGGATGATTACAAGTGGTGCTGCTGATTCTGTTGGTGAGATCCATTTGCATAGTGAGAAAGTAGTCTACACAATGGTCAAGGGGAGTAAATCATGAGATGATGTCATTTTAATTGAGACATCACGAGATAGAATCATTACATCAGCATGTGAGTCTTTGCAAGGCATATGATTGAAAGAATCCAAAGTACCTTCCTGACTTATAATGGGATTGGAATGAACTCCAGTATTCAAGTAGATGCTACCAGATTTCTCGATGACTTGGAAGGTGATGTGCCTGAAGATGTAATGGCTGTGATAACTGAGCCTCTTAGAAATCCTTCACAGTTACTTCAGTCAATCACTGCATACACATTGCGTTACAACAAATTGATCCGTAGGGAGACTGAAAAATATTGACATCTGAGCTGATGCAGAGCCTTTGAGGTAATTCTTTTTATCTTTAGATCATTTTTTTATTTTTTTCTTTCCCCATAGGCTGAATTTATAAAAGATTTTCTTTAGCTTTGATAAATCTTTGTTTGTTTCTCAAGTTTTGGAAGTCCTATGAGGCAGTTAGCAAGAATTTATAGCTTCAAAAATACATTGGAGGATAATGGTTGAAGATAGGAAAATTTTACAAACTTCAACGTCAATGTCGCACTACCAATTGTTTTCTTGTGGAAATTGTGTATGTACTGTTATGGCTATTGTTTGATACTATTTAAGAGCTACTTTTTCTTTGTTGTCCTATTGATATTACACTTTAATGTCATTTTTTATTGTATAACTTATGCAAAGGCCATATTGATGTCATTCCAATCATCTAAGGGTGCTCTCACTAAAATGTATTAGTGAAACATTAACAAACTTATTTCATATTTTTGTTTAATCTTTGTTTATTTCCATCTATAAACTCATTCAATGTGCACTTATTGTGAAATGTTTTTTTAAATTTGTAGTCTATGTTAACTCCTTGTGTAGCTTGTTAGTATTTGGTTATTTGGGTTTGATGATGTCAACTTAATTAAGAATTTGTTCATGAAGCATTGATTAGATAGGAATACAAAAGTAATGGAGCATGAACTAAGGCAAAAAAAAGAGGTTAGAAAAGGCTCTAGAAAGGATGGAAGACAGGTTGAATATAATAATCTTTTTTTATTATTAAAGAAAGTTCATGATTATGATCAGATTTGTATTATTCCAAGAATTGTAAAAAACTAATGTCAAGGTCGAATTAATGTGTAGAGCAAATGTCTTATTAGTGCCAAATCGATGTTATACTCGTTTTATGATGAGTTTTGATAATGATGTTTATTTTTCTTTAATTAAATTTTATTTCTTATAGTTTTTTTTATTAAGAATTAGATTTATGATGGATAATATATTTTATTGGCTATTGTAGGAAGTTGGATAATTTGTTAATTTCAATTGCATGGTTAATCATTTCTTAAGATAAAATTAAAAATAACATATAAAAAATGGTTTACGAATAATTATGATATTTTTGCTTGTGTTTGGTGAAGTAAGTTTTATCGATAAATTTTAAGAAGATAATTAAATATTATTATTTTACTTGTATAAATAATATTTTAGGATAATTATTTTTTATCCATTTTTGGTTAAAAATTTTAATTTTTTTGTGAATTATTTGTTTTACCTTTTTAGCACAAAATATTTTATTTAATAATCAATTATGAACAACTAATTTAAAATTAAGGTTTAGAATCTTTTATAAAATTTGTGAACGACTTTTTGCTTTGGCAATACCCAGTTTATTGGTCTATCATATTAAATGGATTATCAACTGTTCTATTCATGTACAAATATGAGAATGATATAGAAATAAATACTGGAACTAGGGATGCAAGTTCACCTTTACCATATCTGGTTTATGACAGTCCATGGAGTGGTACAGATCTATCCTTACAAGGAACTTACAATCAACAACTTGAAAGAGAAGTATGCCTTCTCCTTATATGTAGAATAATATCGAGTATGCTATTGTAGTTGCCTATTATTTCTCATAGTAGAGATTACTTATACTTATTGTTTGATATCTTATATTTGGTTATATTTCTTAAAACTTTATTTGTGATTATCTATCAGAGGAGACCTTATAGTCATTCTCACATTCATTTGTTTTTTTCCTTATTTGCCACTTTTTTTAACTTTAGGAATTTTGTTACACCTTTTCTTGTGATTAATGTTTCATGTGCACCTTTTGATTTTTTTCATTCATAAGGTCATCCCCTTTCATATGGAATATTCATATGTACAATAAAATTTTAATTTTAGATATTATGATAGAGTGCTTAACAATGATTTGGGTTCTTTTATTATTTACTCTTACGGGTTCTACCACTAGCTATTTTCAAGGGATCTCAACAGTTTTATTTAAAATAGGAGTTTTTTTTGTGATTCTTTTACTATTGTCAGCACAAGCATCTTTGTGTTGCTATTGTAAAGACATTGGTAATCTTAGCCTAATGAAGAAAGAATAATAAATATTTAAGCAAGTAACATAAGAATCCATTAAAAATTACTTGACCATAAGTCAATGTAAGTCTTTTTTGAAATTACTACAATAATTCAGGAAATATATATTCAATGGCTAAATTATAAATATCAACTATTCTAACAAATATGGTACTTGTGAAGAAGATGGGACTTTTGCCCTTGAGTGATTTTCATAATGATCCATGGCAAAAATGTTTAGATAGTTTGGTAAGCAAAATATAGTCTAGTGAAAAATGCCTAAATTTGGGGAATGGATGATGAACAAGGGTAAGGGATACATTTATTGAATAGCATAACTATAAGAGTTGTACCTTCTAATTAGAAATATTACAAAGTGATAGAATTAATTGTCTCTTTTTTTAATAAAGCATGTTTGCAAAGCACTAATTCCATTTACAACCTGTCCAAAATTACTTTAGAAGACATTAAAATTGCTTAGGAAGTAATCAAAGCTGCTCCAAAAATCAAGTAACTTACCAAAAAAAAGAAATTAAGCATATGTTGGACAATGCTTTGGCTTGCACATCATTCTCCCTCTTTTTAAAATTACTTGACCTTGAGTTGACTCGTGAAGTCTTTTGAGGAGAAAACATTGCATATCTCGATCCTACCATAAGGATATTTTCTTTTCCCTTCTTTTCTACCGAAGGGAAAGCTTGCAAAGCAACGAGTGATGCTTGGCATAGTAATCGAATCAAGTGCTGCATGGAGAAGAAATTTATTAGGGATGTACTACTTGAGTTGTGATTATGTTTCTTGCAGCTAATAGTATAGTTTCCTCTATTTAGTAGATACATGTATAATATTTATTGTGCCAAGAAGAACACAAATGTAAGCTTAGAATTTGTCTTCTATAATTTTTCTTTTTTAATTTCTTTGGTTCTTTTGATTAAATCTATATTGTCTTCTTTTGTTATACAAGATTAAATGAGTTAAGGTGGTTTGTAGTGTCTTTGTATGTATTATGTATGTATGTATGTATGTATGTGTGTATGTTTGTGTGTGTGTGTACATGTGTGTGTATATATATAGTTAAATTATCAATTTAAATATTTATGTAACTTAATTTAATATGCACTAATTGACTAATTTTAATCATCCAAACTTATTATTAATATTTGTTGTGATATTATTTTATTAATCACTTATTAGTGAACTTATTCACTTTTTTCAAGCTTATTTCTAATAAACGTAAAAGTATTTTTTATCCATTTCGATAAGTAGACAATTTTGTCATTAACCCTTGTTAAGTGATAACTAATAATTAATATTTGTTATTAACTGAAGTGATCTAGCTAATGTAAACATATTTCTATCAGGGGATAGTAAATGCTTTGTTTATTTTTTGACTATATATTTGTTCTTAATTTTTTTAATCACTTGTAAGAGTTATCTACATGAGGAATGGATAGAAATTATATAGATCAACATGTAGTTTAAAACAAAGGTTGGGATTGGCTCAACTTGGTTCATATACTTGCGTTAAAATGACAGTTGGTAGTTTGGGACACCTTAAAACCTCCACAAAAATAGGGATTCTTATTTCATTAAGATGGAAATATATACTTGATTAACAAATTTCTCATATAGCCAATTGATTTTTAAATGTTTATTTGTGATTTTAGCTTAAGATTTAAATCTTCAATGAGGAAAATTACAACAAATACGATGGTTGGGCATGTTGTTATCCTTTGGCAAAAGTTTCATTGTCGAAATCTTAAACTACAAGCTATTTTTGTGTGAAGTTGTGATTTAACAACGTGCTTGAAGTTGACCTTGCCTTTAATAGTCTACTTTGAAAATTGGCTATGCATTAAAGAAACTAGAAAAATGTGTACTAAATTTTTAAATAAAGATCTCGTTGTCCAGAAGATTTTCGTGGTCTCATTTTCCTTGGATATTTACGCTCAGTAGTATGGTGCTTTTCCTGGTGTTTCCTTTCCCATGTTTTAATGAGATTGATGTGAATGTTTAAGGTACTACTCATAGGCAAGTTTGTTTGGTTAATTCAAAAGCCATATGCATGTCAGCTACTTTAGATAACCTACTACACTTTTAGTTATGGTTATGAGGATATGAACATAACATTAGGGAAATTGTTTCAAATGGAGACACTTATGGAAATGCTTCATCTCATAGGAATCATCTTTTCGCAATTTTATTGTGTTTCATTTTAGAATTTATAATGATGTATATCATGCATCCCTTTTCCTTTCAGAAAGCACATGTGTAGCAATTTGTGGCTACTGAAGATGCACTGAACAAGGCAGCTAAATCTAAAAGCATTAGCCAAAAACTTGTAAAGAGGTTACACGGAAATGTTAAAGTGGCAACAACAACACTACGTTCTGGAGTCTAGTCACAGAACCTTGGTAACACAAGGCATTTTCAGGTGATGTGACCCACGCAATTTCTTAAAATAGGATTTTTGGTAGGAAGTTTTTAAACTATAATGTGGATCATTGCTATGTATCATTGATATGGAATTTTGTGAATTTTCTTTATTCATGTTTTTGTTCTGATGCTAAGTGTTGTCAATCTTTAACATGCCAAACTTCATGGAGTTGAACATAAGAGTTTCGAAATTATATATTCCTAACACCATATTATTGGATATTTGGTGCTTACATTATGCATGTTGTTTTTTAATTAATCATCATAGAAAGAAAACATATATTTTGTCAAAAAAGAGTGCATTTTTGTTGAGCATTTTCATCCAATTATATTCATTACTATTTGAGTTCAAAAGTTAAGGGTTTTGATCATGGTTCTCATTGAAATTTTTGGAAACTGCATCGAATTATATCATAGTTTAGCTTATAGTGTTTTTAACTTCAATTTGTAAAAAGCATAAGCTAGCAACGTGAGGATTATTGCACTGCAGGAGTTTTATATATGCAATCTTCCATTGCAATACAATGAACCCTTTCCTTGATTCCATGGTCTTGATCACTCTGTATTATGTATTGCTCAGCTGGATGTTTGGGCTAAAGAAAGAGATGTTGCTGGAATAAAATCTAGCATTAATACATTGATATCTAAGGTTCAACGCTTGAACAAGTTGTGTTTGGAGTGGAAAGAAGTAGAAGATTCTTTACGAAAGAAATGGAAGAAAATTGAAGTGTTTGACTCTCGCAGATCAGAACTTGAATCTACTTACACTGCATTTCTATGTGCTCACATTGTTAAGTCTCTTGCACACCAAATCCTCATTCAAATGGCATATTGCTGTTATGTGAACTTGACGTGTTAATGAGTTACATTCTTGAGTTCATCTTTTGCTTCCTATGTACACTGCTTGAGTTCATCTTTTACTGATAATTTGTAATGTATTTCTTTGTGTTAACATTTTTAAGTATCTTGCATAATATATCATTTTTTGATTGCATCTTTTGTTGTTTATGTGATTTTTATGTTTTTGAATGATATACCAGAGTCAATTTTTTGCTATTTAGTGTACTATTTATGAGATCCAAAAGTGTTTATGTACTGACATTATTAAGTATTTAACTATTGAATCACTTTTTTTCTAGGACCAAATAAGTAATGGTTTATAGTGTACTTAAACTTGTACTATTAGGGGCAAACATTTCATAAAAGCTCCAAGATGCTTGGGTTTCAAGGAGTGGAGGACATAGATGATACACCATGTGTGATCTCACTTTAGGCATATGGTGATTGTGGTAGTAGGAATATTGTATTGTTTAGCTATAAGCTATAACAACACAAATATGACATCCAATTCTTGCCTAATGCCACATGAGAAGTGAGCACTCCTAGAGAGGCTAAGTCTTTTTTCATGATATTATAATCTTATATATTTTTTATATGTAAAAGTTAAAACTAAATTATTATATTTGTATTGAGGGGATCTTTTATGAATCCTTAAAACTTGAAATTTTCAGTGAGTTTTGTTTTGGAGAAAATTTTTTAATATCATATATTCCATGAATGAACACCAAAAATGCATTTTATCTTTAGGTTTTCTTTTTGAATTTGAGAATTAGTATATATTGAAAAAAGATTTTCTTGATCTAAACGAAAGATGGAAACGACAATCTAAATAGAAGTAGAATTATTTGTTTCTCTCAAAAGAAAAAAAGAAATAGAATAGAGAAGGATTGCCTTTTGCTTTTCAGTATCAAAAATCATCTTAGGTGACAAAAATTATATGTTGTAGATATTTCTATACAAGGAAAAGTATCATTGATCATGAGTCCTACTTGTATAAGCATTTGTTGAAACAATCTTTTTTAAATTCTCAATAACTCATTATATTATGTAGAATTGGGATATATTAGGATTAAATAGAAATTTTTTTATTGTTTTATTTTTTTAGGTCTCAAATATATCATATTTAACTTTTAAGGAACATTATTCATTTATGAATTTCTAATGAAACTTTACCCTAACACAAACCTTTTGTTATTAGATATTGATAAATTTTTAAATATTGATAATGCTACTTAATTTGATTACAAATAATTTGGATCTACTTTTGTTCTCAAGGGAGGCTTTAAGGGGAATAAAAGACATCTTGAGGGGATGTCATAGGTCTTGAGAACACTCAAGGAACATAAGAGATACCTTAAGATCTTATTCTTAAGAGGTGTTGGTTGGCCTTTAGGCACATATTAGTGGGCTTGTCATGGATGAATATTTTAAGAGAGAGCTTGAGTAAGATGTATTCTTTGAGAAAGCTTACTTGAGGTAGTTTTTACAATCAATGGGTATATGCAAGGTAGATTATGGTCTTGAGGGACATAGTCGAGGTGTGAGTTGGAGTTCTCGAGGGTTAGGCCTAGAGTATAAGGAATGTGTAACGAAACTTTCTAAAATTGTTGAGAAGGAAGTATAGATCTTGAGCTAATGGGAAAAAAGGCTCAAGGAGTGCCCTCAAGTGCAATCAAGGCAAGTACACACGGGAATCAAATAACATCAAACACTTTTGGTGATTTTTGGATTCATTTCAATTAGATTTTGATCGAGTAATGAACTAGAAAGTTTTAGAGAATCTTGTTGGCTTTCTAACTCTATTTTTAATAATCTAATTTCAATATTTGTGGAAGAAGTTACTCCAAATTTATTATAGTTGTGCAAGGAAATTTGGGTAAGCGCAAATTTAGAATTTAATAATTTGATTTTTAATGGCCATGATTTTTGTATTTTTTATTTCTTAGTTAGTTTTGATTAGATTTTTTATGTATATCTCTTAATTCTTGTCACTAAGAGCTTTTAGACTATAAAAAAGTATTTGTGGAGGAGTTATTGGTATTGGTGCAAGTGGCTTGGTACTTTAGAGTGTCATGTGATTTCATGATTGAGGGTATCGTGAATAATTTCTCTAGGCGGGAGGTGTTTCCTTCGAACTTGTTGCCAAGTTTTTGAGAATTTACTTCATAAGTAGTCTAGTTTAGGTTTTCTTTAATTGAAAAGTTAGAGTTTCTCTATGTAACTAATTTGCATTGCATTTTATTTCTTTCTACATGTTTTTGTTGTGGCAATGTAATCATTCTATTATAAGATGGTTCATATTTTGCCATTAGAGCATTATATCTTACCTAGTGTAGATCTTGGTAAATGGATTGTCTACTTGAGATGTGGAAATATTGTTGAGGATAAAGGCATCATGAGAAGAGAAATGACTTAGTAAGATAAATATTTATATCATTGTAAGAGAATATGGCTTTTCTAACTCAACAAGTACAACTTTTGATGGAGATGATGAGACATGAGGTGTTGAAACATAATTTTGTGGATCGTTGATAGTTGGAGATGAGTCCACTTCAAGAAGTAGCATAGATGATGATAAGAGCTGAAGAAGAAAGAAATTTAGGTGATGGAATGATGACCATTATGATCTTATGGCTCCAAGTGACAATGATTTCTTGAAATCTTTCAAAGTGGTGGCTAAGGTAAGCATCCTATCTCGTAGTGGTTGATGTAAGTAAGTAGAATGCATGGCTAGATAGTTTGAAATGTATTTTTGCATCTTTGAGTGTACAAATTTCCACAAGATTTCCTTTAAAAAACTAATTTAATATGCATTAGCATGATGAAACAATCTTTTGTTTTCTAGAGTTGTAAAGATTTGTAGTTGGAGTCAATTCAAGTAGTTTCTATGGAAGTTTTATCCCAGCTATGAGCAAGCTAGATAGACGAAGTAGCATAGCTTGATAGCCATGAAGGTAGATGATGCAAAATTGTAACTCATACTTTTGGAGATGAGTGGTCTCTTGTGTTGAATCTTGGAAAGAAGAGCTTCTTGATGAAGCATTTGATAGGTTTACTTAGGTTGTCACGATTATCATTCTATCTTTTCAACAATAATGGGCAATCAAGCATGTTTATAATTGCTATTGAGAAGAATTATGGTTGAGTTTAGATGCCAAAGGATGATGGCTTCAAGAGAAAAAACAAAAAGGACTCCTTAGATTAAGGCATTTCCATTTTTTATAAAGTTTTTAAATTTTGTCTTTCTTGGAGACTTAGTTATATCAAGAGATATTGTTGGGAATTATGTTCTAAATTGAGGAGATTAAGGGGCAACGATCATAATCAGAAAGTGAAAATGGGATTGGTGTTGTTATTAAGAATAATGTGATTTTTGTTAAGTTGAAGGAAGTTGACCGCAGTCTATCATTAATGATGAGAAGGTCATAAAGACAATAATGTTGTAGAGGAGGGGACTACCCTTGAGTTGTTTCTATTCAAATCTAAGTTAAGAAGATATCAGTGAAAGTTATCTCTAATGATGGATGCTAATGCAATCAATCCTACTGACTTTGCTTGATTTGGAGGCGATGTTGAATTCGCATCCATGTATGACAATTGGATTCATTGTCTTGCAAAGGTCAAGTCGAAGCAGTTTTAGTTGACATGGTGGTCTCTAATGTGTGCAACATCAAGCTTGTCAAATGATTTTGATAATGGGCACATGTGGCACCATGATGCAATTTACTTTTAATGAGAACAAAGCATGATGCTTCACAAAGAAGAGAAGATTTACTCGTTTGACGATGATTGAGAAGAGTTGTCTACAAGAAGTTTGTAAATAATTGTGTCAAGCATGCTAGTTCGTATTATAGACTGAAGGAAATATTTAATTTGACATTGAGAAGGGCATTGGAGCATGAACAACAATGGCAAGTGGAAGGAGATTGTGCAACACATTGGACGACAATGGATACCATATGAGGCAACAAATGTATTGTGAGAACTTAGTATTCCTTAGCTCTAAACATCATATTGGAGTGAATAACTCCTTCAAAAGAGGGGTATATCTTCTAAGAGAATCTTAAAGTTATCTCGAAAAAAGGTCTTAAAAGGAAGAAATCATGAAAGGATGTTGTAGGCCTAGTGAAGGCTCAAGGATCATAAAAAGAACATCAAGAGGTTATGTTGTAGGCCTATTGAAGGCTCAAGGATAAAAAAAAGAACGTTGAGAGGTTATTCTTGAGAGATAATTGAGATTCCAGTTGAATGAAGATTTCAAGTGGAAGCTTAAAGAAGATGTTTGCGGTTGTGAGTGGGTATACTTGAGGTGGGTTTGACACTCAATGCTTAAAGTAAATTATCATCTTGAGGGTATGTTTGAGTTTTTAACTAAAGTTCTTAAGGCTTAGTCCTAGAGGAGAAGGAATGTCATGCTAGGCATTGCTACAAAGGATTGTTTTCGAGGTGACTAATATGAAGCTCAAGGAGTGTCCTTAAAAGTAGTCAAGGTGAGGCTTTATGGACACATTTTAGTTGAATTTTGGTCGAGTTACGGTCTAGAAATTTTTAAAGAATTTTTCTTACTTCCCATTTCTTTTTGGATTATCAAATTTCAATATTTGTAGAGGTTATGCTCCATTTACTATAACTATGCAAGAGTTTTGTAGACAAGCATGAATTGGAAACCTGACTTCATCAAACAAAGGTTTGGTTGATTTTTTTTTTTAAATTGTTTGTATTTAAACATAGTTTGTTCTTAATATTTTAAGATTGGAATTATAATGTGCATCTCTTATTTCCTAATGTTCCCAGGACTCAGTTAATAAAATAAGAACATTATGTAAAGTTTTAGTAATGATATGAGTTGTTGGATACATGAATGCAACATGTGGCTACGGGCCAAGAGTATTGAGAGTATCTACTCCTTATGAGAGGTGGTATGGCCATGAAATTATTGTCAAGAGGTTTAGAATAAGTTTTATAAGTTGATTTCTTTTAGTTTTTCTTTAATTAAAAGGTTAGAGTTTTTTCATATGTCTTGTTTACATTATGTTTCCTTGTTCTTCTCACTAGTTTCTTGTTGTACGACTTGAAAATGATTTTTTTAGGACAAGTCATTCCATGTCTTATGTTGGTTATGATAATGTCATAAAATATTTATTCATTTTAAAGTACAATATCATAAATGTTATTTCTAAAAAGTTTATTACAGATTACTCAATGACAATTGATCACTGATAATCTCTGTTTAAATGTCATTAAATTTATAGAGTAGCTAAATTAGCTATTCCAATTGTTCTTTAGCTGTAAGATTCATGGTGGTTCATGAAGGCTTTAAACAATTGATTACTTTCATTTGATTATATCTAGAACTTTACAATTTATCATACAAACTGATGTGGTGTTGTTCTTTTGGTGCATCTCTTTAATGGGGCTTTTTGCAACCATTCACTTTCCTGTATTATACTAATAGGAAGCATCAGCCTTCTTGGACCTTCAACCAATAGCCGCACAAGAACATGCGACGAGGACGATCATTCCAGCTTGCAATTCTGTGGCAAATGTTTCAACTAGTTCTAAGCATCTCATTGAGATAGAGCTATCCACTTTCAATCAAATGCTGGATAATAGATTATATATGATACCATCAACTCCTCAAGTTTGTCATTAATCTATATCCTTTTATGTTAATTTTACTCTAATGTTAATCATTTATGTGCTATGAGTGACAAAAATATTTCCATGTTCATCAAGGTAAATAGTAAAGTCATTCTATTTTGTTCTTAGAAGAGACATCCCAAAATATCATTATAATTTTTTATTTATTCATTTGGTAAAATGGGTTTTCTATTAAATAATTTTTATAATTTTTTTAATTAATTATTGTTCTCAATTCTTCATGGGTGCTTGCTTTGTGAACAGGCTCTTCTTGAGTCTATGGTCTCTGTTGTAGCTACTGGTCCTGAAGCACACGTAGCTACTGAAAAAAGTGCTTTTTAAATTACAGCAAGAGCTAGAGCTGGAGCTGGAGATCGATCAGCAATACCTTCTATATGTCGTATCTCTTCATCTCTTCAATATCATTCTAGTACCTTCTAAATGTTTTGATTTAGTTAATATTTTTTTTGCTAGATGTGATCCTAACTTTTCTCCCTATGTTTAATTTCCTCTTTATCTTTTAAAATTTTAATTTCCATATCCATTATTCAAAAGAAAAAGGAAGGCCTCTGCTAATAATCTTTAAGCACAAACTAACAAAAGATATGAACTGGTGTTTAATGTCTTGAAGGTTTCAAAGAAATAGATGATGCCATGACATCTGTTTTGGGGGTAATGGATTTCTGTGTAAAACCTTAATGTTCAATAAGAATATGAAAGGTATAACTTTGGTTTGATTAAGTGTTAGGTTTTATTTTTAAAAAAGATTAAGATTGAAAGTATACATACATTCCTAAATTTCTCTAGGAACATTGCATGCCTTTTAACTTTTTGAGTTTAGAAACCTGATCAAGGATCGGGGATAGATATAGTCAAAGATGTTGGCTCAACTACCAAAATGTTTTTCATGGATCTTGTTTATTATTTCAGTAATCTTATTTTGTTGATAATATTTATAAAGTAAAATTTTATTTTAAAGCTAAAAATTTATTCGTCTAATTTTTTGAATCAAAAAATTCGTTAAACGCATAGTTTACCTCTCCCTTATCGTTTGTTTAACTTCATATTTTATAAGAATGATCATTATATCTCTATTGTTTGAATACCCATTGCTTTGGATTATGGTTTGGAAGTGAGGTTATGACCATTAGATTAATAATTTTGAAAATTTTAATTAATTAATAATCTTTCTAGTGGATCAATTAGAAATAAAACATATATATGATCAAGAAATTGTTACAACTTAGAAGGCATTTTGAGCTGCAAAACATTTGTCAAATTGCAATCAATCTATGAATGAATCGAGTCTTCCCTCCACTATCTAGTGTGTGACATGATTAGTTGGGGAAATCCTATGAATCTCATTCCAAAAATACTTTTTTGAAGAAACATTGCATGGCTTCGTGTTAACTAAACCTCTCCAAGGTTATATAAGCAGTTCTTGTTCAAAAGGTATCATACAAAAGACATATGAACTATAATATTTATAGTTAAGCATAAATTTAATATATCAAAACAAATTATAAAATATAAAAAAATGAATTCAATTATTAAAGAAATTTTATGGGTTAATGGTATATTTTTTAGCCTTTTGTTGCAACAGTCGGTCTTCGCATGGCTGGGGGTGCATTTTCTTCTTCCTGCTGCGTTCCCTTCCACTGTTGTTTGGGCACCAGACCGCTGCTCCAGATCAGACACTGAGGGAGTCTATTCTACCTTGATCCTCTATGCCGTAATGGCTAAAGGCAGGGGCAACTCCTCGTACTTCATGTTTTGTGTTAAAGAAGCCTTCTCTTTGAAGTGGAAATCATCTTGGCGACGCTATGGCATAGTTGGAGGAAGGTGTCGGTCGTTAACATCATGATCCTGATTGTCCTCGTGGTGGTTTATGCATTTGCATGCGTCTTTAGGATTAGCAAGTGGATGGACAGTGGTGAAGCCTATGGGCAGGCCAGGATGACTAAGAGCACGTCGAGTAGGTTCTAGTTTTAGGTCAAGCTTGAAGAATCATTTATGTTTGCATATGTGATATGTTGATGATTTCGAAAGTTTCAGGTTATTTTAGTCATATTGTCATGAAGTTTTTGGAGAATTATTTGAAATTGAAACCATGACATCAACTTGTGTTCCATTGGTCAGCTGACAAATATTTAAATTTCTTATTTATATATTTTAAGTTAAATTTTATATTATTGTCATTGAAATTTAAATTAAATAATAAAAATATTATTTTAAAATGATATTAAAGAATACTATTTCAAAAGAATAATAATTATTATAAAATAATTTTAATTTTTTAATTTTTTTTAAAATAAATTAAAATTTTCATGTTATATACAAAATTTAATAAATTTATATTTTTAAAAAAATATTTTTTAGAACATGAATCACACACACACAATCAAGTTTTTAATATAGAAAATTAAAAAATTTTAAAAGCCATTTTAACACAAATTTTAAAATAAAATGAAAATTAATTTAGAAGATGCTTTAAAATTCTTCCCTAACAAGCATTTTTACACACCTAACTGTCGTTATGTTGTGTACCAACAAAAAAATTAGTTATTTTTTAGGAATTAATTGGATTTTTGGAGATTTTTTAAAAATTTTAAAGTATTTTTTATACTCATTCAAATAATCGTATATCATAAAAAGGAGGTATGACATCTCAAATAAGAAATATGAAGTCAAAAATAAAATGCATGAGTTATTTAGAATCTAATGAAACAAAATTATTTAAATATAAATATTTTTGAACTATTTAAAAATGGGTTTTGGATTAATAAGGAAATATTTATAAGTTTTGAAAAAACCAAAAATTCAAAAAATACTAAATGAACTAAAAAGATTATGAAATTTTGCTAAACACTAGAGCTTAAAATAATAAGATTAATAAAATTAACACAAAAAAGAAGTTTGGCGATCGTAGAATTAAAGTATAAAACAATTTGAGAAAAGTAATACAATTAGATTATTGAGGATTTTTAGTTTAAAAAATTTTTAAAAATATTAAATGTCAAAAAAATTGAAGAAATTTGGTTAACAAGTATAGCTCATTAATATGAATCACACAAAATTAATTAGTTAACTTTTGGAGACTTAATTGATTGTAAAGTATATGTAATACTATAAATTTTTTAATTTGATCTCAATAAGAATTTAATTAATTCCTAAACTCCTAAAAGTTCTTAATTACCCTAAAACCTAATCAAAGAACCACTAGAACAAACTTTCAAATTCTAAGTAAAAGAGTGGCATGGTGTTCTTTAGAGAGACATGATTATTTAGAGGGAGTCGGAGAGTTGATAAGTGATAGGGATAGAAATTGCTTTGTCCTAGAGTTAAGAGAAAAGACGGTAAGAGGAGGTGCTTTTGAAGCATTTGAGATAGCAAAATAAAGGAATCATAAGAGAGATCTAAAATTTAGAGAAATATTATAACAACTACAATAACTTTGAAAGTAAAAGATTGATATAAATTTTAAGATCAAAGCTTTGGTGTGACCACTACAAATAGAAATAGAGGTAAGCAATATTATGTTTCATAAGTGCATTTGTATGATGTATTGGTGGTCCACATTAGCATTACCAACTTGTCAAATCATTGTTTTTTAAATCCAATCATATGAGTTAGGTTTGAATTCTAATTAAAACCAAATAAAAGATATATTTTATTTTTAAATTTTGCGTTCGTACAACAACTATTGCAATATAAATAAAATATAAGCACTAAAATATGACCCATATCCTTGTTTTCATAATAGTGTTATACATTAATAAAACTTTCCTAATACAAGAATTCTAAGAAAAATTAAATGCAAAAAAATCCATGACCTCTTACTTATCCCCTGAAGTCTCATGATGTGCTTAAGATTTTACCTAAAATTATTAACACCGAAGAAAAATTAAGCACATGACATTAGCTTAATAAACAAAAACTATATAGCATACATCTTTGTCTTATGCCACATGTTTGGTCGAGTAAAATATTATAGTATTTACAAAATATTAAAATTAATAATATAAAAAACGTAGGAAAGAAATGCTCTCCCTATATGTAATGAAGTACTATCCCTTTGTTAATTTTAATATTTCAAAGGATCAATTTATCATTTTTCTTAATCATCAATGATCTCTTGATCTTAAGTTTAAAAATCCATGGAGGCTTAGCAACACCTTATGATGAAACAACAAACTAGAAGTGCACTCTAGTGAGCCTTATTCTATTAGAGTAGCACTGATTAATCCATTTCTCATGAAAATTTGCATTTCTATTTTAAGGAATCTCATACTAAATTTAGGATGCACACTTGAGAGGCCCTGTTTGACCTAAGTAACACCCTTAAGTCATGTTCATATATGAATTGTTTTCTTTGTTAGGAATCTCATATTAATTTTTTCATAATTTCATAGTTATCTTAATGATGTTGTCTCAATTTTTTATAAATATAACTCACATAATACCAAAACATATGAAACATCCCATAATAGTTTTAAGCATGTCAATACTAACATGTGAAATAAGAGATGATAATCTCAACTATGACTAACAAACATGGTTTACATTCACGCAAATATTCACCCATGAAACAATATGCTTAAACATGAATATATTTTACGAACATGTCACTAATAGTAATATATCATACATGTAATGCATGTGCAACTATGTGAACCAATATTCTTTTTCTTTTTTAAAACCAAACTAAAAGTAATAAAAGAACATCCAATAATACATCATAATAATGCACCTATGATACACTACATGGTGACTAATTTTCTAATGTAATAGTCACACCAAACAATTTGATTTGTATTCATGAAGCCATCACTAGCTTAATTCATTATCTTCCTTGATTGACTAGTTGCTATTGGATTTTTTTCAAAATCCTCCCCTTTATCAAAGTAATTGATTTAATTCTCTTTCTTCCTTTCTCTCTCTTGTATGATAACATCACAAATATTTATTTTTTGCTTTTACTTTGCTTTTTGCTTGGCTCCTCAATTTTGTTTTCTTAAACATCTTCACAAAATTCCCTTTTCCTCCTCCCCACCAAAATTTTCTCACAATGTCTCTCTTTTTTCCTAAAACTTTGCTGTAATACTTCACTCTCTTGTCTCTCTCTCTCCTCTATTTTTTTTCCTTTTTCATTTTTTTCCTTTTGGCCAACACTCATTCTTGCTCCCATATGCTCCTAATGCATACATGTTATTATGTTTCCTTTTCTGTCTCTTTTATTCTATATGCTTTAATGTCTCTCTTTTTATGTTTTCACTTGATGCTTCACCCTTTCTCTCTCATAGTCTCTTCTCTTCTAATGGAGACCCTCCTCATAGTTCCCTTCTCTTTACTCCTCTTTCTCACTTGATGGTCTTTCTCTTCCCTCTTGGCTTCTCCATAAGTAGCAGGGCCTTCCTTTCTGTAATAAGCTTCATTAAAACTTCTAAGATATTGTTTATGATAGATTTATAATATTTGAAATTTTCTGTTTGATTAAAATAAATCTATAAAGAGTTGAATCATAAATAATAAAAAGTAAATTATCTAAGCTAGATTTATAATTTTAAGAATTTTAGCATAATTATAATTAGCTAGATAGAAGATAAATTATAGATAATAAAATATTGGAATGATAAAATATTAATTTCTATGGTTATAGTTTTCTTCTAGATTCTTATGACAATTGGCATAGTGGTAGAAGTGTATTTCAATGATAATTATTTGGTTAAAATAGATGTGACATAATTAATTAAATAAAAGAATTATTTTTTTATTTTACATGCACTTAATCAAATCACCTGCATGTTTTTCTTAATCAAATCAATTATGAAATTAATAATGATGGCCTTTAGCAAAATAATAAAATCTGATGGAAGAAAATTTTGGTTGGAGTCCAAATGAGTGAAGGTGAATGAGTACTTGAGTGTGTGAATGTTATCAAAGAGCTGAGTAACATCATCAAGAACCATTAGAAGGAGGTGACCAATAAAGTTTAAAAATTTGAGAAGGGCATCGTTACTGTGCTATAATTTTCATTTAGCAAAGGAGAAAGAGTGAAGAAGACACTTGGGTATATATAGAAAATTATAAAAAAGAAGGAGAAGTTGTGAAACTTTTGAAAAAAGCCTTGTTTTAGGTCAAGGAAGAGATAGAAAATAAGTGGAGAAGAAGAAAGACTACAAAAAAATAACAAAGGAAAATAAGTAACTAAGAAGAGTTTAAGTATTTAAATTTGATTTTTTATTAAATTTACTTTGATTTATGCAAATAAAAATAATAATATTGGTTGTGTAAGAACTCGGTTTAAATTGACTATGATGTTGTATGAAATAAATTGATGGTGATTTGAAGTGAAATCAAGAGATAATGGATAAGAGATATTGGTTATTAATGTGTATTATATGTTTGTTGATCTACATTATATGATATGATTAGTTTAAAATCATAAATAATAAGGGATCAAAATGCTATAATGAAAGATGGGATGAAACAATCATATTAAACAAAATTTGGAGTTGTATTAGTATGAGAAGAATTTAAGTTATAGGTTGGGATATCGAGTTCATCACATAAGGACGATATGAGTGTTGTACTTGTGCAATGTGTTGAGTTGTTAGGTTCACTATACAATCGAAATATGGGTATTGACTTTGTATGATGTAATTAAGTTAAAATATATGATTGGATTGATATAATTATAATGATCGTATTCGATGATCCTCCAGGTTAAAGGTCAAGTAGTGAGAATCAAATAAGTATGATGCTTGGAATCATATTGGATGAAAGAAATAGTGATTTAATTGAAGCATGAGAAGTTTTTTAGAAGGACAGTGTAAAGAATTTTAGATGAAATCTCATAAAATATGACTGAGTTGATCATACTGGATGATTAGTCAGAGCTATTGACAAAATATTTAATTCTTGAGAGAGAAGAGACTATAGTAAAACTTGTATGTTTAGTATCATTGTAAGTTATGATGTATTAGGGTGGATTAATAATAGAAACATATGGTATGCTCAAGGGATCATATTGCCTGAAAAGAGGAACAATGAGTTGTTCATACTTTAAAGTAGGACCATCATAATAATATGAATGATTTACAGGCTAGTAGAACAAAGAGAGAGAGAGAGAGAGAGAGAGTAAAAAACATATAGTATAATGCTATAGGTAGTATTGTGTTTATTGGGGAATATGAATTATGTTAAAATAGGCTATCATTATATAATATGATACCAATGATCAAAGTGCATGTTCAAAAATGACATGAATAAAAGAGTGCTAATTTTGTGAATTATATGATATAATTGAGAGATTATAAAAGTTCAATATAATTAAAAATGCTTATTTTTTATAGATCTTATGATCTAATAAAGAAACCATATAACTACATTCCAAGACAACAACTTAAGTGTTTATAAGAAATTAATATGATTTTAGTTTTTTGCTAAACATACTACATATATGATATACGTTGACCAATGCATATACATGGCATTTAGAAAATCAAGAAAAGGATAAGATTAGAAAAGGAAATCAACTCATCGTTTTTAGTAGATAACTTGATAACTATGATACAAATATACTAATAAATTAATTTATAATCTATCTATAAAATGATATAATTTTTTATATCTTTTAATAGGGATTTTAAGTATTGAAATTTTTTTATTTCATTTATTATACATGATTTATGACAGGTAAATCAAAAAACTACGATATAAATACACTAGCAAACCATTTTTATGTTATTTAAAAATTAACATATTTTTATGTTATCTTTTTGAAAAGCATCAATGACGTAGGAGTATCTAATATTAGCTCACAAACATACATCCATTAGCATCACACCAATTTCATAAGTTTATCGGTGTAAAATGTTGTTGAAATTTATTTAAAAAAATACTTAAAATTAAATTTTCTTATTGATTTTGTCGCCTTTTGCGATCTGCCACCATCATCATCCCCACTATCGCTGCACAAGCCAACCCGAAACCCATGTGACCCAAATTGACTCAAAAACACTAGTTGATCTGCTTGACTTGCGTCAACCTACACCAACCCACCAGTCCTTGCAAATCAGTTTAGTTCTTCATGATCTACACCTACCCAAAATTTAGACTAGTAGCTTTGTCTATGCTTCTTGCCCCATCATTTTGTTGCTCGTCATTATTGTCTCCCAAAATGCATGGTTAGTTGGAAAACTATTTAATTTATTTAAATTTGTAGTTTTTTAATCTTTTATTTTTTATTGTTTAAAAATTTATTAATGAACCTTTGATATCCTTATAAATAAGGATATTCACTATTTTGAAGAGAAAAAATGATGGAATTAAATTTCTGTTATTTGTATACTATAACATTTGTGAGCAAAGTGTGTACCTAATTCTAGTTATAGAGATTCCAACTTCCCTTATGAGAGACAAGGATCAAATGTGCAAGAAATTTCATAAGGAGAGCCAAGAACCAAACCCTTACAAGAGACTATGATCGAATATAAGAGAACTTCCATCAGAATAGTTGATAACCTTACAAATTTTTATTTCCATCAACACCCACATCATGATAAAAAGGTACATTCTTTTAGTCACTTTTATTTTCCAGATTGTAATTTAAAGTTTCAATTATTATTTTCTATTAAAATACTTCATGTAGAGTTTATCTTAAATTCTCTATTTTAATGTATGAAATTGAATGTAATAAAAATCATCTTATAATATTTTATGGTTAACACATAAAATATTACGACTTACTCAACCTAATAATCAATGTCACAACTTTGAATGACTAATCTTTAAACAGTTTTAAAATATCGTACACATCATCTAATCCTAATCAATTTATAGTATTTTTTTCATATTTCTTAATAATTTATTAAGCATCTCTAATATTATAGACTCCAAATTAGACCATGATAAAAATCTAAGTCTATTATACATCATCAAACATATTATAACATGTTTTATACAAATCTAGTAATTATGTAATTATTTTCTTAAGTTATCATATTTTTATAATAGGTTGCTACATGACTTATTATTCATATGTTATTCTTTTATAACATTATATAACAAGGACATTAACATGTAATATAATAAAAAAATTGTATAAATTAATGGATTAAAAATGATTTAGATGTAAAAATTTGACATGCTTTATTATCAAATAAGAAAATGAAGTAAAATGAGTGAAATACCTCCTAAATATATTACTCTCAAATATTCATGTACTATATTATGACCTCACATGTAATAAATATACATGATATAAGACAATAAAAATTGATTTATATCTCTACAAATTCTACTTCACATGATAATAAATAAGAACAACCTGTGGTGAGGATAACTTATTTATATCTATAAAATTATATTATGTATAATAAAGGGAAAGAATAGCCCATTAAAATCTAAAGTGAGTCTACTATACACAACATACGGTAAGTTTAGTCCATCTATATCTGCATTATCGTATTTTATATGATATGTAGTGAGGATATGATATCTATATCAACATGATTCTATTATAAATGATATAGAAGGATGCAATCTTGTTATGGTGAGGATATTCTATGATGATATCTATATTATTGGCATTGATTTCAGAGAATAAGGATCTAAAGTGAGTGGAATTTGGGATATGTCTAAATGTATTATAAATGAAAGGAATGAAGAAATAATGAACATATCTTTAAGTGTTACAAAATGTAACAAAT
Organism: Vanilla planifolia; assembly: GCA_023846275.1. Classification (NCBI taxonomy): domain Eukaryota; kingdom Viridiplantae; phylum Streptophyta; class Magnoliopsida; order Asparagales; family Orchidaceae; genus Vanilla; species Vanilla planifolia. Next base: position 180,080 of record JAIUJO010001179.1, read on the forward strand.
AAGAAATAGGAAAATGAAAAATATACATATACATGTTCAAACTTTTTTTAAATTTATTACCTTTTATATATAATAACAATTTGTTATGGGTATAATTTTTAATTATTATGAAAAAATTATATCTTTTTATTATATCATTATTTTTATATATCATTATTTTATTTTATTTACTTATTAACTCTTTAAAGTCTTACTAGTATTTATATCATAAGTAATGTATCAATTATATTAGAAGATGTAAATTTGGATGTTATAGATAAGAATTTTACTTATTAGCTAGTACAATGATTCTCTTTAGCATTTTTATATCAAATTAGTATAGTATTTATTTTGGATTGGATGGTCATATATATTTTTGTAATAGATCACTTATTTATAATGATATTTATTAGTCCATCTAGTTAAAGGATTAGTGTTTTTGGAATTTGATATATATATATATATATATATATATATATATATATATATATATATATATATATATATATATTAAGAGCATTTTCTTATATTATCTTTCTCACTGAGTGCGATTAACAATATAAATGATTAAAGAATTTTCACGAAGCTCATTGGGGAACAAAGGAGAATGTGCAGCTAATGTTTTGGAAAGGAATGTTGGGAAGTAACTTTAGGAGTTAAATAGTTGTCATTCTAGTTTAACTAGAGAGCAATTCCCACTCGATTGGCAAATTAGAGTTCTATTATTATTTCTCACTTGAGATTTACTTTTCTTCTAAATTTTTAAATTAAAATTTTTATTTAATAATTACTCAAAATGATACTTAATACAATAGTATAGGTGGGATTTGACAGTGTTCTAATCACAAAGCTGTAGACATCATCGACAATAAGGGAAGATCCTTCAAGAATAATGATGTTGACGTTTAGGCATCTATTCTAATAATCAAGATTTTTAGATATTATAGTTGATATTGTTAATTTTTACATTATGTATAGTATATTCTACTCATCAAGCAAGCTTTATGCCAATATCTATGGAAGAAGGTAGCAGGGAATGCCGAACAGAACGAAATAGTGCGAAATCAACATGCAGGGAAAGCTGAACAGAATGGAACAGTATGAAATCAAGTCCTAGGGAAAGCTGAATGGAAACCAAGTGACCAAATCTTGGTAGAGGAAGGGGTGAGAAAACAACAGACAGCTCGAGAGTCATACGAACCTAAAAGCTTATAGAGAGCAATGGCAACGCAATTTGGGCGATATGGGACTAAACTCTCATCCAATTGTCAAAGAAAGCAGAAAGGCAAGCGTGTTCGGGCCACTGAGGTTAAGGAAGGCAGAAGGGCAGGCACAATCTGATGGCTTAGGTTAATCAATGTAAAATGCTACAAGTAAACATAGTAAAATGCAAAACAAGAGCTTCGAACCCAAACCAGAAATGCGAGACAATGCATAACCACTGCAATAAGTTTCTAATTCAAGTTGTTTTTGGACACACTATTTTAATACAGGTAGAAAAGCCTACATGCGATCCAATGGCTTTGATCAAGGCCGCTTATAGCCAATGACTATGATTGATCTCGAATGGTAAAATCGAGATTCAATCAGAAACGTCCATTTTAGGATTCAAAAAAAATTGTAAATGCTATGTGTCCGTTCCTATGTATATTTTAAACATAAAATTATTTTTAGATTATTTTTCAAACTTTAAAAATAATTTTTAAATTAATTTCTTAAATGTTTTTATAAAAAAACTAGAGCTTTATTCTTAATAATTTATTTTCCTCTTACTGAACCACATATCATATACATTAAAAACAATACAAAATAATACCATAAATAAACTTTGACAAAATAAAACGAATTTTGTTAAATACTTTTCAAAAAAATTAAATGAATATTATTCTTCTTATCAACTCAATCAATAAATTTAAATTTTATATACTTTAAAAAGTAAATTACCATATACAAAAATAACTACATATAATTGTATTGAATATCAATTCTTCATGAATAAATTTCTAAAAAAATTGTTTCCTTAACGTAGCTTATATTGAACCCATATTTTCAAGTTTGAACCATTTATTATAGACTCGTTAAGTCTTTTGGACAAATGTTGCTAATCTTTAGTGTGCACATTTTCATGCTTCCTTTTATGTTTATATAAAGATTTTAAATCTTTATAATATTTTAAAAAAATTTCAACTCTCTTTGTGTGTGCATGTGTCATATATATATATATATATATATATATATATATATATATATATATATATATATATATATATATTCATAGTTAGATATGTAAAATCTTATAGATATAAAAATTAAAATTGAAAGATAATCTTAAACAAGACATAAATAAATAAATTTATAAAATTTATGATAGAAATCTTTTAGAAAGAAAAACGTATGCTTAAGATAGGTCAAAGAAAAACTTCCACTATAACATAGTTTTACAACATCTATTGAATGTATCTAAAACGAAAATCCTTTGTTTTATGCTTATTTTTGTATTCTTATATCTTTGACAAAAATAAACTCACTAATGTTTTAGTAATAAATAATCTAACCTTCCTTTTAATGTACACATGTTACTAATATTTATTGTTCACATCCGCATCCACATCCTTCCATTTAAGTTTATATATGGCTTTTAAATTTTAATAATATTTTTAAAAAAAATTCAGCTCTTCTTTTGTGTGTTTGTGTGTGTGTGTGTGTGTGTGTGTGTGTGTATATATATATACAATATTATGATGTGCATGAGTATATATGTCCACACACATATCTGTTTTTAATTAAATGTGTAAAATCTTATTGATATGAAAAATAAAATTGAGAGGTGATCATTATCAAAATGCAAAGAATAATAAGATAATGTTAAAGAAGACATAAGTAAACAAAATTATAAAATTTATGATGAAAAACTTCTAGAAAGTGAAAACTAATGCTTAAGATATATCAAAGAAAAACTTCCACTACAACACAATTTTATAACATGTATTAAATTTGTCAAATACAAAAATCTTTTTTTTATGTTTCTTTTTTTATTCTTATATCTATCACCAATATCTATATCATTTCATTAAATTTGTATAATTTCTCTAGCAAAGAAATTTCTTCTAGAGGTTTGTATATCTCAAAAAGCGTGCCCATCTACTCTCCTACTAGCTTTTTAAAATTCCTTCTCGTAATGCTCAATTTGTCCTTCGTTGCAAAACCTCAAAATGAGCCCTATTTAAATATGAATGAACCATGTTTCACATTCCAATAGTTTGTCATTCAATTTATTAAATATTCTCTGGTTTACAGTTTGTTATTTTAATCTGAAAAAAAAACCAAGAAAAGATGGGGCTGTACGAAAAGCAAAAGCAACGGCTCTTTTGCGGAAGCCATAACCTACGTATTTTCCATATGGCAGTACCCCATTTGGCTTTCTCCACATGGGAAGCTCGTTGAAATACATGTGTCAATTTCTTAATACTATTCGATTAGCATTCTGCAAAATTCTCACGTTTAGTCTTTTTGCCGAACGAGCGGATGCTAATTGTTGAAAGGAAATTAGTTAATAGTAAATAATTATTAAAATAAAACTTTACATTTAATTAGGTGTAAATTGAAAATTGCAACATGATTTGGTGACGTGCTGACGTTGCTTTGATATGGGGACCATTTAATGTGACGTTTCGAGGTCCATTCAGTCGTTTTTTACGTGTAGTGGTTGTTCACACAATAGCAAAACTTCTGCTTCTGCATTTTATTTCACAAAAAGACCATGTGTCCTGAAATGAATGCATCTGTGGAGCCTTTTACGAAAAAAATATATATTTTTTCAATTATTGTTGTTAAAAAAGGCTTTTTATAGTTTATTTTGAAAACTAAAGTAAAAGGTTGTACCCGAATGATAAATAGAGAAAAAATATTATTCGAATATGAGATTTTGAAATACTTTATATGTAAATGAAATTACCTAACAAAAAAACTGATGAGATGAGCATTCTTTTGTTAGAGTTGGTAAAATTGAACTTGGTCTGATACGTGTTATTTCTTTGATTGGTCAAAAACATTCAAATAATATTATGAAAATAAAAAATTATATTTTAATTTATCATATTACTTCTTATTATTTAGATGCCTATGGTGAAAAATGAAGGATTATATGACTAGCTTATCATATGACATGTCAAAAAATATGCATATTCACTTATATAAAATGGTGTTGATGGGATGATGATTCATCTTGCTCTTTTTCTAAGTGTAATCCTCAAGTGAGAGCTATTCAAATTTGACATTACCATTGTCTTGTATCTCAAAATCAGCAAGTTCTCTACTAGGGCCTTGGATAAGATACTTGAAAGCGAAAAATACTCAACTTGGTTTTCTCTTAAACCATTCATAATGATCACACAATTAACCTTCCTTTAAAGGATAATCTTGATAGTTATTAAGAGTCATCAGATCCCATAATGTTCTTTACGTGATGACTCCTCCAAAACTTGATGCATAACAAGTTGTAGTTGAATCCTCATCTCAAGTGGTTCGAATGAAAAGATGGCTACTTCTCCAATGGCCATATTTGTATTTTTTGAAGATCAACAAAGTTGGTAGCAAAACAAAAATCATGGCACTGTATCATGATGGGCTTATGAAGAGAGAGGCTTGTTGATATTCCTATTAGAGTTGACCTCGACATGATGAACAAACATGAGGCCTTCTTTTCTCAAAGCCAATACAAGGAGAAAACATGCCTCAAAAAAAGCTAGAGTGCTACTATGACTGAAGAGGAAGAGGATCCAAAGAAGCCAAATGTACTTATTTTGGAAGCAATTGTGCTGACTAAATGGGATACAAATGAAAATAGTGTTATTATGGTCTACATTACAAGTTACCAATTATTTAGGTAATTTTCTTATCAAAGAGTATTATTAATAATTTGGAGCAAAAGCGTAAAAAAATTATCCATTTGTTAGATCTATTGCTTAGAAGAAGAGAATTAAGTCGTTGGGTTCCATTCTTGAGAAAAGCAAAGTACTTGGACTAAGTCAAAGACTAATGTCCAAAGCCAAAATGTCAAACTCTTTACTCGTTGTAAGTGGTTGAGTAATGTCACCTCTCATTTTATTTTTTTGAAGTATCAACCTATATTTTCAATTTATGTCGGTTAAAATAAGTTTTGTTCACAAAAAAATTTATATTTTAAAATAATAGCCTTGTATATATAACAAGAATCATTCTCATTGTTGTTATTGTCAGACTATTCATATATATGCCACTTTACCTTGAGGCTTGCTAGAGGATGTTTCTTGTCAATGATTTTAACCTTAAGATATTGCCTTATGATCACAACCTACTTTCTTTAGTCTTGGATATTATGAGGCAACCAATTTTTACTTAGTTTATCTTAAAACTACGTTGCATCATTGTCATAACCTAAATTTATTATGTTAATGAATTAATCATCTTTGGTCATCATTCATAAATCAAAGTAGATTATTTTCTAAAATTCATGTTTACAACTTAAAATTATGATTTTACATTTATAAAACAAATTTTTCCCCTTTTTCTTATGTGATTATTGATCCTTACAGTCCTCGATCTTGAAGTACAACAATACCCTACTTGTGTCATGCACTACTCAATTTAATATTAATTAAAGTTATTAATATCCTCCAAAATACCAAATTGTTGAGTAAATAAATAAAGTAAGAAACAAAAAACTTGAGGGCACCATGCAAAATAAAGATGATGAAAAACATCACAAATTAAAATATAAAATTCAATTAAATTATTGTATAAATAATTATGTTCCTTTCTTAAAGCTATTATTCAAAAATAAAAGTTGAAATAGCTTTTTTATACAATAACTGTCATACATATGAAACACCTTATAGAGTTCTCAAAAGAAAGCCTCTCCTCACATAAAGGATATGAAGTTATAACTTTTAGGAATCCTAAACTCTATAAATATCTCATTCTTAATCAATAATATAAGTATGTATAAGTATAATATATTTAAAGAATAAACTATTAGATTTAAGTAGTAAAGTAGTGTGAAATCGTGATATATAGCATATAAATAAATATGAAGCAATAAATATGAATGTATGATAAAAATATATTAAATATGTTGAATATTTAAATATGAGCTTGTATGTTCTATATTCAAGTAGTTATATAATTATCATATAATACTAATATTATAGAAAAAAAAATAATACTAATATTATAGGAGTAATATTATCTCTTTCTTTTCTTATTTTTAATTTTATTTTTTTTCATATTTTTATTTTTATTCTTTTCTTCCTTTTTTAAGGCATTTTTTATATGACTACTATCCTTACTTCATAAGATTCTATATTATGTTATATCTACGTGGTATCAATCATATCACATGACCTCTATTGATAATTGGCCAAGTGATCAAAGTATATCTCCTGCCACCATTGGCCTTCACCAAAATACTAATAGAAATAGGTCTTTACTCTTTGTTACCTAGTATGGAAATGCTCACAACAACAAAAATGAGGTCAAACATCAATTCTAACATGGACCTTTAACATTGTTATATATAAAGTACTAACGATAGTGAGATCTCTGTCAATTATGCTCCTCATTTTAAGTGCTAATAATAACAACAGATAAAGTCATATTGATCAATTATGAGATAAAGTCATACATAAAATTTTATCTTCTAATTTTGACATTTCAATTATGCCCCTCATTTTAAGTACCAATAATAACAAGAGATAAAGTCATAGATAAAGTCATATTGATCAATTATGAGATAAAATCATAGATAAAATTTTATCTTCTAATTTTCACATTTCCTATGATGATATATATCATTAAGCTTATCCAGTCAATCTTTTTCTTTCATTTTTTTATTCTACATCTTTCTTGTTTTGTGTTCTAAAACTCATAACACATATATAGAATAGTAAACCATAAAATGTAGGTGGGGTAGAATATTAATTTTTATGATTATGATTTTTGTTGGCTTCTTATGACCATTTTGTGCGGTGCTAGAAGTTTATTTCAATGATAATTATTTTTTCAAAATAAATATGATACAAATAATTGAATAGAAGAAATGTTTTTTAATACACATGCATTTCATATGACTACACATCAATTATAAATTAATAATGATGTTTTCTTAATACACTTATAAAATTTGATGAGAGTTAACACTTGAGTCTATAAAAGAAAAGATGTTTGAAAGATCAATGTATGAAGCTTGTTACAAAGTTGAGTGGTGTTGTTAAGAACCACTAAGAAGGAGTGAGTCAAGGAGGTTATCGAGTAAGGCATCATTACTATGCTATGATTTTTGCGAGCAAAGAAGAGAGAGTGAAGGTGAAGCACTATTATAGAGAGAAAACTATAATAATGAAGAACCATTGGGAAAACTTTGTTGTAGCTTGAGGAGAAGATCAAAAACAAGAAGATGAGAAGAAGAGAGATTATTACAAGCAAATAGCGAAGAAAATTGATTAGTATTTATCAAAGAAAAGATAGACATTTAAATTGATTCTTTTTTTAAATTTAATTTAGTTTTACATAAATAAAAAATATTATTATGTTATAAGTTAAGTAAGAACTAGATTTAAAGTAATGTAGATGTGGTATGGAGTGAATCGATGCTAATTTGAATTGAAACCAAGACATATAGAATGAGAGTTGTTAGCTATTATTAATATGTATCATCCAAATAATTTGTTCTACATCATATGGTATTATCAATTATGTCTTTTAAGGAAAGCTATGATGAAATATGGTATAAGATAATCACATTAGAAGAATTTTGGCGTTATAATAGTCAGAGAAGCATTTAAGTTATAGGTTGAGGAGTCGAGTTCATCACATTAGAACAATATATGTGTAATATTTGTATAATGTGTTGATTTGTGAGGTTCATCATATGAAGGCAGTTTTAAATACCAACATAAATCATATAATGGCTTGTGGGATCAATAAAATTATTAATTAAAGCTAAACTTTTTAAAAAACAAAACTATTAATTATAAGAAACAAGATTGTAAAAGAATATTGTAGAAGTCTTATATGAAATATTATATAGTGTGACTCAGTTGATCAACTGAATAGTTAGTTAAAGATATGAATAAATGATTAACCCTTGAGAGAGAAGAGACTATATTAGAGTTGTACATCATGTGTCATTATAAGATATGATATTTTGGTGGTGGATTAATAATGGAAACATATGATTTGATTAAGATGATTGTATTATGTAAAGTGATAAATAGTGAATTGATCAACTTTATGATGGGAGTATCATAAAAGTATGAATGATTGACAAGGTAACAAAATTAAGAGAGAATAAAAATTATATAGTGTAATGTTTGGGATCATACTATATGTTTAGAAATGATATAAATAACAAAAAAATGGTTTTGGAAATTACATAGTTTGATATAATTCAAAATGCTTATTTTTGATACAACATATGGTACAATGAGAGAATTACATAAGTACGATCTAAGGCAATAACTTAAAGGCTGATTAGAAATTAATACGATTTAAATTCCTAAATAAACATCCCACATATAGGACATATGTTGAGCATTAAATATACATGATAATGTAAAAAATCAAGAAAAGATTTAGATTAAAAAAAGGTGATAACTTTTATATTTAGATAAATAAATTTGATAATTATGATATAAATATATTAACAATTTGATTTATAATTTTTTTACGAAGTGATAAATTTTTTGATGTTATTATATTTTAATATGAGCTTTAGAATATTTTTATTTTATTTTTTATGCATTATGGATAACAGATAAAATTTGTAATTATGATGTAAATATACTAATAAATTATTTTTATGTTATTTATAAAATCACATTCTTTTTTTGTTATCATTTTATAAAATTCATAGATATTAAAAAAATTTTATACAAATGTAATAATTATGTAATTATTTTCTTGGGTTATCATTATTTATCTAGTATTTAATTCACGAGTTATTAATTTAAGGTATTATATAATAAGGATATTGATATGTAATATAATATAAACTTTTATAAGTTAATAAATAAAAAATAGTTTGGAATATAAATATTTGGTATGCTTGATTATCAATTAAGAAAATAAAATTATTGAAATACCTCTAAATATATTATCCTCAAATAATCTTATCCATATTATAACCTTACACAACACAAATATATATAATACAAGATGAGAATAGCTCATCTATATTTATACAAATTCTATTAGATATGATATATTAAGAGGCCAACCCGAGGAAAGAATATCACTTTCCATTTCTATAGTGTTCTACTATATATTATATAGAGCAAGAATTGCTTATATACATCTACATAGTTTATTATACCTAAATAAGGTGAGACAAGCCTAAGATAAGGATAGCTTATTTATGTTTACACATTTTACTATATATGATATATAACAAGGATAACTCACCTATACTTATATAGAGCTACTATAATGATAAAGGGTGAGTATAGCCCATCAGGGTGCGAATACTTTATTCTAAGAGATGAGTAATGAATGAAAAAATTAAAAAGTATCACAAAATAATTTGAGTATAATCATATAAGTATGATCAAGTTAACAGTAAAGTTGTATGCGAATATCATTGATTATGACATAAACAAATGTTCATTAAAAGGTAGCATACAAGTATGATTATGAAATTTTATAAGATAATTAGTAGAATTAATAATAAACAAAGTTGAATATCATAATTTGTATGATACAAAATGAAAGGATTGTATAGTATGACACTATATAACTGAAAGCATATTAATCCTAAAATAGCAAATGACTAACTAAATCATCATGGAGAAAGGATAATTGCTGAGAAACCATTAGAGTTATGAAGGCATGGAGGTGAGATTATACTTAAATGAAAGAACATATGTTATACCCAGTAAAAAATTTATATATTAATCTTTAATAAATTAATTTTTGGCTTGGATGATTTCAGATCGACAGGAGGATGAGCCGGGAGCTCAATTAGAGGCTATTGGAATTTCTGAAATTTCTGGGGATTTTTCGGAGCACCGAGGTAATTTTTAAGTAATTTTCCCTGTTTATTTGGATTTATTGGATTTTTGGAAATTCAAAAATCAATTATGATTGGTTATTTTAAAACCGGAAATTTATTTTTATCGCGCGTGAACCGGACCGGAACGGTTCAGCGGAGGCGGAGGCGGTTCGCCGAGTTAGTTTGCGCGTGCGTTCTGATAAGCGGATCGGACGGTCGTGATCGACGGTTGGGATTGAACAGGCTGATCGGGTGCTTACCGTGTCGATAGTGTGTCGACAGCGCGTATCGGGTGCTTACCGTGTCGAAAGCGTGTCAACGGTGCGTAGTGGATTTTCACCGTGTCGGCCAGAAATATAAAACCCTCACGAAACGATTAGGGTTCGTTCGACCGACCGATAGAGAGATTTTTCCGGCGTACGGCGCGTGATTCCGGCGGCCTGGCAAGGGGCTTTTTGTGCCTGGAGATTCACGGGAACGCGGAGAGTCGATTGATACCGGATTCGTTCGGTGAGGAGCTGCGGCGAGCTGCGGACGAAGTTCACCGTCGCCGGCGTCGTTGAGGTAGGAAATTCAGAAATTAAATTAGTTATTTAGCAAAATTAAAGCATGGAATATTTTGTTAATGTCTATCTGAGCATGTGATTGAAATTTTAAAGTCAGAAATGCATTGCAGTATTATAATTTTAGCATGTTAGGTTTTAGGGTTTCGGAAAATTATACCCGTCGAATTCGGAATTTTTCCAAGCATATGTTGTTTTGATTATGTGCCTAAATCATGTTAAGGTGTTTTCAAATGCTTAAATATGTTTAATTTCATAGATTGTCAAAATGGGGATCGGATGAAACTTCGGCGGAAAATTTTGATTGAACCTTAGAATTAATGACATTATTGAAACATTAGGATAGTATGAACATCGGTTTTGCTTCTCCTTGATCTCGGTCGCCGGAAATCGACGGGGGAAACGGAATATCCCGGAGAGTTCGTCGGATAGGGTTTCGCGGGCGCCGGGCGGAGGAAGGAGATGGATTAGGATTTAGTTAATTAGTTAATAATTAATCGTAAATTAATTAATTAACAATTATTAACTTAATTGGCGCGGATGAGAGAGAAGAAAAAGGATTATAATTCGGAAATTAATTCCGAATTTACGGAAATAATTTAATGCGGCGCGGAAGAGAGAAAAAAAACGGGAGGAATTAAATTCGGAAATTTATTCCGAATTTTTGGAAAAAGAAAATGCAGAATATTTAATTCGGAAAAAGGATTATGGGAAAATTTAATTCGGAAATTTAATCCGAATTTTCGGAAAAATAATTTGCAGAATATTTAATTCGGAAATTAATCCGAATTTTTGGAAAAAGGATATATGTGGAATTTAAATTCGGAAACTATTCCGAATTTCGAAAAATGGATAAAGACGGAAATTGATTACGGAATTTAAAAATTTCCTGAAGTAGGGAAAAATGTTATCAGTGACGACAGTACAGTTGAAAGCAGTCATACAGAGGTATGATACTTGGATGCTACCAAAACAGTCAGTAACTGGTACAGTTTGTATTGCTTGGATGGCGATGGCATGGATTGAGTCAGTTTACTCAGTGTGGGCATATTTTATGGATTGGCATACTGGACCGGACTACTATAGACCCTATATGATGTTTTAGGGTAGTTGTGGTAGGTAACTGTGCGGTTCAGACTTAACTTTCACAGTATACATGTGGACTGGTATGCGCCTTGTTGTATCTGGACACATGTTGCCGAATCTTGGAGTTAAAGCTTGGCAATGACTGTAGGGGCGTGGCTTCTATGGAAATTGTTGGGAGAGGACTTCTTGGGACGGTGGCTGAGTCGACCTCTTCTGGTCCACGAGTGTAGGCCTGCGTGCCTGAGAGTGGCAGCGGCAGGGGTGACTCGCCGTGGCTAGCCAGGGTGTCTCACGTTGGCTAGAGATCTATGTGACGGGTTTGTCTATAGTCTCCAGAAGATTGATTGACGAGAGACGCTGCGGTGTCGGGTGCTAGGCGCCATGCGTGCGCAGAGATGGGCGTGTCCCGCTGGCATGCTACCTGGGAGCACAGAGGAGAGCTACTCTGTTGTGACTGGGGGTGACTGTGATTGGTCGGAGTCTGGAACTGAGAGTGCCTATCCACCATATATTGTTATGCTGTATTCTTATACTCTTGCTATTATCCTTCTCTTGCATGTGAGTTTTACTAGCTGTCTTTCCTACTGGGCGTAGCTCAGTTCCTTATTATATATTTTCAGTGGCTCGGCAGACTTGACGCTACCAGATTAGGTGGGATCGTGGTCAGCAGACTTGTGGAGGATATCTGATCGGTGATTATCTGAGAAATTCTGGTTAATAAATTGTTGCTGTTGGATGTTGTCAGTGAGACTGTTATTTTTATGTCTTGTATTATGTGAGGGTAATTCTGACTTACGTATCTAGTTGGATGTTATTGTATTTGTTGGACTTGGATCTTATTTTTGTGATGTAGTTTCCATTCACTGTTTTACTTTATTATCTTGATGGTATAGTGTGTGGAGTGCTATATTTTATCTGAGGATGTTATGTATTTTATTTTTGATGGTGAGGTCATTACATGACTATGGAACTTAATATTGGGGGTTCAGACTTCTATTAGACCGGTTCTCCTATCGATATGGGTTAGGAGTATTGGGTCTAGTAGGAGTAACATTGCGCGAGTCCATCTGTTAATTCAGGAGTCATGAACCTGATTTGACGGTATACCCGAGAGATGGGATTCACATTGTTAAGGAAAGTAGGTGTGTAATGATGTGTTATATCCTATGTTTTTCGTAGGCTACTCAGGTTGGTATGGGACGATCTGAGCTGTCTATATGCAAAAAAAAAAAATTTATGCCAAAATCAGCCTAAGAAATATGGGGTGTAACAAGAGTGGTATCAGAGCCCTAGGTTAAGATAGTGGGGCTAGACATATATAGGAGTTCAACCCAAGGTGGGGAGAACTGTGGATTCTTTTATTTACTATAGTAGTCCATATGCCAATTGCCAAATGACGACTCTAATGCCAGATTAGTTGCTTTTGACAGTATGGCTGGTACCAGGAGACTTTCCGCTCGTGGAGCAGCTAGAGGCAGACCTGTATCTACTACTCCTACCCCAGAGACGAGCCCAGCATTGCCAGTTGAGCCAGCCGTGGATCGTTGGATCGATGCCTTCATGCGGTTGCATCTGCGGAGCTTCAGTGGGTCGGCTGACCCAGCGGTGGCAGATGACTGGATGGCTCATATGCTTGAGCTATTTGATGCCTTGGGATGTCCATTCGGCAGGAGGGTAGTACTTGCTGCTCTAGTATTGGAGGGAGAGGCTGCTACCTGGTGGAGAGGCCAGCGGCGCGCTATGTTTGGGGAGGCCCAGAACAGCGAGATAGCATGGGAAGACTTTGTTGAGGCATTCAGGGAGTGCTACATTCCGGCTTCTGCCATGTCTCAGTTCAGGAGGGAACTTATACAACTCAGGCAGGGTCAGATGTCAGTGAACGATTACTTATCGAGGTTCACTTATCTGGCGAGGTACGCCGCAGAGCTGGTGCCTTCTGAGGAGCACAGATGTGAGATGTTCCTGGAGGGACTTCGTCCTATGCTGCAGCGCCAGTTAGTTGTGAGTCGGTTTGCCAGGTTTCGTGACTTGGTGGAGGCTGCGAGATCCGTCGAGCTTATTGACACCCGGATGGAGGCGCAGAGAGAGACTCACAACAAGAGGAAGGGATTCAGAAATGCCCAACAGAACAAAAAGGGCAAAAGGCAAGGAGGCCACCGTGGTACTCAGGAGGGCGTGTTGCAACCACGGCCTATTTCCGAGAGGCCAGTGCAACAGACAGGTACTCGGACTGGGGGTATTATTTGCTACCACTGTCAGCAGCCAGGACACATGAGGAACGACTGCCCGGAAAGGAAGAAACAGAGGATTACAGGACCGGTTGGTTCATCTGGGGGACAGCCCAGAGTATTTGCTTTAACTCAGCAGCAGGCTTCAGAGTCACCAGAGGTGATCACAGGTATGCTTTATTTTGGCAACGTGCAGTGCATGACTTTGTTTGATACTGGTGCATCTCATTCTTTTGTTGCTGAGAGAATCTGGAATCAGATATCAGGATCCAAGGGTTACTTGAAGGAACCCTTATTAGTTAGGCTTCCTGATGGGAAAGAGATTCCCACTGTTCAGAAGATTGAAGGATCTATTCTGATTAGTGGACACGAGTTTGTGACAGAGTTGATATGTGTGCCACTAGCAGAGTTTGACATCATTTTGGGAATGGATTGGTTGTGCTACCATGCAGTGGTGCTGGATTGTTGGGAGAAGAAGGTCAGGATCAGAGTGCCTGGTTCGGGGGATGTGATATACTTTGGTCTGAACAGGCAGATTCCCCTGATCTCTGTTCTTCAGGCGGAGAGGTTAGTAAGTAAGGGTTGTACTGGTTTGTTGGCCTATGTGACCGATAACCAAGCCACCACTACCCCTATGTCAGATATTCCAGTGGTGAGAGACTTCCCTATGGTTTTTCCAGAGGAGCTGCCTGGACTTCCACCAGCTAGGGAAGTGGAGTTTTCGATTGATTTGAAGGCAGGAGTAGCTCCTATTGCTAGAGCTCCTTACAGGATGGCTCCAGCCGAGCTACCAGAGTTGAAGACTCAGTTACAGGACTTATTAGACAAGGGACTCATACGCCCCAGTTGTTCACCCTGGGGTGCCCCTGTCTTATTCGTCAAGAAGAAAGATGGTAGTATGAGGCTGTGTGTGGATTATAGGGAATTGAATAAGGTTTCTATTCGTAACCGATACCCTTTACCACGCATCGATGATTTGTTGGATCAGCTTCAGGGAGCAACTGTGTTCTCCAAGATTGATTTACGCTCGGGTTATCACCAGATCCGGATTAGAGATTCTGATGTACCCAAAACAGCATTCCGTACTAGATATGGACATTACGAGTTCACAGTGTTACCTTTTGGATTGACTAATGCTCCAGCAGTATTTATGAACCTGATGCATCGAGTGTTTCATGCCTTTCTGGATCGGTTTGTGATCATCTTTATAGATGATATATTGATTTATTCCAGAGATAAGGAAACTCATGCAGATCAGTTGAGGACTGTACTTTCAGTGTTGCGGGAGAATGAGCTGTATGTAAAATTCTCCAAGTGTTCCTTTTGGCTGGACTCAGTAGCATTCTTGGGACACATTGTCAGTGTAGAAGGCGTGGCTGTTGATCCTAGCAAGATACGAGCTATTATGGATTGGAAACGGCCATCTTCTGTCACTGAGATCCGGAGTTTCCTTGGTTTGGCTGGATACTATAGGAAATTTGTTCCTCACTTTTCTAGACTGGCCGCTCCACTAACACAGTTGACCCGGAAGGGAAAATCTTTTGAGTGGTCAGAGAGTTGTGAGAACAGTTTCCTAGAGCTGAAGCAGAGGCTTAGCACCGCTCCAGTATTGATGTTACCTACACAGGAGAAGCCGTATCAGATGTATACTGATGCTTCACATATAGGCTTGGGAGCCGTACTGATGTAGGATAGTAGAGTTATAGCATATGCTTCGAGGCAACTGAAGGATCATGAGAAGAATTATCCCACTCATGATTTGGAGTTAGCTGCTGTCATTTTTGCCTTGAAGATATGGAGACATTATTTGTACGGAGTTCCTGTAGATTGCTTCTCCGACCACAAGAGTCTCAAATATCTATTCACTCAGAAGGAACTGAATTTGAGGCAAAGGAGGTGGTTGGAATTGATAAAAGACTATGAACTGGTGATAAACTTCTGCGAGGGGAAGGCTAATCCAGTGGCTGATGCCTTGAGCAGACACGCAGTTGTGCATACTGTGATAGCTTGCGACTCTATAGCAGACTTGGATTGGGATGTTAAGAGATGTCAGGAACAGTTGTCTGTTCAGAGACTGGCTCACAGACTCAGTACGTTGACTATTCGGGCTGACTGGTTATCTGAGATGCGTGATCTTCAGCGTTGCGATGAAAAGCTGAAGGAGAAGTTTGAGTTGGCATCGCAGGGATTGGGAGGAGACTTTGCTCTCAGAGACGACATTTTGACTTTCAGGAGTCGCTGGTGTGTGCCATCACATCAGGAGTTCAGGGAGAGGATCCTTCGAGAGGCTCATTATGGAACTTTGGCTATGCACCCTAGAGAAGTCAAGATGTATAAGAATTTGAGGAGTGTTTTCTGGTGGAGAGGTTTGAAGGCAGATGTTGCTGCTTTTGTTAAGAAGTGCCTTACATGTCAACAAGTTAAGGCCGAGCACCAGAGACCTGGAGGATTGTTGCAGAGATTGCCGATTCCGGAGTGGAAATGGGATGACATCACTATGGACTTTGTAACTGGTCTTCCTCGTACCAGACAAGGTTTTGACGCCATTTGGGTCATCGTGGATCGATTGACCAAGTCAGCCCATTTCTTATCAATTAAGAAGACGGATTCAGCGGCACAATTGGCAGAGGTATATATTCAGCAGATTGTCAGATTGCATGGGATTCCCCGATCTATTATTTCTGACAGAGATGCCAAGTTCACATCACAGTTTTGGAGGAGCTTACACACTGCCATGGGTACACAGTTGAAGTTCAGTACTGCTTATCATCCTCAGACAGATGGACAGTCTGAGCGGACTATTCGGACCTTGGAGGATTTGCTACGCTTGAGCGTACAAACTTACTCAACAGATTGGGCCAGACGGTTACCCTTGGTAGAGTTTGTGTACAATAACAGCTTCCAGGCGTCGATTGGTATGGCGCCTTACGAGGCACTATATGGACGTCAGTGTAGATCTCCTCATTGTTGGGAGGAGGGTGATTCCAGGAGAGTGTGGGGACCCCAGATTGTGGAGGAGACCACAGCGGAAGTCAAGTTGTTGCGGGACAGATTACGCACTGTGCAAGATCGCCAGACGAAATATTATGATCCTAAGCACAGAGCTGTTGAGTTCTCTGTGGGAGATAGGGTATTCCTGAAGATCAGTTCTATGCGGGGTCTATTCCGGTTCGGGAAGCCTTCTAAGCTTCGACCTCGTTACATTGGACCCTATCCTATTCTAGAGAGGATTGGTGCGGTGGCTTACAGGTTGGCACTTCCTGAACATCTGAGTGGGATTCACAATGTGTTTCATGTTTCGAATCTCAAGAGATATGTGCCAGATCCTTCTCATTGTATCAGTGATGATCTTCCTGGTTTGCAAGTGACACCAGATTCTTCTTATGTGGAACTACCAGTTCGCATCCTAGAGGAGAGCAGCAGACAGCTGAGGAACAGGTCGTTTCCTATGGTCAAGGTTCTGTGGAATAGACATGACGAAAGGGAGGCAACCTGGGAGCTAGAGCAGGAGGTTGCGGAGAAGTGGCCGGAACTTCTTGCTGAATTTCGAGGGCGAAATTCCTGATAAGGTGGGGAGATTGTTATACCCAGTAAAAAATTTATATATTAATCTTTAATAAATTAATTTTTGGCTTGGATGATTTCAGATCGACAGGAGGATGAGCCGGGAGCTCAATTAGAGGCTATTGGAATTTCTGAAATTTCTGAGGATTTTTCGGAGCACCGAGGTAATTTTTAAGTAATTTTCCCTGTTTATTTGGATTTATTGGATTTTTGGAAATTCGAAAATCAATTATGATCGGTTATTTTAAAACCGGAAATTTATTTTTATCGCGCGTGAACCGGACCGGAACGGTTCAGCGGAGGCGGAGGCGGTTCGCCGAGTTAGTTTGCGCGTGCGTTCTGATAAGTGGATCGGACGGTCGTGATCGACGGTTGGGATTGAACCGGCTGATCAGGTGCTTACCGTGTCGATAGTTTGTCGACAGCGCGTATCGGGTGCTTACCGTGTCGAAAGCGTGTCAACGGTGCGTAGTGGATTTTCACCGTGTCGGCCAGAAATATAAAACCCTCGCGAAACGATTAGGGTTCGTTCGACCGACCGATAGAGAGATTTTTTCGGCGTACGGCGCGTGATTCCGGCGGCCTGGCAAGGGGCTTTTTGTGCCTGGAGATTCACGGGAACGCGGAGAGTCGATTGATACCGGATTCTTTCGGTGAGGAGCTGCGGCGAGCTGCGGACGAAGTTCACCGTCGCCGGCGTCGTTGAGGTAGGAAATTCAGAAATTAAATTAGTTATTTAGCAAAATTAAAGCATGGAATATTTTGATAATGTCTATCTGAGCATGTGATTGAAATTTTGAAGTCGGAAATGCATTGCAGTATTATAATTTTAGCATGTTAGGTTTTAGGGTTTCAGAAAATTATACCCGTCGAATTCGGAATTTTTCCAAGCATATGTTGTTTTGATTATGTGCCTAAATCATGTTAAGGTGTTTTCAAATGCTTAAATATGTTTAATTTCATAGATTGTCAAAATGGGGATCGGATGAAACTTCGGCGGAAAATTTTGATTGAACCTTAGAATTAATGACATTATTGAAACATTAGGATAGTATGAACATCGGTTTTGCTTCTCCTTGATCTCGGTCGCCGGAAATCGACGGGGGAAACGGAATATCCCGGAGAGTTCGTCGGATAGGGTTTCGCGGGCGCCGGGCGGAGGAAGGAGATGGATTAGGATTTAGTTAATTAGTTAATAATTAATCGTAAATTAATTAATTAACAATTATTAACTTAATTGGCGCGGATGAGAGAGAAGAAAAAGGATTATAATTCGGAAATTAATTCCGAATTTACGGAAATAATTTAATGCGGCGCGGAAGAGAGAAAAAAAACGGGAGGAATTAAATTCAGAAATTTATTCCGAATTTTTGGAAAAAGAAAATGCAGAATATTTAATTCGGAAAAAGGATTATGGGAAAATTTAATTCGGAAATTTAATCCGAATTTTCGGAAAAATAATTTGCAGAATATTTAATTCGGAAATTAATCCGAATTTTTGGAAAAAGGATATATGTGGAATTTAAATTCGGAAACTATTCCGAATTTCGAAAAATGGATAAAGACGGAAATTGATTACGGAATTTAAAAATTTCCTGAAGTAGGGAAAAATGTTATCAGTGACGACAGTACAGTTGAAAGCAGTCATACAGAGGTATGATACTTGGATGCTACCAAAACAGTCAGTAACTGGTACAGTTTGTATTGCTTGGATGGCGATGGCATGGATTGAGTCAGTTTACTCAGTGTGGGCATATTTTATGGATTGGCATACTGGACCGGACTACTATAGACCCTATATGATGTTTTAGGGTAGTTGTGGTAGGTAACTGTGCGGTTCAGACTTAACTTTCACAGTATACATGTGGACTGGTATGCGCCTTGTTGTATCTAGACACATGTTGCCGAATCTTGGAGTTAAAGCTTGGCAATGACTGTAGGGGCGTGGCTTCTATGGAAATTGTTGGGAGAGGACTTCTTGGGACGGTGGCTGAGTCGACCTCTTCTGGTCCACGAGTGTAGGCCTGCGTGCCTGAGAGTGGCAGCGGCAGGGGTGACTCGCCGTGGCTAGCCAGGGTGTCTCACGTTGGCTAGAGATCTATGTGACGGGTTTGTCTATAGTCTCCAGAAGATTGATTGACGAGAGACGCTGCGGTGTCGGGTGCTAGGCGCCATGCGTGCGCAGAGATGGGCGTGTCCCGCTGGCATGCTACCTGGGAGCACAGAGGAGAGCTACTCTGTTGTGACTGGGGGTGACTGTGATTGGTCGGAGTCTGGAACTGAGAGTGCCTATCCACCATATATTGTTATGCTGTATTCTTATACTCTTGCTATTATCCTTCTCTTGCATGTGAGTTTTACTAGCTGTCTTTCCTACTGGGCGTAGCTCAGTTCCTTATTATATATTTTCAGTGGCTCGGCAGACTTGACGCTACCAGATTAGGTGGGATCGTGGTCAGCAGACTTGTGGAGGATATCTGATCGGTGATTATCTGAGAAATTCTGGTTAATAAATTGTTGCTGTTGGATGTTGTCAGTGAGACTGTTATTTTTATGTCTTGTATTATGTGAGGGTAATTCTGACTTACGTATCTAGTTGGATGTTATTGTATTTGTTGGACTTGGATCTTATTTTTGTGATGTAGTTTCCATTCACTGTTTTACTTTATTATCTTGATGGTATAGTGTGTGGAGTGCTATATTTTATCTGAGGATGTTATGTATTTTATTTTTGATGGTGAGGTCATTACATGACTATGGAACTTAATATTGGGGGTTCAGACTTCTATTAGACCGGTTCTCCTATCGATATGGGTTAGGAGTATTGGGTCTAGTAGGAGTAACATTGCGCGAGTCCATCTGTTAATTCAGGAGTCATGAACCTGATTTGACGGTATACCCGAGAGATGGGATTCACATTGTTAAGGAAAGTAGGTGTGTAATGATGTGTTATATCCTATGTTTTTCGTAGGCTACTCAGGTTGGTATGGGACGATCTGAGCTGTCTATATGCAAAAAAAAAAAATTTATGCCAAAATCAGCCTAAGAAATATGGGGTGTAACAAGAGTGGTATCAGAGCCCTAGGTTAAGATAGTGGGGCTAGACATATATAGGAGTTCAACCCAAGGTGGGGAGAACTGTGGATTCTTTTATTTACTATAGTAGTCCATATGCCAATTGCCAAATGACGACTCTAATGCCAGATTAGTTGCTTTTGACAGTATGGCTGGTACCAGGAGACTTTCCGCTCGTGGAGCAGCTAGAGGCAGACCTGTATCTACTACTCCTACCCCAGAGACGAGCCCAGCATTGCCAGTTGAGCCAGCCGTGGATCGTTGGATCGATGCCTTCATGCGGTTGCATCTGCGGAGCTTCAGTGGGTCGGCTGACCCAGCGGTGGCAGATGACTGGATGGCTCATATGCTTGAGCTATTTGATGCCTTGGGATGTCCATTCGGCAGGAGGGTAGTACTTGCTGCTCTAGTATTGGAGGGAGAGGCTGCTACCTGGTGGAGAGGCCAGCGGCGCGCTATGTTTGGGGAGGCCCAGAACAGCGAGATAGCATGGGAAGACTTTGTTGAGGCATTCAGGGAGTGCTACATTCCGGCTTCTGCCATGTCTCAGTTCAGGAGGGAACTTATACAACTCAGGCAGGGTCAGATGTCAGTGAACGATTACTTATCGAGGTTCACTTATCTGGCGAGGTACGCCGCAGAGCTGGTGCCTTCTGAGGAGCACAGATGTGAGATGTTCCTGGAGGGACTTCGTCCTATGCTGCAGCGCCAGTTAGTTGTGAGTCGGTTTGCCAGGTTTCGTGACTTGGTGGAGGCTGCGAGATCCGTCGAGCTTATTGACACCCGGATGGAGGCGCAGAGAGAGACTCACAACAAGAGGAAGGGATTCAGAAATGCCCAACAGAACAAAAAGGGCAAAAGGCAAGGAGGCCACCGTGGTACTCAGGAGGGCGTGTTGCAACCACGGCCTATTTCCGAGAGGCCAGTGCAACAGACAGGTACTCGGACTGGGGGTATTATTTGCTACCACTGTCAGCAGCCAGGACACATGAGGAACGACTGCCCGGAAAGGAAGAAACAGAGGATTACAGGACCGGTTGGTTCATCTGGGGGACAGCCCAGAGTATTTGCTTTAACTCAGCAGCAGGCTTCAGAGTCACCAGAGGTGATCACAGGTATGCTTTATTTTGGCAACGTGCAGTGCATGACTTTGTTTGATATTGGTGCATCTCATTCTTTTGTTGCTGAGAGAATCTGGAATCAGATATCAGGATCCAAGGGTTACTTGAAGGAACCCTTATTAGTTAGGCTTCCTGATGGGAAAGAGATTCCCACTGTTCAGAAGATTGAAGGATCTATTCTGATTAGTGGACACGAGTTTGTGACAGAGTTGATATGTGTGCCACTAGCAGAGTTTGACATCATTTTGGGAATGGATTGGTTGTGCTACCATGCAGTGGTGCTGGATTGTTGGGAGAAGAAGGTCAGGATCAGAGTGCCTGGTTCGGGGGATGTGATATACTTTGGTCTGAACAGGCAGATTCCCCTGATCTCTGTTCTTCAGGCGGAGAGGTTAGTAAGTAAGGGTTGTACTGGTTTGTTGGCCTATGTGACCGATAACCAAGCCACCACTACCCCTATGTCAGATATTCCAGTGGTGAGAGACTTCCCTATGGTTTTTCCAGAGGAGCTGCCTGGACTTCCACCAGCTAGGGAAGTGGAGTTTTCGATTGATTTGAAGGCAGGAGTAGCTCCTATTGCTAGAGCTCCTTACAGGATGGCTCCAGCCGAGCTACCAGAGTTGAAGACTCAGTTACAGGACTTATTAGACAAGGGACTCATACGCCCCAGTTGTTCACCCTGGGGTGCCCCTGTCTTATTCGTCAAGAAGAAAGATGGTAGTATGAGGCTGTGTGTGGATTATAGGGAATTGAATAAGATTACTATTCGTAACCGATACCCTTTACCACGCATCGATGATTTGTTGGATCAGCTTCAGGGAGCAACTGTGTTCTCCAAGATTGATTTACGCTCGGGTTATCACCAGATCCGGATTAGAGATTCTGATGTACCCAAAACAGCATTCCGTACTAGATATGGACATTACGAGTTCACAGTGTTACCTTTTGGATTGACTAATGCTCCAGCAGTATTTATGAACCTGATGCATCGAGTGTTTCATGCCTTTCTGGATCGGTTTGTGATCATCTTTATAGATGATATATTGATTTATTCCAGAGATAGGGAAACTCATGCAGATCAGTTGAGGACTGTACTTTCAGTGTTGCGGGAGAATGAGCTGTATGTAAAATTCTCCAAGTGTTCCTTTTGGCTGGACTCAGTAGCATTCTTGGGACACATTGTCAGTGTAGAAGGCGTGGCTGTTGATCCTAGCAAGATACGAGCTATTATGGATTGGAAACGGCCATCTTCTGTCACTGAGATCCGGAGTTTCCTTGGTTTGGCTGGATACTATAGGAAATTTGTTCCTCACTTTTCTAGACTGGCCGCTCCACTAACACAGTTGACCCGGAAGGGAAAATCTTTTGAGTGGTCAGAGAGTTGTGAGAACAGTTTCCTAGAGCTGAAGCAGAGGCTTAGCACCGCTCCAGTATTGATGTTACCTACACAGGAGAAGCCGTATCAGATGTATACTGATGCTTCACATATAGGCTTGGGAGCCGTACTGATGTAGGATAGTAGAGTTATAGCATATGCTTCGAGGCAACTGAAGGATCATGAGAAGAATTATCCCACTCATGATTTGGAGTTAGCTGCTGTCATTTTTGCCTTGAAGATATGGAGACATTATTTGTACGGAGTTCCTGTAGATTGCTTCTCCGACCACAAGAGTCTCAAATATCTATTCACTCAGAAGGAACTGAATTTGAGGCAAAAGAGGTGGTTGGAATTGATAAAAGACTATGAACTGGTGATAAACTTCTGCGAGGGGAAGGCTAATCCAGTGGCTGATGCCTTGAGCAGACACGCAGTTGTGCATACTGTGATAGCTTGCGACTCTATAGCAGACTTGGATTGGGATGTTAAGAGATGTCAGGAACAGTTGTCTGTTCAGAGACTGGCTCACAGACTCAGTACGTTGACTATTCGGGCTGACTGGTTATCTGAGATGCGTGATCTTCAGCGTTGCGATGAAAAGCTGAAGGAGAAGTTTGAGTTGGCATCGCAGGGATTGGGAGGAGACTTTGCTCTCAGAGACGACATTTTGACTTTCAGGAGTCGCTGGTGTGTGCCATCACATCAGGAGTTCAGGGAGAGGATCCTTCGAGAGGCTCATTATGGAACTTTGGCTATGCACCCTAGAGAAGTCAAGATGTATAAGAATTTGAGGAGTGTTTTCTGGTGGAGAGGTTTGAAGGCAGATGTTGCTGCTTTTGTTAAGAAGTGCCTTACATGTCAACAAGTTAAGGCCGAGCACCAGAGACCTGGAGGATTGTTGCAGAGATTGCCGATTCCGGAGTGGAAATGGGATGACATCACTATGGACTTTGTAACTGGTCTTCCTCGTACCAGACAAGGTTTTGACGCCATTTGGGTCATCGTGGATCGATTGACCAAGTCAGCCCATTTCTTATCAATTAAGAAGACGGATTCAGCGGCACAATTGGCAGAGGTATATATTCAGCAGATTGTCAGATTGCATGGGATTCCCCGATCTATTATTTCTGACAGAGATGCCAAGTTCACATCACAGTTTTGGAGGAGCTTACACACTGCCATGGGTACACAGTTGAAGTTCAGTACTGCTTATCATCCTCAGACAGATGGACAGTCTGAGCGGACTATTCGGACCTTGGAGGATTTGCTACGCTTGAGCGTACAAACTTACTCAACAGATTGGGCCAGACGGTTACCCTTGGTAGAGTTTGTGTACAATAACAGCTTCCAGGCGTCGATTGGTATGGCGCCTTACGAGGCACTATATGGACGTCAGTGTAGATCTCCTCATTGTTGGGAGGAGGGTGATTCCAGGAGAGTGTGGGGACCTCAGATTGTGGAGGAGACCACAGCGGAAGTCAAGTTGTTGCGGGACAGATTACGCACTGTGCAAGATCGCCAGACGAAATATTATGATCCTAAGCACAGAGCTGTTGAGTTCTCTGTGGGAGATAGGGTATTCCTGAAGATCAGTTCTATGCGGGGTCTATTCCGGTTCGGGAAGCCTTCTAAGCTTCGACCTCGTTACATTGGACCCTATCCTATTCTAGAGAGGATTGGTGCGGTGGCTTACAGGTTGGCACTTCCTGAACATCTGAGTGGGATTCACAATGTGTTTCATGTTTCGAATCTCAAGAGATATGTGCCAGATCCTTCTCATTGTATCAGTGATGATCTTCCTGGTTTGCAAGTGACACCAGATTCTTCTTATGTGGAACTACCAGTTCGCATCCTAGAGGAGAGCAGCAGACAGCTGAGGAACAGGTCGTTTCCTATGGTCAAGGTTCTGTGGAATAGACATGACGAAAGGGAGGCAACCTGGGAGCTAGAGCAGGAGGTTGCGGAGAAGTGGCCGGAACTTCTTGCTGAATTTCGAGGGCGAAATTCCTGATAAGGTGGGGAGATTGTTATACCCAGTAAAAAATTTATATATTAATCTTTAATAAATTAATTTTTGGCTTGGATGATTTCAGATCGACAGGAGGATGAGCCGGGAGCTCAATTAGAGGCTATTGGAATTTCTGAAATTTCTGGGGATTTTTCGGAGCACCGAGGTAATTTTTAAGTAATTTTCCCTGTTTATTTGGATTTATTGGATTTTTGGAAATTCGAAAATCAATTATGATCGGTTATTTTAAAACCGGAAATTTATTTTTATCGCGCGTGAACCGGACCGGAACGGTTCAGCGGAGGCGGAGGCGGTTCGCCGAGTTAGTTTGCGCGTGCGTTCTGATAAGCGGATCGGACGGTCGTGATCGACGGTTGGGATTGAACCGGCTGATCAGGTGCTTACCGTGTCGATAGTTTGTCGACAGCGCGTATCGGGTGCTTACCGTGTCGAAAGCGTGTCAACGGTGCGTAGTGGATTTTCACCGTGTCGGCCAGAAATATAAAACCCTCGCGAAACGATTAGGGTTCGTTCGACCGACCGATAGAGAGATTTTTTCGGCGTACGGCGCGTGATTCCGGCGGCCTGGCAAGGGGCTTTTTGTGCCTGGAGATTCACGGGAACGCGGAGAGTCAATTGATACCGGATTCTTTCGGTGAGGAGCTGCGGCGAGCTGCGGACGAAGTTCACCGTCGCCGGCGTCGTTGAGGTAGGAAATTCAGAAATTAAATTAGTTATTTAGCAAAATTAAAGCATGGAATATTTTGATAATGTCTATCTGAGCATGTGATTGAAATTTTGAAGTCGGAAATGCATTGCAGTATTATAATTTTAGCATGTTAGGTTTTAGGGTTTCAGAAAATTATACCCGTCGAATTCGGAATTTTTCCAAGCATATGTTGTTTTGATTATGTGCCTAAATCATGTTAAGGTGTTTTCAAATGCTTAAATATGTTTAATTTCATAGATTGTCAAAATGGGGATCGGATGAAACTTCGGCGGAAAATTTTGATTGAACCTTAGAATTAATGACATTATTGAAACATTAGGATAGTATGAACATCGGTTTTGCTTCTCCTTGATCTCGGTCGCCGGAAATCGACGGGGGAAACGGAATATCCCGGAGAGTTCGTCGGATAGGGTTTCGCGGGCGCCGGGCGGAGGAAGGAGATGGATTAGGATTTAGTTAATTAGTTAATAATTAATCGTAAATTAATTAATTAACAATTATTAACTTAATTGGCGCGGATGAGAGAGAAGAAAAAGGATTATAATTCGGAAATTAATTCCGAATTTACGGAAATAATTTAATGCGGCGCGGAAGAGAGAAAAAAAACGGGAGGAATTAAATTCGGAAATTTATTCCGAATTTTTGGAAAAAGAAAATGCATAATATTTAATTCGGAAAAAGGATTATGGGAAAATTTAATTCGGAAATTTAATCCGAATTTTCGGAAAAATAATTTGTAGAATATTTAATTCGGAAATTAATCCGAATTTTTGGAAAAAGGATATATGTGGAATTTAAATTCGGAAACTATTCCGAATTTCGAAAAATGGATAAAGACGGAAATTGATTACGGAATTTAAAAATTTCCTGAAGTAGGGAAAAATGTTATCAGTGACGACAGTATAGTTGAAAGCAGTCATACAGAGGTATGATACTTGGATGCTACCAAAACAGTCAGTAACTGGTACAGTTTGTATTGCTTGGATGACGATGGCATGGATTGAGTCAGTTTACTCAGTGTGGGCATATTTTATGGATTGGCATACTGGATCGGACTACTATAGACCCTATATGATGTTTTAGGGTAGTTGTGGTAGGTAACTGTGCGGTTCAGACTTAACTTTCACAGTATACATGTGGACTGGTATGCGCCTTGTTGTATCTGGACACATGTTGCCGAATCTTGGAGTTAAAGCTTGGCAATGACTGTAGGGGCGTGGCTTCTATGGAAATTGTTGGGAGAGGACTTCTTGGGACGGTGGCTGAGTCGACCTCTTCTGGTCCACGAGTGTAGGCCTGCGTGCCTGAGAGTGGCAGCGGCAGGGGTGACTCGCCGTGGCTAGCCAGGGTGTCTCACGTTGGCTAGAGATCTATGTGACGGGTTTGTCTATAGTCTCCAGAAGATTGATTGACGAGAGACGCTGCGGTGTCGGGTGCTAGGCGCCATGCGTGCGCAGAGATGGGCGTGTCCCGCTGGCATGCTACCTGGGAGCACAGAGGAGAGCTACTCTGTTGTGACTGGGGGTGACTGTGATTGGTCGGAGTCTGGAACTGAGAGTGCCTATCCACCATATATTGTTATGCTGTATTCTTATACTCTTGCTATTATCCTTCTCTTGCATGTGAGTTTTATTAGCTGTCTTTCCTACTGGGCGTAGCTCAGTTCCTTATTATATATTTTCAGTGGCTCGGCAGACTTGACGCTACCAGATTAGGTGGGATCGTGGTCAGCAGACTTGTGGAGGATATCTGATCGGTGATTATCTGAGAAATTCTGGTTAATAAATTGTTGCTGTTGGATGTTGTCAGTGAGACTGTTATTTTTATGTCTTGTATTATGTGAGGGTAATTCTGACTTATGTATCTAGTTGGATGTTATTGTATTTGTTGGACTTGGATCTTATTTTTGTGATGTAGTTTCCATTCACTGTTTTACTTTATTATCTTGATGGTATAGTGTGTGGAGTGCTATATTTTATCTGAGGATGTTATGTATTTTATTTTTGATGGTGAGGTCATTACATGACTATGGAACTTAATATTGGGGGTTCAGACTTCTATTAGACCGGTTCTCCTATCGATATGGGTTAGGAGTATTGGGTCTAGTAGGAGTAACATTGCGCGAGTCCATCTGTTAATTCAGGAGTCATGAACCTGATTTGACGGTGTACCCGGGAGATGGGATCCACATTGTTAAGGAAATTAGGTGTGTAATGATGTGTTATATCCTATGTTTTTCGTAGGCTACTCAGGTTGGTATGGGACGATCTGAGCTGTCTATATGCAAAAAAAAAAAAATTTATGCCAAAATCAGCCTAGGAAATATGGGGTGTAACAACATAACTGTTGGATGAAGTGGAACTGATGAGAATGTAAAGGAACATTAGCTATTTATAATAAAAATGTGAGGTCAAGCTTGGACAAAAATTTATAAGAAAAATCAAAGAGATTAGCTCAACAAAGTGCATTAGACTAAAGAAAAAAGTGAAAGAAAGCACTACTAAGAACCAAAGGATCTAGTCACAGGTATTGCAGCACCAAAGAGATGAAAGTGAACTTGTGCTAAATTTTGATTCTTATGATATTATTACATAGAATTTAAGAGGTAAAAAATCTCACACTATGTGTATATATTTTGATGTAATGTGTGATATATACTGTAGGTTTTGTTTATTTGAGAAATAACTTGTTGATGATGCTTGTATAAATAACTTGCATATAAGTAAATATGCTTAATGTATGTTAGAAGACAAGAGTTCCCTTAAATGATGATATGAATGGGTAAATTGAGGTTGTTGTGTAGATAAGCTTATTTGTCACATTATTGATCAAAAGTAATAACTTCATAGTGAAAAAAGAATTTAATCATTCAACTTGAATTTGAAATTTTGTTCATTTATTTGTTTTGTTGTCAATGTGCTTATGGATTCCTTATTATTTAAATTGAAATGAAATTGATACCTTAATTAAATAAAAAGAATAATTGAGAAACAGAATGAACAATCTTAAAATTATGTTGATGCTTGTTGGAAGTGTAAAACCCATAAGAGATGGTTTAAAAGAAAATTATTGAGGATAATTGATTCTTTACAGAAAGAAATTTTTCACATGTTTATTTTCATATATTACTTGAGTATGAAATGTTGTATTGCTTTATTTATTTACATATTATGTGACAAGTTTTACAAAAAGGGAAAAGATAAGAAAAATATTATTGTGATAATGATCAAAAAATAAGAAAATAAAAGAAAGAAAATATTACTTGTGATAACAGACACAAAATAAAAATAAAAATAAATGTGAAAAAGAAAAAATAAAAAATTTTGGTAAAGAAAGGATAGTGTTAAAAAAATGAAAAAGCTAATTGTTATCCAAACTGGTGACAACTACTTTCGAATGATAGTTCTAGAAATCAAACGAGCCTTCATTTGATTTAATTATCTTTTCAATGATGCATTTCAAAATATGTCTAATTTTTTTAATAAATTGGCCTATTTTTAAGCCAAACCTTAAATGGATGTAAACCATGGCAACAATTAAAAGTAACAAGCTAATGCATAAAGATAACAAAAGATAAAAATGTTAAAGGTGCTAAAAGTTTTTTGTTTTGTAATTGATTTTATTTTTGTAGCTCATACATGTGCTCACTTGCTCTTTTGGTATATTATATTCTTTACAATTGACCTTGCAATTTGCTACCCAAATATTACTTATTTTGCACATATGTACATATATTGGCACTAAGCGAGTGGTAGTTGGCTCCATCTATTTTTGTCTGAACACGTTCAGATAAAAATGTGAAACACCATGGGAATATCAAGAAAAAGTGAGATCTAGAATTTAATGATTTTAAAGATATTACATTGTCATACAAGTGTTGTTATTGGTTTATTAGGACTATTTGATAAAAATGACATGCATTATAATCTCATTAAGTAGTGATGGATGAAATTTGTGATTTTAAAAGAAAGTGTGAAAACTTGTAATTTCTAGAATTGTATGGATTGTTGGTTTTATTCACTTTTGCAATTCATTTAAAATGATTCCTTTAAATTTTTTGAATTTTTTTTGTTACTTGATATTTAAAGATTTAAAAAGAGTGAAAATCTTTCATGGTTTCAAAATGAGTAAAAGAAATAAGTAAAGAAAATTAATACTACTCAAATCCAAAAAAGGTTGAGTGAAAGAAAAACAGTCATCACAATGAGTCCTATTTTTGTACTTATTATTTTATTTCTACTCCACTTATTATTGCATGAACTTGAATATGAAAATAGAATAAAGTATGTTATTTATTTTAATTAGAATTTGAAACTAAATCATTTAATTGGATTTAAGACAAAAAAATAGTTTGAACATATTGATGACACTCAAGTATGCATCTCAACCTGGGAAGGAAATGGATCATACTTTTATTTGAATGATGAAAGTGGCATAAAACAAATAAAAAAGAGGTAAAACCTATTTTATTATGAGAAACACATGGATCAAAGTATCTGATGCATCTTGGGATAACAAAAATGTATCATGATAACAAAATTGTATCATGATATAACATTTTTTTGAATAAATATTAGGTTTGTTGGTGAAATTTGTATCGCAAGATCCCCTAATCATTCTCCTTTCAAGATTTTATCTTTTAGTCCTATGTAATGAAAAGCATTACATGACTTATATATAAACTCTATATGTAATGAGGCTTAGGTTCTTATGTTTAGCCAATTTTGAATAATATAATTTGCATTAGAATTAGTCATTTGATAATAATATATTGATGAGTTAAATCCAACTTCGTGAACTTTAAATAGCTCTTTAGAGGGTGAAAATTATGACACAAATGGAGAGTTTTTGTCATTTTCAAATTTCATTGTAGTTCATCTTTTAATAATCTTTTTTCTATTTTTTCAACTTTTCTCCAATCCATTAATCCTCATGATTTTTTTAATAGTTTCCAATTTAAATTTGGCTACCCTTCACTTCTAAACCCTAAATTGCCGACTCTAAATCCAATTTCTCACTTCTTCCAACTATTGTTGGCTAACTTTCTCACATACCCTACCACCTCACTACCCTCATCTCATTTGGTGGCATCGACAACCTTTCCCAAAGTTGTCCAAATCAACTAACAACTGCCTCCTACTTTCTGACTGCCTAACAACGATTGGCCCTCATCGATTTTGACCCTCTAATACTAATGCCTTTGGGCTTCACTTATTCTACCTTCACCCACACTACTCATCCTGACAACTACAAACATCACCTTCCACTTATTCATTTTGCAACTCATGAAGCTAGCAACCTCTTTGTGTCATCAAGGCCTTCTGACCATTAGATCCTCCCATGAATTGCCTTATTTCAGATCTTCAACACAATGTTAGGGATCGACCCTATATAAGTTTGAATGCTTGATAATTACTGAACTTTATGAAGCTTTATGTGATGTTAGTCTCACTTAACCACTCATGTTCAGCGAGAAGTTTGCTGTTGTATGATACTTTTCTGTGAGATCACTTGTGTTTATCCCCATGTTCACTGATGTATGATCTTTTTCATTATTTCCATTCTATACATCTTATATAATTTTTAACTGTTTAGTATTTTTCCATATGCAGAAGTTGTGTTAAATAAAATTCTCTAATTTGTGTGATTGAATGTATGCATTGAAACGGTTTTTAAATTAGTGGTAGTCTTATTCTTTGATTTCCTTTGAATCAACTAATTGTACTTTCATTCATGATGTTCTCTTTAATTGTTAGTGTGCATGTTACACTCTTGTGTTTGATGAGTCAAGCATAAATGTTTATATATCATGTGGACTTGCTTTAAGTGAAATTATTAATATTAAATTAAGTGAAGCCTTGAACTTTAAAATGTCTAAAATAGCGGTCTTAAAGACTCTTGGAGTGATGGCAAGCTTAAAGGAAATTGAAGGCATGCACCAAAATCTTTAGACTTGAATATCTCTTCATTTTTCTTGAATTTGATATGTCCAAATTTTGAGATGATGTGGCAACTAGTAGTATTAATATTTGAAAATGTTATAAGTTTAATAATTTTCTAATTTTTATTTTTTGGCCAAGCCATATTGATGAAAAGTATAGACATCGGTATTTGACTTTTTGAAATTATTTAAGAATTAAATGAATTTCTTTTCTTGGTCATTTAGGAAACTTGTAATACTATCATAATATTAAATTATTTTGGTATACTTATATTCGAAATTTTGGCACAAAAAATCTCACAAAACACTATAAAACCACTTTAGTCTTGGGAATTTTCACTGTAGAGTTGGGCGGGTCGACCCGACCTGACCGCTGGTTTGTCCAGGCTTTAAGGATTTAAAAATTAAAATAAAGTAAGAATTGTGTGATAGAGCCAAAAGGGGCAAGCAAAGCCAAAGGCCACAGGAAGATGCTGCTGAACAGAACAAGTGAGAAATCAGCCCACAGCTATAGAATAGAACAAGTGCAAAACAAGTGCAAACTCA
Source organism: Vanilla planifolia (assembly GCA_023846275.1). Lineage (NCBI taxonomy): Eukaryota > Viridiplantae > Streptophyta > Magnoliopsida > Asparagales > Orchidaceae > Vanilla > Vanilla planifolia. Next base: position 212,323 of record JAIUJO010001179.1, read on the forward strand.
GCCTGCAGAGAAATCTGACCAAAACATGCACAAAATCAAGTCAACCTGAACTAAGTGATGAAAACTTGGTCGAGGAAGGGGGGAGTCAACCCCAAACGGCTCGAGAGGCACATGAACCAAAAGTGTTATAGGGAGCAATCGCAAAGACATTTGGACGATGTGGGACTAAACTCCCATTCGATTGTCAAAGAAGGCGGAAGGGTTGGTGCGATCGGACGACTTAGATTAATCAAGGTATATTGCTGCATTATAAGAACAAAACAGCCAAGCAGGAGATTCAAACCAGAACCAAATCTTCAAGAGGATGCGGAACCGCTGTAGTAAGTTTCTATGTTAGTTTATTTCTGGACACATTATTTTAATACATGTAGGACAACCAATGTGCGATCCAATGGCCAACATCAATTCCTCTAGATCCAATGGCCAGTATTGATCTCGAATGGTAAATTCGAGATTCAATCAAAAACGTCCATTTCAGGCTCCAAATTGAACGGTGATTGCTTTGCGTTCGTTACCAAATGGCTAGTTCAATTTAGAGCCGTTGGGAGTGGATTCAGAGCTCAAATTAAGCTCTATAAATAGTGAATTATGAAGAACTCCTAGAGGTTACCATTGCAAAGATTTCAAAGCTTTCAAATCACAATATCCAACAATTCCAAGTGCATACGGTGCTTCCAAAGTCACAAAGTGAAAGTTGCTAGAAGGAACCCGAAATTCGAGGTTTTTGCTTCAACTATTATTCGATCCTTATTCCTCCCTCTTTTTGGTATTGTGTGTGCTTCATATTTCTCTTAAAATTGCCTTAAGTTTTGGCAATCTTTTGTATTTCTTTCATTGGGGTAAGGGCATCCCAACAATTATGCAAAACCTCGGGCTTTAACTTGAGCCTAAAAAAAATAAAGTTGGTTTGAGATTCGCCGTAGGTAATCCCAAGTAGGTTGAAGTGAATCGTACAAAAAACCTCGCTTGTAATTTGGTGATTTTAGTGGTTTTTTCCTGACAACAGTTGGGGGTGGATCTAAGCTCGACTTTGAGTCGAACCACTTTAAAAATCTTTTGTGTACTATTTTTCTTATTCTTTCTTAAAATATTTATGTTTTAATTGAAATCAAAAATCAAAAGAAAATTTTATTTACCACAATTTACCACCTCCCTCTTGTGGGATTATTTTAAGAACAAAGAACTTCAGTGCTGTTTAATGTGAGTTTGGGCTTAATTGAATCTTTATATACTATGGTATTTAAAAACACACATATTTGGGATCATCTAGGCAATAGCAACTTGCACCAACATGCTTTCCCAATCCTAAGCAAAATGTAGACTTTCAAGCTTGGCATCTTACTCTACTTAGCAAAAAATGCAGTGCAAGAGAATGGATATATGGCCAAAGGGTCAACATGGGCTATCCTTACAAGAACCTTCAATAAGATAATTCCTGAGAAACTAAGAGAAACTTTCTACAACAAGTGTCCTCTAATCTGATTGAGAAAAAACTTCTTTGTTAGGTCAAGCAACTAATAGGCTTCCATAGTCTCCTCATAGCTAGATCAAGCTTATTAATTGTTCTAACTTGATGGTAGGTGCCTTGGACTAAATTCTATCATAAGGCTCTCGCTAAGCTTCCAAAAGATTTGACAAGCTATGAAGAATGGCCAAGGTTGTTTCATTGGTTAAAGCTGGTAAAGTCAAGCAACCTTATCTAAGCATGAAGCCTAGTTAGAATAAGCTTTACATTTTCATTTTTTGTGTCTGAAGGGATGGGCAAGGGTGGAGGCGAAGGGAGTGCCTTGCTCATTTTGCATTGTTGTTCATTTGGGGCAGAAGGGAATAGGACATTGTAGTGGTGTCCACACAATCAAGGGGCTTCGGGTAGACTAGATAGAATTTACGTTGTTATTTTTTGAATAACAGTTAGGTTGTCTATTATATCAATGAACAATATTTCATAAAATCATACTTTATTTACCAATAGTTAAGAGTGCACAAAATGAACATTTTTACAAATTTGGACTATTTCTTTTCCCTTTTCGCACTCAATGGATCATCCATATAAAGTGTAACCAGCAAAGTGCATCCTCTAGCATTAGCCACCTAAGGCATTGCTCTGCGTCAAATTGTTTTGGGCCATCTTGAGGAGCAAGCAGATCTCTTATTAAATCTCTTCATAAGGGGGAGCAATCTTATTCGACTTGAGGTTTGACTGAAAGCTCATTGGATGCACTACAATAATGTGTACTTTACATTGACATCTTCTTGTCCCAATAACTAAAAAAATGTGGGTTGACATTGCCAAACCCAAGTGTAAATTTAGCTGGATGGATAGTGATTGAGAATCTATAAACTATTGAGCTTTCTGCATTTTAGCAATTTTATATCAAAACTTTAGGAGGCAAATGCAAAGACAAGTTGAAGACATTAAACTCCAATGGTAGGGTTCAATAGTTAGATCAACACAAGGGCAACCTTTTGGATTAAGAAAGCATGTGAGCAAGTTAAGGAGGCCTCTAAGTCCCTTCCTCTTATTGGCACACAAATAAAAATGATCTAAAGCCTATAGAAGGGCGATGGCTCCTTTTGAATAGAAGTGGAGCACAAGAAAGTGCTTATTTAAAATCATTTAAGTTCTAAAATAATTTAATTATTTGATTTGAATATTATTTAAAAGCATTTAAATATTATTCAAATTAAGATTTGTATTCTTATTGATATTGGTCAAGTGTCATAGATGTATTTAAAAATGACAATGCAACCTCTTCATTAAATTTCTCAAAAAACATTCTAAAAATAAATATTATGATATTTCTCAAAACTTTATTAGGTATTGACTAAATAATTCAATTTAAATAATAATAAATGTTTCACAAAATGAAGAATAAACAAACTTTCAAATTAAAAATATATTTAATGAACATTATAAAGTGAGATTCCAATCATTAAAAAGAGCTCAAGAGTAATGCAAATTAATCTATGTTTTCAAACTAATGTTTAATTCAAAAAATCATTGTTGCATATATAACAATTTTTACATTACCTATGCAGAATAAGTTTGACCCCACAAATTGAAAACAAGAAAAGTAAAATTTCATTAAAAAAATACTATTATTTTCCATAAAAATTTAGTTATCATTATATAATTTAATCATAAAAGATATTTCATAATTACTTGTCTATTTACAATAGATTCTCATCAATCTCAATTAGACTTAATTCTAATCTAAGATCATCATAAAAATGTTCAATTCAAACTTTGAACTTAGCTTGAGTTGTAAATGTGTTTTTGAAATTCTTTATGCTTAAAGTAAACCCACAAGAAGGGGGCTAAATTGTGGTAAAAAAAATTTTGAAATTTTCTTTCAATTTTTGGTGTAAATTGAAACTTAAATCTTTTAAGTAAGAACAAGAAAGAGTGGTAAAATAGGACACAACATTTTTAAGGTGGTTCAACTCAAAATCGAGCTTACATCCACCAACAGGTGTTGGGAAAAGGCCACTAAAATCACCAAATTACAAGCAAGGTTTTTCTAACGGCTCACCTCAAACATACTTGGGGATTTTACTTACGGCTAATCCCGAACCTACTTGAGTTTTTTCGGGCTCAACTTAAGCCTCAGGCTTTTGCATAATTACCGTGATGCCATTATCTTAAGGAAACAAATACAGAAATTGGCAACAAAGTATAAACTTAAGATAATTTAAAAGAAGTATGAGGCACACTCAATACAGTTAAAATTCCAAGGAAAAACTGAAAAGAGGGAGAAATAGAAATTGAAAATATTTGAAGCAAAACCTTTAATTTCGGGTTTCTTCTTGTAACTTTCACTTTTTGAGTTTATAAGCACTATGTACACTTGAAATAGCTCGAAATTATGATTTGAAAGCTTTGAAAACTTAGCAATGATAACATCTTATAGTTCAACATCCTTTTCTTTTTATAGAGCTTAAATTTGAGCTCTAAATCAACCCCCAATGACTCTAAAATGAACTAAATATTTGGGTAACAGACACATAATAGTCACCGTTCGATTTGAATCATGAAATTGTGGTTTTTGATTGAAACCCGATTTTACTATTGGAGATCAATCCTGGACGTTGGATCTAGGGGGCATTGATCTGGGCCATTGGATCGTGCATCAGTTGTCCTGCATGTATTTGAATAATGTATCCATAATTTACTTGAATTAGAAACTTACTACTGTGGTTCCGTGTTACGCATCATCTCACAAATCTGCCTCAGGTTCGAAGCTCTTACTTGTCATTTTTCTGTTTACTTGTAGTATTTTACCTGGCTTAATCAAAGCCGTCGGATCACACCTGCTCTTTCGCCTTCTTTGACAATCGAATGGGAATTTAATCCCATATTGCCCAAATTATGTTGTCATTGCTCTCTATAAGGATTCTGATTCACATGTCCTTCGAGTCGTTTGGGGTTCGCTCCCCGTTCCTCAACCAAGATTTGGTCACTTGGTCCTGGTTGACTTGATTTCACATTATTCTATTCAGGTTTCCCTGCAGGTAGATTTCGTGCTATTTCGCTCAGCTTTCCCTGCAACCTTCTTCCTTCGCCTTCTGGCTACACTCGCCCCTTACGAGTCTATCGAATTATTTTTATTTTATTTTTTTAAATCCCTAAAGGCTGGACGGACTAGCGGTCGAGTTGGGTCGACCCGCCCAAACACTACATAGAAATCAAGTAGTTCAATGAAAACCATCCAATGCAACAACCACCAATAGCTATTACTCAATATTGCCACATAAAAACTTTATATACAACGAGATTGCACCAAAAGGACATGTTCAAGTGCCAAAGTTTCCCTTTGCTATGAATGTAATAATAATATAAGATCGTTTCTAGTAATAATGACATGATATTTATAGCTACACTCATCTTTCTATCAAACTACATAGTAGTCCAAATTCTCACTTGGAAAAGAATTTGAATTCTAGCCACAAACCATGTAATAGAAATTAATAAAGTAATTTACCTACCACATTGCACAATAGTAAGTCCAATTGGGGAAAAAAAGACTTCCCAATGTGGTAATCATAACAAAATTCGAGTCACTATGCCTCTAGACTAAACTTATCAAACATAGATTCTATTTATTACTCACTCAACTATAGGTCATCCCTCAAATTAAACACAAATATAGCACTAGCTTTCTGCATGTAAGAGATGAGTTGGGCTTAGCACTCCCCCCATTTCTAACTTCTATTTAATTTTCAGCTACAACATCTTTAATAAATTTATTTTTAGTCTTCCAACATTTTCATTTAAAGTGGTTGATGCACAAAAAAGTATCCAAGACTCCTATAAAGTGAGTGTGGGAAAATAAGGGTAGCCATGCATGAAACTTACTCCATACAATTGCTAAAAAAGTAAAGTGACAACATTTAGCAGCAATTTCCACTTGCAGAATCGAGCTCCCCACTATAAATCAACTTCCATATCGTGCAACTTTTATTATAGTATGTAGAATATTATTATCACCATTTTAATTGAGTACTAATTGTTTGAGACTAAGCAAGAATGTCATCCCCCAAGGAAAACAATTCCTTTCATCACTCATCTTAATGAACATTAAAACATAATTTATTAGAGACCTTCATTTGAAGCTATCTGTTAAAGCCAGAAACCGACAACTTCTACTGGGCACCTATTTCAACCATTGATTCAAAACAACACTTTTCTACACATAAGGGCTAAATAGATGAAGTAGCTCACCAATGCCTTAAGATCTTACATTCTAGCCACTAACCATATTATTTGAGCCATTAGCAGATGTATCATAGTACCATCCATAATAATTCTTCTAGTGACATGTTTTTGATGACTCTTAGAGCATGCTAATATTGGTGCAATACATGGATTGATTATAATAGCATACATAATAATAGCACAGAGAGAAACCTAACCTTTCTTTAGTAATTATTTGGCCACAATACATTTACTTCCACATCAGTTTAATTTTTCAAATCGTCCTCCACCAAGCACAACTAGAAGAATTGCAATTCCTCTCTTTCGCAAGTATGAAATATGCCCCTACTATAAACAAAGGAAATATTCACCGAAAGCTATTAGTGACAACATACAATACAAAATCATCTTTCTTCCCCATCCTCATAACTGTAGTGACAATCAAGTCTATCCTTATATTGTATTTAATGCATTGATGTTGAGTATCATGTTTATGTAAATTCTTATTAACCAATAGATAAAATTATGTAATAGTAGAAAAATTAACAACATGTAATTCCTCATTCATTTGAATGTGCAACTCCATCAAAAAAAGTAGCAACTCAAGTGAGTTAAACTCCTTGTTGTGGGTCTCCATAGTCATGAAATGCATAATTGCTAATTTACTCACCTAGAATTCCTTAGTCATCCTACGTTCCTAGAATATTTCGTAGCATTCTCCATCTCCATACAGACTCTTGGGCACAAAATCTCCATCTCAGTTCGTCTCATGCATAATCAAGAATGGAATGGTAGAAGATTCAATAATAGTCTCCACATTAATACACATACTTGAGGCTATCTTTTTAATTTTCATACCCACTCTAGATCTTCTCAAGTTGAGTTTTCACTATTATAGATATCACTGTAAATACATCATGCTTCTATCATTTTACCCTCAAAATTATTAAAATAGAGCACATCCATATTTTTTATTTTTCCAATAAGAGATGGATAATCTAATTAAACAATGTGGATACAAATAGCTAGTGTAGCTTATTATAGTTTTGTGAATCCTAATCCTTAATAATTGCTATCACTAGAGTGGAATGCTCAGTGTCTTTGTTGATAAATGTTGGACACACAATAACAGAGAGATATCCAATCCATTTATCCTTCATGAAAGGCACTTGCTACCCCCTTAAAAATACACCAAATTATATTCTCACTAGTCTACTGATTAACTATTCACAACAGCTTACACATATGTGAAGCCCCATATTGCATATGTATCTCTTTATTACATAATATTTGGATCGAAAAACTTCAACCAAAAACCCATATTCCTACACCAGAACCTACCTAATATGCTTAGCAATTAAAGCGAACTACCATGTTAATAAGCTCTAAATTTTTAGTCCTCCACACTACTTAGGAAGAATTACAAAATTCTTATTTACATAATCAATCAAATTATTACAATTAGAACCACTCTGAAAGTATGTTGGCATCACCTTTTTTGACTTCTCCATAATTCCATTTAGAATTAAAGAATGGCTTAAAAATATGTTGAATTAATAAAAGCATCAAATTAATCAATGTAATCTATCCCACTATCAATACCGACCTAATCCTCCATCTCACATACTTTATCATCATATCATGCAGAATCTAAATGTTTCAAAACATGTAAAAAACTAATAAAATAAATTACTTAAAAATATTAAAATAGATATCTAATATGATAGCTCTCATTGAGTCAAGTAATGATATTTGTTTTGTCTTCAATAGTCCTCTTTTACAATTAATGTGAATTACCATAGTAATTAACCATAAATAATAAATAGTTATTACTTTAATTTTAAGTTAATATATATTTAAATAAAATGAGATAAATTGATTCGATACAATATAACCAAATCATTGTAAAACATTTGCTGAAATGAGATAAATTTTACATGTAAGTTGAAACTAAGAAAATAAAAAAATTGGATGCAACCTACTCTATCACTAATTCATGTACAACTTTAAATGTATTATGTCATGCTAAAACTCTACAAAATAAAATATATAGAAATATATAATGAATATAGAATTGGGTAATGCTAATTGAGAAGAGTCCAACAATATTGGTTTTGTCTTCATTAGATTATATTTGAAATTACAAGGAATTATCACATAAAATACATAAGTAAATATAAGTTTTTATTTTTAATTTTAAATATATTAAAATTAAATAAAAAATGAGATAAATTGAAATAATATAATCGTTAAATCAAAGTCAAGGGTACACTAGAGAAGAATTAGAGTTTTGAAATAACATAACCAAATTGATGTAAAAAAGTTGAATTGAGAAAAATTGCTTGCAAAATTTCTACTCTATGATACTAAAGAGATTGAGTGTGATATTCTCAATCATCAAATCAGTCCTGAATTACAATGTCTCAAGAAATCTACAAAAATTTAAGAAAAATTAAATATTTAAAAATTGATGAAAGAATATTTAATTTGATACAACACATTGAGATGAGTCTAATGATTGTTTTTTTGACTTGATTGGAGCTCATTTAAAACACGATGCATTTAAAAAAAATTAAGAATAATTAATTATAAATTATTATTTTAATATTGAGTATACATGCATATATAAACAAAAATGAGATAAATTGTAGTAATATATTATGATTAAATAATTATGAAAGCATTAAAGAAATGAGATTAATTATTGGTGAAAGCATAATTATAAGATACTAATAAGAATGTGTAAACATCCTCTATGAAAAAATAAGGATTGATTAGAAATGTTTCATAAATCTTGAAGCTTTTAACAAACTAAAATATTTAATAAAATAGAATCAAAGTTTTAGTTGAATAAAACGTTTAGAGATGAGTGGAAAGATGTTTGTTTTCTCTCGATGACCCTCATTTCGAATTAAATTGATTCACAAAATAAAATATGCATAAACTATAATAATTTTGATTTTAACATTAAGTTAATTTATATTAAATTTGAAATGTCTTACATTAAGAAATGTAATATAAGTAGATCAAATCATTTTAAAGATCACATAAGAGGAGACTGAGACATACATAATATTGCAAGAAAATTAAAGCAAACAATTTCAAAGAATAAGATAAATTTATTACAATGATACAATCTATGATACTAATGAGATTTAATATAATATTCCCAATTATCATAATATGTATGAATTAAAATGCATCAAAAAGCATACTAAAACTCACAACATTAAATTATTAATCAAAATTAAAATAAATAGTAAATTAGATAAAGTCTATTGAGTTGAGTTTAATCACTATTATTTTGTCTTAATTAGACATTATTGAGAACTATAGTAAACTTCCAAAATAAATAAATATAAATAATGATAAATTATTTTTGTAAGATTTAGTAAATGAATATTAATGATTAAATGAGATACATTAAATCAATGTACTATGACAAAATCAAAGTGAAATTTTTGAAGAAATGAGATTAATTATAATGGAAAGATTCATTCCATGGTACTATGGAGATTGAGTACAATATCGTCAACTCTTAATTCAAAGATAATTAGAAATTTTCTATAAAGCACCTAAAAATTTGATAAAATAAAATATTTAAGAATATAGAAATAAAGTTTTAGTTGTAAGTGCCTATAGAGACGTGTCTAAAGACATTCTTCTATCTCATTTAGTCTTATTTGGAATTAATGTGATGTACAAATTTAAATAAGAATAAACAAAAATAAATTATTATTTTAATGATTAAGTAAATTTATATTAAAGTTAAATTAAGATAAATTGAAATGTCATGTATCTAAACCAAGTCAGTTTTATAGTCACATGAGAAGGGATTGAGTGCTGCTCTGTCTAATAATAAAATCAAAGCAAACTATTTGAAAAATGAATTAAATTGTTTGACAAAGTTGTATTCCAATGTACTAATTAGATAAAGTATAGTATCATTAATCATTATATCATCTGCAAAACAAAATTCCTAAAAAAGCATACTAAAATGCATAAAAATGAAGTATTTACTGATATAAAGTTAACTATTTTATTAGATAAAGGTTACCAATTAGAGTGTGATGCATTCATTTTATCTTTATTTAACCTTATTTAGAATTACAATGAATTAAAAAAATAATTATACATAAATAATAATTATTATTATTTTAATATAAAGTAAATAAATATTAATTTAAATTTGTATAAATTTGTGTAATGGAATGTAACCAAATACAAAGTAATTTAAATATCACTTAAGAGAAAATTTAGAGATACATAGTATTATAACTTTACTAAATAAAAACTTTTAGAAAATGAGATAATTTGCATCGAATAATTTATTCCAAAATACAAAGGTTATTTAGTGTAACATAACTAATTGTTAAATTAGGTCTGAACCAAATGCCTTGGAAAGCATGCCAAAACTTTAGAAAATAAAATATTTAAAAATATTGACATAATATGCTATTTGATAGTCCTCATCAAAATGATACAAATGATGATTGTTTCATCTCAATCGGACCATGTCTGGATTTATTGTAAATTAAAAATAAGAGAAGTATAAATAGTAATGTATTATTATTTTAATATTAAGAAAATTTATATTAAAGCTGAAATGAGATAAACATTAGTAATATAATTTAACTAAATGAAAGGAATATAAATTTCACATATGAATAGATTTACAGTTATATGTTAGAATAACAAATTTGAAGTAAAAACTTCGATTAAACGAGATAAATTGTATAAGAAAATTGCATTCTAAGAAGCTTAGAAGATCGTGTGCGACATCATCAATCTTCAAATCACGCATAAATTTGAATATCTTATAAAGCATATAAAAACTAAAGGAAATAACTTATTTTAAAAAATATATTAAATTGGGTAAAGCTAATCAAGAGGAGTGCAATGACATTTTTTGTCTCAAATGAAAATCATTTTGAATATTCAAAATTACCAAAGTAAATAAGCATAAATGAAAATAAATGATCCTTTTTTTATAATGAAAATACGTATTAAAGCTCGAACAAGATAAAGTTTTGTGTTGTAATTACCAAAACAAAGAGTTGTATAGTTTATAAGAGAGAAGAATTAGAGTTTAAAAGTAGTGTAAATAAATCGTAAAGAAAACATTGAGAAAAGAGTAGATAAAATGCTCATGAAAGTTGCATTCAAAAATACTAAGGAGATTGAGTATAACATTCTCAATTATTAAATAAGGTACAAATAAAACTATCATGTAAAGAATGTGAAACCCACAGATCATAAAATATCTAACAAATATAAAAATATTTATTTATTTCGGTATAACTTTGTAAGAGGAGTCCAATGACTTTTGTTTGGTCATATTCAAAAGCCTTTTGGAATTGTAACAAATTATCAATTTAAATAAGCTTAAATTATAACAAAGTATTATTTTAATATTAAATAAAAATATGCTAAAGCTAAAATAAGATAAATTGAAGCAATAAAAAATAATGAATTCAAAGCAAGGTAAAGCTCACATGAGAAATGATTTAGTGTAACATAGTAATGTAACCAAATAGATGTAAAACTATTTGAAGAAATGAGATAAATATGTTACATTCCAAGATAATAAAGAGATCAAGTCTAACGTTCAAGATTGTTAGATCAAGTTCAAATAAAAATGGCTAGTAAAACATACACAAATAAAATATATAAAAATATAAAAATTGATATTTAATTAGATGGAGCTTGTTGATATGAATTGAACAACATTTAGTTTGATTTAATATGATTTTATTTGAATTTTCTAAGTCGTTAAATTTCATAAGAATAAAATTTAATAAATTGTAAATATATATTAAAGTTAAAATGAGATAAATTGAAGCGATATTACATAACTAAATCGAAGCAATGTATGGGTAACATGATAAGAGATTTAGATTTTTGTAACAATGAAAGCAAATAAAAGACAATAATTTTAAGAAATGAGACAAATTTTACAATAAAATTGAACTTCAAGACATTAAAGATATCAAGTGTGACATTTTTTTGTTAGAACATATACTAATTGAATCTCTTGTAAAATTTTGCCAAATTATTAGTAATAAAATATTCAAAATTTAGAACTAAATATTTAATTATATAGGGCTCATTATAGGTAGTACAGTGATGCTTGTTTTGTGTGCATTGGACCTCATTTAAAATTTTTATTAATTACAAAATTAAATAACCTTAAATAATAATAAATTATTATTTTTAATATTAATTAAATGCATATAAAGGAAAAAAATAAGATAAATTAAAGAAATATAATACTACCAAATCAAAGTAGAGGTCACATGGGAGGAGATTTATAGTACATAGCACTGTTACAAAATCAAAGCAAAAACTATGAAAAAAATAAGAAAATGTTTACTTAAATTTTGCTATGAAAGATACTAAGGAGATTTAATGTAACATCCTTATTCATTAAATAAAGTGAGAACCAAAATATGTTGTTAAGCATGTCAAAATAATACAAAATAAAATATCCAGAATTATAAAAATTAATATTGTTTAAAATAATGTTCTTTGAATTAAGTATAACCTTGTTTGTTTCATCTCATTAGGATCTTGCATAGATTCTCTACTAGTTACCAAAGTAAATAAACTTATATAATAATAAACTATTATTTCAATATCAACACTTGAAAACATTAAATTGAAGACATAATTTAACAAAACTCAAAGAGGTCTAAATGTCACATAAGAGAAGAATTATAGTTTCATTGTACTATAACCAAATCAAATAGAAAAATTGGAGTGAGAAATATCGAGTAGAAAAATTTTATTCCACATTATTAAGAAGATCAAGTGTAACATTCATAGTCATTAAATCATATAAAATTCAAAATGTTTCATAAAATATGCCCAAAATTTTAAAAAATAAAATATTTTAAAATATAGTAAAGAATATTTTTCCCACAAAATTTGTTAAGTGAAGTCAAATGATGATTCTTTTGGTTCAATTAGGCATCATTTCGAATTAATTAATTTTTTAATTTACCTAAACCAATATTAAAGCTAAAGTGATATGAATTGAAGTAACATAATCGTTAAATGAGTTATTAATTAAAGTTTCAAAGTAATATGATTAGCTCAAAGAGAAACATTTCAAGAGATGAGATAAATTATGTGTGGAAGTTGGTTTATAGTACACTAAGGAGATTGAGTTAATATCTTCGATCATCAAATATGGAGAAATAAGACAATTCTCATCAACCTTTATAATACCCCTTCAAAAATATTATATAATAACATAAGAAGAAATATTTACTTAAATGAGCTCATTTAAACAAATCTAATGATGTTTTTTAATCTCAACAAGACCTCGATTGAATTGATAGTAAAACGAATTTTAAGTGTAAGTGATAAAAAAATTTTGTTTTTAAACATAATAAATATATAATGAATTTGAAACAAGATAAATTCAAGTAATGTGATGTAACCAAACTAAAGCAATATAAAGGCCACATGATTGAATAATTAGAGCAGCAAAATAATATAACAAAATAAATTTAAAAAATTTAAATACTTTGTATAAATTGTATAAAAAAATTCTTTTACAAGAAATAGAGAGATTTAATGTCTATCATTAAATTAAGTACAAAAAATATATCTTCTAAAGCTCACCAAAGCTTTAAAAAACAAAATATTTGGAAATTTAAAAATGAATATTTGTTTTGAAACAACAAATTGAGAGAAGTCCATCGATGTTTATTTTGTCTTAACAAAGCCTTGTTTGGCATTACTGTAAATTATAGATTTAATTAAAAATTAATAATGATTAATTATCATTTCAATATTAACTTAATAAATATTAAAGTTGAAAAAATATAAATTAAAGCAATGTAATTAACGAAATAAATGTGATGCAAATGATGCACGAGAATAGATACAAAGTCAAGTAATAATATAACCTAATCAAAGAGAAAAATTTGAAGAAATAAGATAAATTGTGTGATAAGGTTACATTTCAAAACATAAAAGAGGTCAGGTGTAACATGCCTGATCATGAAAACATGTATAAATCCAAATACCTCCTAAATCATTTCAAATATAGAAAATAATATTTTTGAAAATATAAAATAACTATTTAATTGGATATAGCTCATCGAGATGAGTTTATTGAGGTTCGTTTTGTCTCAGTCAGATCTTCTTTGGAACAAAGGTAAATTACCAAAACAGATAATGGTGAATAATAACAATTTTTTATGTTTGGTGAATATATTATATTTCCAAAAAGATATTAATTTAAGCAATATAATATAACAAAAATAAAGTGATGTAAATGATAGATAAGAAAAGATTTATAGTTACATAGTAATATAAAAGAATCAAACAAAAAAATTTATAAATGAGATAAATTGTATTAGAAAGTTAAGCTCTAATATACTAAAGAGATACAATTTCTCATCCTAAATCTTCAAATTTGAAAGGAATCAAAATGTCTAATAAAACATGGAAGATCTTAAAAATAAATTACTTTAAAAAACATCATTTCTTTTGATAGTGTTAGCCACGATGAGTCCAATAATGTTCATTTCCTCTTGACATAAACTAATTCAGAATTAATTCAAATTATAAAATAAGAATTAATTTGTATTTTCACAACAAGTAGATTTTGGTTAAAGCTAAAATAAGATAATAATATGATATAACTAAATCTAAATGATGTAAAGATCATACAAGAACAAACTTGGAGTTACATTGAAATACAACAAAATCAAAACAAAAAACAAGGAAATAAATGAGAAAAGATACATGAGAAAACTGCAATCTAGGATACAAAGAAGTTCAAGCGCAACATCCTAAATCTTCAAATCATGTATGAATCTAAATGTCTGGTAAAGCATATTCAATGCCACTATTTCATCTCAAATTACATTTATTTGGAGTTACTACGAGTAAAAAAAGTAATTAATCATAAGTAATTATAAATTATTATTTATATATTTCTTTAATATATATTAAAGGGGAAATGAAATTAATTGAAGCAATGTTATGTTACATAATCTATAGAATGTAATGGTCTCATAAGAGGAGATATATTGTTATATAATAAAAAAACTAACTCTAAAAATATTTGATGGAAAGAGATATGTTATATAGGAAAGCTATATTCTAATGATGCTAAGGAGATGGTGCATAGCATCATCAATCATCAAATCAACCATGTATCAAAATGTTATACAAAGATTACCAAAACTCTACAAATTAAAATATCTTAAATTATTAAAAAATGAATATTTAATAGTATAATCATCGTCTAGTATTATATGTTATGTATTGAACTGAGATTATTTGAAATTACTTCAAATTACTTAATTAAATTAGCACGAATAATCACAAATTATTAATTTAATATTTAGTAAAAATAGTAAAGTAGAAGTGGGATAAATGAAAGAGATATAATATAACCAAGTCAAAGTGATGTAATTATTACAAGGGGGAAGATTTAAGGTTTTATACTAATATAACCGGTGAAATAAAAAAAATTAGAAGAAATGAGATAAAGTGTACTAAAAAAATTTCATTCCAATGTACTATTGAGATATAGTTCAGCATCTTCAAACATCAAATTTGGTAATAATACAAATTTCTCTTAAAACATACTCTTAAAAAATAAAATATTTAAAAATTTCAAAATGAATTTTCAGTTTGATTGAGCTGTACAATATGATCTAATGATGTTTGTTTCATCTTGATAGGACCTTATTTGGATTTGTTTCAAATTAATATTGTAAATAAGCATAAAATATACTTCTCAATTAAGAAAATATATATTGAATCTAAAATAAGACAAATTAAAGCAATTTTTTTTGTTCTATGAGAAAATCTAAATGATGAAAATGCCACGAACAATAGCCTAAAATTACTTAGTAATTTAACAAAATCAATGGATAGAATTTGCAGAAATGGAAAAAGTTATATCAGAAAGTTGAATACTAAGGTACTAAGGAGATTAAGTATAAAATCCTTATTCTCCAAATAAAGTACAAATCTAATTATCTCATAAAATAAAAATATTTAAAAACTCAAAAAACAACCATTAATTGGTAAAGTACAAATCTAATGACATTTTTTCTCTCTATCGAACCGCCTTTAGAATTACAATAAATTATAAATGTAAATAAATAGAAATAAGGATAAATTATTTTTTAAATTTTTTTTTGAATATACATTAATAAAATTCTTTATGTTAAAATAATTTTTTATTACCAAATAAAAATGATGTAAATGTCACATGATAGAAGATGTAGTGTTATATAGTAAAAGAACTAAATCAAAGCAAAACATTAAAAGAAACGAGAGAAAGGTAATGTTGAAAAGTGTACTCCTAGATTTTCAGGAGATGGAGTGTAGCATCCTCAATCATCAAATAAGATTTAAATAAAAAATGCTTTATAATACAATAAAATTGAATTAGCACAAATCAAAATAATTTTTTATTTTAATGTTACATAAATATATATTAAATTAAAATGATATATATTTAAGCAATACGAAATAACCAAATCAAAGTGATATAAATGTCACACAATAAGAAATTTAGAGTTACATAGTAATACAACCAAATAAAAGAAAAATATTTAAAGAAATAAGATAAATTATATAATAAAGTTGAATTCAAAAAACTAGGGAGATTGAATATAACATTCTTGTTCATTAAATCATTATATTCAATTTTATAGAGCTTGCCACAATGAGTGTAATGACACCTATTTAATCATAATCATACGTCATTTAGTGATAACATAAAATACGCATAAATAATAACAAATTAAAATTGTAAATTTAATTAAATATTTATTAAGGAAAACATAACATTAGTTGAATCATTATATCATAAAAACATTAAAGCTAAAATTTTGAATTAATAAGACACATTGCAAAGGAAAGTTATAGTCCAAAATGCTAAAGATGTTTTGTAGCATCCTTGATCATTAAATCAAGAATCAAAATCCCTCATGAAGAGTACTAAAATCCTAAAAACTAAAATATTTCAAATATTAAAAAAAATATTTATCAAAATTGAGATCATTGAGATGTGTGTAATGATGTTATATCATGTATATTAAAACAAGAATAAGATAAATTTTAGCAATATTATTTTAAAAAATCGAAGGGATCTAAAGGTTGCATAAGAGGAGACTTAGACTTTCATGGAAACATAACCCAATTAATTAAAAAAATACGATGAAATGAGAAACTTTATATAAGAAAGTTGCATTTTATGTTACTAAGAAGATTGAGTGCAACGTCCCAAGTCATGAACTCATGTTTAAATTAAAATGCCTAATAAAGCATGCCAAAATACTAGGAAATAAAATAATTTAAAATAGGTAAATAAATATATATTTGGATAAAATTGGTTGAGATGAGTTCTATTAAATTTGTTTTGTCTCAATTAAAACATCTTTACAATTAGTCTTAACTGTCGAAGTAAATAAGAATAAATAATTATAAGTTACTTGTTAATTTTAAGAAAATTTTCATGCTGAAATTATATAGCTCAAGGTAAAGATTACATAAGTCATTATTTAACATTTCATAGTAACATGATCAAATAAAAAAAAATTAAAAAAATAAGATAATTTGTGATATTGTTTTTGTAATTATTTTTTTGCTCGTTGTCTTTGTCTTAATACCACACACATTCTCACTTTTTTCTCTCTCATCATTCTCTTATTTATCTCAAAATTAAATTACATAATGAATATAAATATTATTCATAATTATCTTCTATGTTATGTCATATTAAGATAATATATTATAATAATGGTACTATTAATTATTTAATAAACTTTTAAATTCTATGGATTTATAAAATAATATTAAAATAATAATCAACATATAAATCTAAAGATTTATAATATTTCAAAATACTACAAAACTTCTTGTTTTTGTTGTACTTAAATAATATTAAACATGTTTTAGTTTTAAAAAGATAATATTAATAAATTTAGAAGTTAAAATATTAAGATATAACTCTTCTTTAATAATTTTTCTCAGTTTTCTCACTTTTTTCTTCCTCATATTAATGGAATAGTTCATCTTTTTTATGACATTAAGCATGGAAGTATGATTTTTTGGCTTTTGTATGCTAGTGTAACCATAGCAACATTATAGCATTAGATCTCATTAGAACATAAAGTTAAGCATGCTTAAGGAAAAGTAATATTTGGATGAGTGATCTCTTTAGGTGTCCTCATGTTTTGCATAAGTTTTCATAACATTCTTTTTTCTAATTAATCATAGTTAATTTTTATAATATGTTAATATTCATAAATGACATATTTATGAACGATATTTTGAAGTTTCCAATTTTTTAATTTCTTAATAATATTGACTTCATAGCATCATTATTTGTTAATTTTTTGTATTAAGTAATGCACTTCATGTGATGTTATAAAATAATAACTTTAGTACTATTTAATGTTGACTTGAATAATTTATATCAACTACAACAAATTACAAGTTATAAACATTTATAAAATCGCATAAATGTTTTAAATAAAAGTTTTTTTAGCATAATAATAATATAGTATATGACATAAGTTACCTAAATATTTAAAATGAATGTAAAATAGTATTCATTTTATTAACTATATCTCTTCAAATTAAGATATTTTTTTATAATAATGATATTATATATAATTTTGTTAATTTTTTAAAATATATGCATTTAAAAAATAACAATAAATTGATAGTGAACATCTAACTTAAACATTTCCAATTTAACACAATGTAACAAAACTTTAATTATTGTTGCTTTTAGATAAAATTTAATATTATATAAGTTTAACATGTTAATATTAACAAATATTATGAGCTACATTATTAAAATATAACTTTTACTTAATTGTACCTCTTTCTCATTCTCTTTATCTCAATAACTCTACCATTCTCTTACTTTCTTTACCCTCTCAAAATTTTTCTTTTATTTGACTCCCTTTTCTCTATCCATTTGTCTTAACGTGACCCTCTCACTCTTCTATCTCTCATTAGTTTCTCAATTCTTTATCTCTCTCACTTTATATTTTATTTTCTCTATCTTCTTTATCTCAGACTTCTCTTATTTTTTCTCTTCACTCAATCTTCTCTCCCTTCCCTCTATTAATATTTTCCTCTCTATCTCTCTATCTAAAATGACTCTCTATTCTTGTAAACTTATCTCATGCATTATTATCTCTTTTTCTAGATTCGCAAGTTAAGGTTACTTATGAAATCCCACATGTTACAAACTTTAATATTTATTTTAAAAAACAAACATATATTTTAATATTGATTAGTAACAAATATTTTATTTTTAATTAACAAGAATTAAATTTTAATAGAAGTAATTTTTATTTATAAAATTATATTTTTTAAAAACAATAATATACATAATTATTTATTATTTTAATGCTATTAAATTATTTTTATTAGATTATATTATGACATAAAATTAAAATATAATTATTTTTAAAGTATTTATGAATAATAATTTATGAAATGTTTAGTAGTTCATTATTTTCATGACTATAATCACACAAGTATGATTTTCTATCTTTTTTATTCTTATGCAACAACACCAACATTATAACAATATATCATATTAGAATACAAAAATCAAGCTTGTTTGGCTTAGAGTAATATTATGATGCATGTTAAGTCATCCTTCTATTAGATAAGGTATGGCATAAATGTTTAATATTTTATTTTAAAAAATTTGTTTATTATGAATTATGTTTAGTTATGAGAAACAAGTTATCACACTTCTAAAGATGGTGAATTAGTACCCTTTAAGGTACCTTCGAGTGTCACTAAGCATTAAGGATTGAAGTCGTTTATGTGAAATATGAAAGTCTTTCTTTTTATTACAAAATAAAATGTTAGTTTGTTGATTTTTAACAATAAGACATCTCTCTATTTGTATCAATTTCAAATACTATAGAAGCATTCGATTATTCAATAATCTCCTAAATTTAAGAAATATATAGGATTTCCTTTTTTAGTCCCTTAGTCCTTACCAAATTAAATGTTAGAATAATTGTTTATGTTTTATTAAATTAGAATAAATAATTTTATTAAAAGTTTCATCATTATAAAAATGAAAATAATAATTCCCAAACTACATCACAATCATGTGCCCAAGTGCATAACACTTAAGTCAACCAAGCTTAAAATGTCCTAGTAAGCCTCAAGTTTAGAGACTAGATCTTGAACCAGGTAGGGTAAGCAAGAGGAAAGATCGAGCAAGGCATAACTCAAATCAAATATTCAATGAGTCAGGTTAGACCCTTAAACATGTTATAAACTTACATGCTAAAGAGTAGCCCAAGGTAATGAAATCCTAAGCACACAAGGGGTAAGCCAGTTCCAATTTCAACTCACAATAACTATGCATGAACATTAATATAAAAAGATAGGACAAGTTCTTTTTGGTAATGTTGGACTAAATTTCATCCAAGAAATTATCACTAAAGTGTGCATTATTTTTTACCAATCAATCATTGATTGGACAACGGACATTTCATCTATTATAAGTACTTCTTGTTGGCTTGAAATTTGATGGCCAAGTTCACATCTAAGGTCATCAGATGGCCATTATTGTTTCTTTATTTTAAAACAATCTATCCTTGAATTGGATGGCCAATATCACTTGTTGTTTTAATCCTATGATTCGAATCATTCCTATCTTTACCATTACTAAATTGAATAATCCAAATCTCATATGAAGTGATTAGATGGCCTACATTTATACCTTTTATATCCAAATATCCACAACTCATCTGCTATTATGACATTTGATCTCATGATTAAGAACCTCTCCAATCTTATCAATTAACCCTAGTTGATCTTGTGTAATGGCTAATTGCATAACCATTTAGGAAAAAATATTTATGAAGTTTGGAAAAACTTTGTAAGCCACTTTGTTGTAGCTTTTAAAATTATGTTTTCTTAATTTTCTAATGGTTATGATAAATATTTTTTATATAAATCCAACCATTATTATTGAATGTCTAATGAGTGTGAACAATATTTTAAGATCTCAAAAAGAATGCTACATGACCTTGCATTTGTATAAATTTTCTAAGCAACAACACAGATATTAATACTAAAAATTTAAAATTCTTTCCTGGAAGTTTAAATATTCTTTACCAAAATGTTAATACTCAAAAATATTTATGAACTTTAAAATTATTTCCTAGAAGTTTAAATTTTCTAAGCTTTCTTTACCAAAATGTTTTTTTTGTAATGTTTTCTTTCTCTATTGGGTTGGGAAGCTTGACATTTGTGAAAGCTTGAGTTCTATTTGATCTCATAAAAAACAAAGTTAGTGTTAAGCTCTTAAAAGCCTGGGTTCTAATTAAACCCACAAAAGTTAGTAGGTTGGAGGCAAATTTCAAAAGAAACTCAACTTCAAGATTAACTATTAGAAAAAAAACTTTAAATTATTGCTCTTTTAATAGTGGACTTTATCAAGACCTCAATTAAGGGATGATGTTATTTCTAGATTGAGTCACCCTACCAAAAAAGTTATGTTTATAAATTTAATTTTGTTTTTTTAGTCATTAAAACTATATATTTGTGTATATAATGATATTTTTCTTCCATAATAAAACGCTTTTCCATAAAACAAAATTAAAAAACTAATTATGATCCAAAATTAGCAAAACTATTTTAAAATCCACAATTTATCACTCTTGTGGGATTTCCACACTTATTTTACTTGAATGGGTTACCTATTATGAAATCCTTGTGTTGCACACGTTTATTTATAGGATTTGTTTTTCTAATGAATGATAATTAAACTTCTAAAATGCTAATATTTATAAATAACATAATTATCAAAGTTATTTTACAATCTCAATTTTAGTTATTTCTTATTATTATGAACTTTATAACATTGCTATCATTTTTACATAGTATTAAATATTTCAATTCATAAAGTTAAATAAAATAAAAATTTTTGTATAATTTAAGTTTTTGAAACATAACTTAGATAAAGTATAATAGAATATATTTTATATATATCAATCATAATATATAATTACTATGAATAAAGGAACTTTAAAATGTTAATAATATATTACATAAAATAAAACACAAAATTTTGAGATGAGCATGAAATCTTATATATTTTTATCTATATTATATAATGAAAAATATTATTTGATAATAGTAATATTTTTTATTATTTAGTTAAAATTTAAAATTATATATGTCAATAAAGTAATATTAAATTAATAGTAAACATACACTTTAAATATTATATGTTACGTTAGCAAGATATAACTTTATTCTAATTATTTCACTCGCTTCATTCTCTTTATCTTAATTGCCCTCACATTTTATCACTTTCATCATCTTGTCTTATAATTTCCTTATTTATCTCCCACTCTTTATCCCTTTCTCTTCCCCTAATTGTATCTCTTTTCTATCTCACAACATTTCCTCAATTCTTTATCTTTCATATTGTTATTTATTTTATATTTCGTCTTTTCTTTCTATCCTCTCATTTTCCCTTTCCCTTAAATTAATCATCTTACTCTTCTCGCTTTATTAATATTTTCCTTTCTATCTCACTCTTATTTATTCATGACTTTCCTCTCTTCCCATGCTTATTTCATCACCACTATCTTTTTTTGGCTCCTTCAATCAATATAAGTTGTGAAATCTCTCATTGTTACACACTTTAATATATATTGTAAATAATAAATATATTTTTCTATTTATAATTAATAAATAATTTAAATATTTTATAGGAACTATAATTTATCATAAAAATAATTATGAATGTTTAATTTAAGAGAAATAATAATATACAAAATTCCTTATTAATTAAATATAATTAAGGTATTTATATGAGAAAATATTATGACATATATAATAATAGTAAAATTATTTTTTGAGGTGTATAACAAGGATAATATACAAATGTTTCTTCACTAATTCATTCTTTTTGGATAACAATAACTAAAGATTTTCAAGCTTTTATACGAATGTGTGAGCACACTATAGTTTGGATCTTATTTGAATGCAAACTTTAACATGGGAGAGACACAGTTGGAATGGTGAAAAATCCTAAGAGCTAATGTTGCCCATTATTTTTTATAGCATTTGTTTTTCTAACGAATGGAAGCTTATTTTAATAATATGTTAATATAAAAAATAACATACTTGTGAATGATATTTTATAATATATTTTTTGTTATTTCCATTTATAATAACATTATAATATAATAATAGTTTCAGAATAGTATTAAACATAGCACATCTTATTATTTTTCAAAATAATAAAGTTAATAAAATTTAGTTATAAGCAACATAACTTATATCACCAATAATAAATTAGAAATTATATAAATTTTTAAAAGTATATAATGTTTTTAATAAACAATTTTTTCACTAAAATAATAATATAATATATAACATTAAATATTTAAAATTATATCATGCATATGAAATTTTATTCATACTTATTATTTATATTATGTAATATGAACAAAATATGTTTGAATTGATATCATATTTATAATATCATTATTATTTTCAAATAGGATTAGATGTAACACTTCATATAATATAAAAAAATAATAAATTTAATATAATTTAATGTTGGTAAACATAGCTCATATCAACAACATAACTTTTAAATGTTTTTTAAGTATAATAATATTATATTATGTAACTTAAACTATCCAACATTTTATCATAAACAAAAAATATTATTTTTTAATTTATTATTAATATTATCTTATATGAAACTAATATCTAGAATAATGATATTAATTTTTTAATTTTTATAATTTTATGTTACAATTATTAACAAAATAATATTAAAAATATAGACAAAATATAATTTAAACATTTGTAATATATTGAAATACTATAATGCTTTGAATTTTTATTGTAATAAAATAATAATTAATATAAAATATTTTTATCAAGTTATTTTTAAAAAATAATTTAAGTTTAATTATTGAGATATATATTTTATATAATTATTTCTCTCACTTCTTTCCCTTTATGTCAATAACCCTTATATTTTTAAATTTTCTTCTCTCTGCTATTATTATTCACTAATTTTTCTCAAACTTTTCTCTCATTGAATTACCCTTTCCCCACTTTGTTTTTTCTTGCTATATATTCTTAATTCTTTATCATTCACTTTTTTATATATTCTTTCTAACTCATCTATTTTTTCTCTCTTCTTTGTTTCTCTCTTCTTCATTTCCCCTTCATTCCATCATGTCTTTATTCTCTCTTCTAATATTTTTTTATCTCCCTCATAACTATCCATATCTCTCACTCTCTTATAATATAATTTTCTCCATCATCACTATCTTTTTCTTTAGTTAAGAATGCTCTTATGTTATGT
This sequence comes from Vanilla planifolia, assembly GCA_023846275.1. Taxonomy (NCBI): domain Eukaryota; kingdom Viridiplantae; phylum Streptophyta; class Magnoliopsida; order Asparagales; family Orchidaceae; genus Vanilla; species Vanilla planifolia. Next base: position 236,385 of record JAIUJO010001179.1, read on the forward strand.
ATTTTATTATATATTTTTAAAATAAAAAAATAAATAAATATACTTTTTATAATTAATAAATAATTTAATTTATTTGATAAGAATTGAACTTTAATGGAAATAATTTTTACCTATGAATATTTGCTTCAAGAGAATTAATAATATACTTAATTTTTTATTAGTTTAATATAATTAAAGTATTTGTATTAGAATATTTTATAACCTGTATAAAAAAATAAAACATTATTATTGAAGTTTATGTGCTTTATAATATACAAAAAATTTCTAAAAACTCCACATTTCATAATATCTATTATACATCAGATATACTATGTATCTAAGTTATAACAAAAATCAATTATATTACATCATAATAAATATAAAATATATTTTATTAATTATAATAATTGTTTTTTATTTTTAATATAAAATTTATTTAAATTTCAAATTATTTATAATAATAATAAACAAAGTTAATAACAATTAATATATATTAATTTACTTTGAATATCTTCTTTTTTTCTTAATATTAGACATCTAATTATGTTATGTAAAATAAAATAATAGAAATATAATTATTATTCATTACTATATAGGTTTTTAAAAAAATAAGTATACATTACATAAAATGTCAATATTTCCTTTTCTTTTTATCATATCCCTCTTCTTTATGTATCACTATTTTCCTCTTATCTCTCTTATCTCTCTATGACTTTCTCTCTATTTCAATAGATTTATCTCCATCTCCATTATCACCTTTTTAACTCCAAATTAATACATTTCATTACTTATTAATAGTACATATATACTAAGATAATTATAGAAATCATAAATATATGTATGTGTGTGTGTGTATTATTTTTTAAGATATATTGTTGTCAAAGTATGCATACGTAAAATATGTCTGTGATACAAATAATGTTGAATTTTTTTTATTTTAATTAAGAAAAAAAATTAATTTTAAATTTATAATAATTCATAACATTTATGATTTAGTTTTTTTGTGTACCTAAAGATTCCATAAACAAATATAAATCATAATTAAAAGAAAACTTTTATTACATATTGTATTATTCATAACTAACAAGCTACTTAATTTTTTTATTTTATAAAAATTAGAATTTAGTGAAAAGAGTTCTAATGTGTGAATTTTCATATTAAATAAAAGAATAATATACATAATTTCTTTTTAATTAATTATAAATAAATTATTAGCAATGGAATATATTATTACAAACATAATAAAAAAATCTTTTAAAGTTGTACACACATGCTAATTAATAAAATTTCAAAAATAATTAAAATTCTTTGGGTCATTAGTCATAGAAGCACATTTTTCTACCTTCTGGATGTGTGCATGACTACATTAGCATTACAGCACTAAATGTCATTGTAACTAAAAATTTAACCATGCATTGACAAAAGTAGTTTTGGTATGGGTGACCACTTAAGAAGTCTTTGGATTGTACAAATGTTCTCATAGCAATAGTTTTTCTAATAAATAAGAGCTTTTGTGGTATTAAATATAGTCCTTAATATGATTTAAAAAAATAATGGTTTTAATATACTTTAATAATTTCTAAAATTTCATCTATAAAGCCTAATAAAGTGGAACTAATATATTGTTAAAACAATATACAAATGATATGCATAAATTTATTTATCATTATAACATATTATATGACATATATTACCTTACATTATATCATTAATATGAAATTTTATTTATATTTATTATCTATGACATATCATATGAAGATAATAAATTAAAATAAATGGTATTATTTATTATTTAAATAATTTGAAAATTATTAATATTAATATAATAAGATTGAATTATTAGTTAATATATTATTTAAATATTATCAATATAAAAAATGGTCACAAAAGGATTTTTTTTCTTAAAATATGATTTTTTTTATTATTTCTCTGTTCTATTTATCATTGTTTCAATAGTCATCATTTCTTTCTCTATCTTATTATTTTTTTCTTTTATTTGTCTCTCATATGTCTCTTTTTTTCTTCCATTTTATCTCTCCTTTATCTCTCTCTTATCATTTGTCATTCTTTTACATTATTATTTATTATCTCTATCTTTTTTACCTTCTTTTTCTTATTCTTTAGGTCATTCAATTTTTGCCTCATATCTTTCCTTATCTTTCCATCCCTTTTTTTGTTTCTCTCTCTCTTCTCAATTATATTATCCATATAATACATTATATCACTCCACCTCTCTTTATCCCTCACTTCGATCCAAAGCCCTCTGTCACACTCTCTTTGCACTTTGTGTCATACTTTTACTTGGCCCACATTTCCATTAATACGCTCTTGTGCCATGTCTTCTTTATGTCCTATACCACTTATTTTTCTTCCTTCTTTCTCCTTTCTCACTCTCTCTTATTCCCTCCTTTGATATGTGTTAAAATACTTTGTATATAACAAGATTTAGTATAATATTTTATGTGCTACTTTATCTTTTTTATAATAACATTATTTAGTTAAATTATTAAAATTATTACAAACATATGCTTGTAACATATGTTATAATATGCTAATATTAATTCACATATAATCTATTTTGCAACCAAATTATAAATAAAATTTAAAAAAACATTATTTCTTTAAAAATTAGTCAATTTATTTTTTTAATATTGTTTTGGAAAATGTTCGATTCAAATTTCATTTATTATTGGACACATTTCTAACAATGATAAACATCTTTTATAACAATTAATGTGTCACAAATTATTTCATAACTAATATAAAAAATTAGTTTTAAATAAAACATAATAAGGAAAATTTTATTTTTTTCATTGCAATATATTTTTAGAAAAAATGTACATATTGGTTAAAATGTTAACTTATCATTTATCGTCTCCCTCTTCTCCCTTTATCAATCTTTTTGTCTCTAACTCTATCTTACCTCTCCATATGTTTCTCCTGCACTTCCACTAGTCGATTTCTCTTTCCACTTGCTTTTCCTATTTTTAAGAATTCTCTCATGCTACGTTTTTTAATGTAAAATATAATTCATTGCTTTATTATTTATGTTATAGATTAATAATATAATTTAAATCATATCCATAACTATATTACTATTTATTATAGTAAACTATGGATTAAAAATATACATTTATTATATATCTGATGATAATTTTTTTATTTTTAAAAATAATATAATATTAAATTTATATGTATAATAATTTGTGTTATATATAATTTATTTTTTAATAAACATAACGATGTAGTTAAATTAATTAATTTAAGAAATAATTGCAATAAAAATTTTTATTTTATTATTTTTATTAATAATATATAAAAATGATCTTTTTATTTCCAATAAATATAATTTTGCCAAAACAACTTTCTATATGAATGACCTCTTTAAAGGAATGTGCAATATATATAATTTCTCATTAATTTAATATGATTAATTTATTAAAATTTGTACATATCATGACATACATAATAAACATTAAACAATGTTTTTAAAATATATGCATTATTTGTTATCTTAGAGATAATAGTCAAACTATTTTTTTGCTTTTGTGTATGTGTTCAACAACACCAATATTAAGGCATTGGATCTCATAAGAACACAAAAGTAAGCATTCATGGCCAAGAATAATATTGGGATGGGTGTCCTTTTAAGATGTTTGCATGTTGAACATATTTTTTAAGAGCATTCATTTTTCTAATAAATAAGAGTTGGTTCTAGTAAGATACAAATATTTATTAAAAATGACATAATTATATTAGTTATTTTATAAATTTTAATTTAGTTCTTTTACTTATTATTAACTTTATAAAGTTTTTACTTATTTTTTATATCTCTCATTCCCTTCTCTAACTCCTAGTTAACTATATCTCCCTCACTTTATTTTCTTGTTCCTTTTTCCTTAATCACTTCTTCTCCTCTCTCTTCAAATTTTAGTTAAAATATTTTTTATGTAAATTATTTTAATGTAAAATTTTTTTTACTTTATTATATTAATAATAAAATTATTAAATTAATATAGTAGTATTATTAAAAGAACATAGTATTTTATAATATGTTAATATTAATACATATATTATCTGATATGCATCTAAATTATAGAAAAAATTACTTATATTAATTTTTTCTAGCCAGTTAATATATTTTATTAATTTTCGTATAATTATTTGATGTTTAGCATAAATTTCTATTATATCTAAAGCATGTTTAAGTATAAAATTTAGCTTTAAACTAGTTAATATATAATAAGTAACTTTAATATCTTATTTTATAACTATTATTATAAATGAAATTTTTTATATTAAAAAATTCACAAATATTATTATATTCATTACAATATTTTTTAAAGATATATAATATCCATAGTTTAAATGCAAAAAAAATTAATATTAAAATTAGTCCTTCTCCCTCTTCTATTATTTCTCTCACCTTATTTTTTTATTTTTTTCCTCTTCTTTATCTTATCTCCCTTCCTCTATAATTCTTTATATTTCTCTCTTTTTATCTTTCTTATCTCTCCATCCCTATCTTTATCTCTCTCTCTATCATCTCTATTATATTTTTTATCTATATGATATACTTTATAGCTCCACCTCTCATTATCTTTCCCTTCCTTCCAAAATATGCTATCTCACTTTCTCTCTTCTTTCTCTATTGCCTTTATTTCTCTCTTAATCTTTCTCTTCCTCATAACTCTTACCACTTTAGTTTCTTTCACCTTTCTCTAGTGTCACTTTTTGACATTCTATATTTAAATATTTCTATAATATTTTATATTTAAGATATTTAATTTAAATATTTCATTTATCACTTTAGTGTTTCTATAATAACAACATTTTGTTAATTTATGAGAATTATCAGAAACATATACCAATAAGACATGCTATAATATGTTAATATTAATTTGCATATAATCCATTATGTAAAAAAAAATTAAATAAAAATAAAATTTTAGTTTTAAAAAATAAATAAATATAATTTTTCAATTTTTAATTTAAAATTTTAATATAAACTTCAATTATATTTGAGTATATGTATAACTATGATAATCATTCTTTATAATAATTATTGTGTAATAATTATCTTTCTACATCTTATTTGATAATTAATGTAAAACATTGTATTTATTTTTTTAAAGAACATAATAAAACTATTATAATCTATTTTCATTACAATATATTTTAAAAATAATATACATATTTTTAAATGCAAATATTCCCTTTCCATTCTAATCTTTTTCTTCTACTTGTTTTTGTCTCCTCCCTCTCCTATTTCTCCACATTTCTTTCCCATGCTTCCAGAAGGATTTAGTCTCCTTTTGTTTTCTCTTTCTCTAGATCCATCAATTATCATTAATTATGAAATCTCTTTTTTACAAGAATAATATAACATTTCATGATTATTATTTATATTTTATTTTAAAAATATGATCTTTAAATCATATCTATGACAAATTTTGTTATATATCAACATCAAAGTATGTCAAAATTTTCATATATTTGAGATAAAATTAATGATAAATTTGCTCATTTCTATTCATTTAAAAGTAAATTAATGTTAGTTTTAATGTTACGATAATTAATAATATATATGGTTTCATTTTTTATTATACATAATGGTTTAGTCAAAATAAATAGTATAATAAATAATTTTAATAACAATTTTATTTTATATTTTTATTATTTAAATTCAATAAATATTTTTAATTTTTGTTTATAAGACCAGTACTTTAGTGGAAAAACTTTTATATATGATTGTCTACTTTAAAGGAAAGTATAACCTACATAATTATCTCCTTAGTTCAAAAAAATAATTTATTATAATTAGAATATACTTTGACATTTGTAATAGACATATAATTATTTTAAAAAATGTAAACAAACAATAATATAGAACATTCTTGCACAATTCTTTCTCTCCAAGACAACAGTCAAACAAATATACTTTTTTGACTTTTAGGTCAACATAGACCACACCAACATTAAAACACTAGATCTCTTTAGTGCTCAAAAGTTAAGCAACAAGCAACCATTGAGATGCACATGTGTGTGTATAAGCATGTTTTTGTGTGCTTGTGGGAATTTGCACATGCATGTGGGTGTGCATGTGCAAGCATATGTGTTCATGGCAATGTGTGTTTTCATGTGTGTCTGTGTACATGCATCTATGTGTCTGTGTGCATTTATGCATATAAGTGCATTATCATGTGTGTTTTTATGTGCATGTGTGTATGTGTGTGCTTATGTGTGTACATGTTTATGTGTGCATGGCTAAATGTGTCTGTGTCTATACATGTGTGGATGTGTTTGTGGGTGCATGTGTGTGGATGCATGTGTGTGCATGTGAGCATGTGTGTGTGTACATGTGCCTGTGAATGTATGTTCATGTATGTCCATGTGTAAATGTTTGTGCATGCGCTTGCATGTGTATTAGTGTAAGTGTGTGTGCATGTGTGTATGTCCGTCTGTGTGTGTCTCTCGTGTATGTATGTGTGTGTGTCCATGTTCGTATGTTTGTGTGTGAGCATATTTGTGTGAGTGCATGTAGGTGTAGGTGTGTGTGCATGCCCGTGTGCATGTGTACATGAGTGTGTGTGTGTGTACAAGTGCACATTTTCTTATGTGTGTGTTTTGGAGAATGCCCGTTTGTCTTTGTGTGTTTGTGCTCATACCTATGTTTATGCATGACTACATGCATGTGTGTGTGTGTATATATGTGTGTGCATTTGCATGTGTATGTGCCTATGTGTGTGTGGTTATTCTTATGTGTGTGTCTATGTGCATATTTTTGGGTGGATGTGTGTGTATGCTTGTGTGCACATTTGTTTGTGTGCATGTGTGCATGTGACTGTGTGTGCATGTGCATGAATGTGTTTATAAGTCCATGTGTAGGTGTGTGTATGTATATTTGCATGTACATGTGATTTTGTACTTATGCATGGTTGCATGCATGTGTGTATATGTGTGTGTGTGTGCATATGTGAGTGCAGACATGTATATGTGTGTGAGTGCATGCATGTGTGTATGTGCATGCTTATTTGTGTATGTATGTGTGTATATGTGCATAAGAGTGTGTGTGTGCATTTGCATGTGTGCGAGTGTGTGTATGTGTGTGTTTGTGCATGTATTAGCATGTGTGGGTGTGTATGTGTGTGTCTTTGTGTGTTCTTATGATTGTGTGCTTGAGTGTGTGTGTGAAGTTATGCAAGTGTATATATTTGTGGGTGTGTGTGCATGTATGTACATGTATGAGTGTGCTTGAATGCATGTGCACATACATGTATGTGTGTATGGGCATGCTTATGAGAATGTGTGTATGTGCACATGTGTGTATAAGAGTTCATATATGCATGCATGTTTGTATGTGTGTGCATTCTTATGTGTGCAGGTTGTCAATGTGTGCATGTGTATGTGCATGTGTGTATGTGTTCGTGCATGTGTGCATTTATGTTTGTGTGTATGCATATGCATATGCATGCATTTGTGCACGTGTGTGTGCATGTTTGTGTGTGTGTGTATTCATGTATTTGTGTATTTGTTAATGGGTGAGAATATTTATATTTGTGTGCATGTGTGTGTTTTTTTGTGTGTGCGTGTGTGCATGCATGCATGAGTGTGTGTATGTGTATGCACTCATTCATATGCATGTGAGCATGCTTGTGCTTATGTATGTATGTGTGCTTGCTTATGTTTGCATTAGTGTGTGTACATCTCTGTGTGAGTGTGGATGCGCATGTGATTGTGTTCATGCGTGTGTGTCCATGTGTGTGTGTGTGCATGTGTGTTTGGATATCAGTGAGTCTCTATGTTTGTGTGTTAATCTACTTAAGTGGGTGTGTGTGCATGATCACCCATGTGCATGTACATGTGCGTGCACAAGAGTGCATGTATGTTTGTTTGTGTACTTATTTGTGTGTGTGTGTGTATGTGTCCATGTGGGTGTTGGTGTATGTGTGTTTATCTATGTGGGTGCTTATATATTTGCATATGTGTGTGTATGTTTGTGTGCCTATACGTGAGTGTATATATTTTACTATGCATGCATGTGGGTTGTGTGTTTGTGAGTGTGTGCATGTGCATGTGTGTGATTATGAATTTGTGTTTGTGTTTGAGTTTATTTGTGCATGTGTGCATGTCTATGATTGTGAATATGATTGTGTCTATGTACACGTGCATTCGTGGGAGTGTCTTTCTGTGCATGTGTTGCCATGTGTGTGCATGTGCGTGTAAGAATGCATGTTGTTTGTATGTGTGTGTATGTGTACATTTGTGTGCATATACACATGCATATGTGTGCAATTACATGTGTGGTTGTGCATTTGTGTGTGTGTGTATATGTGTATTTGTGTGTGCGTGCATGCATGTGTGCTTGTGTGTGTGTGTGTGTGCAAGTGTCTATTTGAGTGAGCATTTGTATGCACACATGTGTGTGTATGTTTGTGAGTGTGTGCATATGTACATGTTAGAGTTTGTGTTCTTGTGCATTAATTTGTTTATATGTGAGCATATTTTCTGTGTGCATGTGGGTATTTATGTGCACATATGCTCGTGTGCATGTATGTGTGTATGTGTGTATGTGCGTGTGCACTTGTGTATATCTTTTTATGCTTTCTTTTATGTGTGTGTGTGCACATGGGTGTGGATGTGTGTATGCACATGTACATGCACATGTGTGCATGTGTTTGTATGTGATTGTGTGTGTTTGTGTTTGCATATGTGTGCATGTGTGTTTCTGTGTGTGTTTGAAAGTGTGTGTTGCGATAAATGCACATGTGTGTACATTTGTGCACTTGTGTTTATATACATGTGCATGTGTAAGTTCATGTGTTTGTGTTTGCTCGTGTGTGTGTTCACATGTGTGGATTTCTATGTGTGTGTATGCATGTCTAAGCATATCTATTTGTTTTTGTTGTGTGTATGTGTGGGGGGTTTTCATATATAATGTGTGTGTGCGTGTGCATATGCATGTGTGTGCACTAGATTATGTATGTTAGTTTGTGTGCGTCTACACTTGTGTGTGTGAGAGTGAGTGTGCCAGTGTGTGTATGGTTGGGTGTTTATGCGTGTTCCTATGTGTGCACACATCAATGTGCGTGTGTGTTTGTGTGCATGCATGTGTATTTGTGCATGTGTGTGTGTTTGTGTCTATACATAGGCACAGATGTGTATGTGTATATATGTGTGTGTAAGCACATTTGTATATGTGTTTGTTTGTGTGCATTTATCTATGACTATGTGCATGTGTGTTTGGTGTATGTAGGTACATGTGTATGTGTGGGTGAATGTTTGTATGAGCTTGTGTGTGCATGTTCATAAATGTGCATGTGTGCATATGTCTGTGTGTTTGTGTGCGTGTGTGGGTGACTCTGTATGCATGTGTTTGTGCCTATACATATATGTGTGTGTGCATCCATGTCTGCATGTATTAATGTGTTTGTATTTATATGTGTACATATATGTATGCAATTGTGTATGTTTTTTCATGTGTGTGTATGTTTTAGGTTGTGTGCATGTGTGTGTTTGTGTTCACGTGGGTATATATACGAGTTTTCATTCATGACTGCATCTGTGCATTTATGTGTGTGTGGTGTGTGAGCATGTGCACATGTGGGTGTGTTCATGCATGAGTTTGTGAGTGTATGCAAGTGCATTGTGTGCACAATGTGTGTGTGTGTGTGTGCATATGAACATTCATGTGCCTACATGTGCATGCACATGTAGGTGTGCATACATGTGTGTTTGTGTATCTACACGTTTGTTTGATTATGTGTGTACATATGAAGGTGTGTGTGTGCGTAAAGGTATGCATGTGAATGTGTTTGTCCATATTCATGTGCATGTGTGTATGTTAGTGTGTGTGTGTGTGTGTGCATGTGTGTGCTTGTTTTTGTGTACATGTGTGTGTGCATGTCTGTTTGCTTTTGTGTGCGAGTGTGCATGTGTGCTTATATCTGTGTATTTGAGTGACATTTATTTTGTGTGCATATGAGCACATGTGTCAAGGCCTATGCACATTTGTATGTATTTTTTAGTGTGTACATGAGTTTTGTGCATGTGTGTTTGTGTGTACATGTGTGTGCATTTTCTTTGCACACATGTCAGTTTGATTGTGCATGTGTGCATGTATTTTCCACACATCTTTGGGCATGTTAGTGCATACATGTGTGTGTGTTTGTGTTTGTACATGTGACTACAAATGTGCATGTAATTGTGTACTTGCATCTTTGTTTGTGTTCATGCATATGAGTACAATTATGTATGTGTGTGTGTGTGTGCATGTGTGCATATAAACTTGTGGGTGTGTTTGTGAGTGCATATGTGAGCATATGTGTAGTTGCCTATTTGTGTGTGTGTGTGTGTGGCTGTGCACAAAAGTGTGTTTATGTGTGTATTTGTGTCTACTTGTGTGTGCAAGTGTGCATGCATGTGTGTGTCTATGTATTTGTATGTGTTTGTTTTCCTGTGCATGTGTGTGTGTCATGTGTGTCCGTGTGTATGTCTGTGAGAGTAGATTGTAGGATTGTGTGTGCTCGCATGTGTATGTGTCTGCATTAGTATGTGTGTTTATTTGTGTGTGTGTTGGTGCATAAGCAAACATATGCATGTTTGTGTTTTTGCTCGATGTGTTCAAATGTGTTTTTGAGTGAACATGAATTTGTGAGTGTGTGTCTTTGTGAACATGTGTGTGTGTGTGTCCACACATGTGCACATGCTTATGTTTGTATATGGTTACATGCATGTGTGTCACTTCATGCATGTGTGCTCTTGGCTATGTTTGTGCATGACTTTATGCATATGTCTGTGCATTTGTGTATGCATGTGTCATTATGTGTATGTGCATGTGTGTCAACATTCATGTTTGTTATTGTACATATGTGAGTGTTTGAGCATATTTTTGGGTGATGTGTATTTGTGAGTGCATGGATCTATGTGTGCATGACTATTTGTGCATATCTGTGTCTATTTGTGCATAAGTTCCTCTAAGTATATCTGTGTGCATGTGCATGTGTGTGCAAGTTTGCATGTGTTTGTGTGCTTGTGTTCTTGTGCATGTGTGTGTGTGTTTGTATCCATGTGTTTGTGACTGTGATTGTGCATGTGTTCATGGGTGACCAGATAGATGTGTGTGTGTATGCATGCTTGTGCACTGGTTTGAGTGTGTAGTTGTTAAGTTGTGATGTATGCAGGCTTTTGTGCATGTTTTTGTGTCTATGTGTGTTCATGTGTGTTTGTGCATGTGTGTGTATGCTTGTGTGTGTGTGTAGGTGTGTGTGTGTGCACATATGTGTTCATGTGTGTACATGTGTTATTACATGTGTGTGTGTTTGTGTACAACTTTGCCAGTACACTTGTGTGTGTGAGCTTGTGTGACTATTTTTTGTGTCATGCGCATGTGTGTGCTTTATAGGTAAGTCAGTGTGTGCATGCATTTTTATGCACATGTGTATATGTTTTGCATTCATATGTGTTCTTATTAATGCATACATGTGTTTGATTTTTGTGTGCCTATAGGTGTGTGTGCAATTGTGTAAATGCATCTCTACATGTGTGTAATCATGTGTGTGCACTTATGTGTGCATGAGTTAGTGTTTATATGTGTGGGCATATGTTAATGTGTGCATCTACGTGTGAACATGTGTATGTTTGTGGGTGCATGTCTATGCATGTGTATAGTTTAGTATGTTTGTGAGTATGTGTGTGTGTACGTGTGTGTGTGTGTATAAGTGTGTGTGTGTGTGTGTGTGTGTGTGCATTTGTGTGTACTTCTGTGTGTGTTTGTTAAGGGATTGTGGTGTGTTTGGGTATATCTATGTGCAATAGCATAGATATGTGTGTGTGGGTGTATGCTCATATGTGTGTGAGTTCAAGTGTGTGTGTGTATGCATACACAAGTACACATGCATGTGTGCATATGTTTAGGCATATGAATGTGTGTGCATATGTTTAGGCATATGAATGTGTGTGCATAGGTATATGCATATGCATCTGCATGTGTGTAGGCATATGTGTGTCCACTTATATGTGTCTGTGCATGTGTGTGTGTGTGCATGCATGTGTGTGCATATTTTTGAGTGCATGTGTGTGAGTGAATGTGCATTTATTTGTGTGTGCATGTGTTCCATTGATTGTGTGTATATATAAGTGTTTGTGCAAAAGTACATGTGTGTGTGTATGTATGTCTATGTGTGTTTGTGTTTGTATCTATGTTTTATCATGTGCATGTGTTTGTGTGCTTGTGCATGTGTGTGTGTATACATGCATGTGTGAATGTGGTATGCATGTGTGTTTGTGCATATGTGTGTGTGTGTGCATGCATGTATGTATATACATACATGTGTGTGTGTGTATGTGCATGCATGTATATGTGTATGAGTGTATGTGTGTGTACTTGCATGTGTGTGCATTTGCTTGTGTGCATGTGTCTGTGTGTTAGTGCTTGCATTGGTGTGCATAGGTGTGTATGTGTGTGCTTTGTGTGTTCCTATGATTCTATTGTTGTGTGTTTCTATGGTTGTGCAAGTTTGTACATGTGTGGGTATGTGTGTGTAGGAGAGCTTATCTATGTTTGTGAATGTGTCTATGTGTTTTCATGTGTGTATGTGTGGGTGTACATGTGTGTGTGTGCATGTGGGCACACCTAAGAATATACATATGTATGTGTGTGTGCTTATGAATATGTATGTGCATGCATGTGTGTATGTGCATGTGTGTTGCTTGTGTGTGTGGGTTGTCCACATGTATATACACCTATGTTTCCATGTGTGATGTGTTCATGTAGGTGTGTGCATGTGTTTATGCATGCATATTTGCATGTGTGTGTTTGTACTTGCTTTTATGTGTGCCTATCGATGTGTGTGTGTATTCATGCATGTTTGTATTTGTATATGTGTGTGTGTGTTTGTGCATCTATTCTTGAATTCTTTTCCAAGCACATGGACATCAGCATGTTTTCATGTGTTTGTGTGTGTGTGTGTATGCTATGCATATGTGAACATGTGTGTGTTCATACATGTGCTTATCTGTAGGTCTATGTTTCAATATATGTGCGTGCATGTTTGTGTGTGCATTAGTTTGTGCATGTGTGTGGAGGTGCATCTATGTGTGCATGAGAGAAAGAGTGTGTGGGTGTGTGTGTGTGGATGTGTGAGCATTTATGTGTGTGTATTTGTGCTTGTGTGAGTGTGTGTTAATGTGTGCATGTGAGAGTTTGAGTTAATATAAGGCATGTGTTTGTGCACAAGTGTGGTTTATGTGAGTATATAGGTATTTGTGTGTATGTGTATGCTTTTGTGTGCATGTGTTTGTACATGTCTTTTTGTGTGTGCATGTTTTTGTGTGTGTTCATGTGTTTGTGATTTCATGGATGCATGTGTGAATGTGTGTGTTGTGTATGTACACATTTGTGTGTGTACTTGTGCATATGTCTTTGTGTGCGTGCATATGGTTGTGGCTATGTATGTCTTTGCATGTGTGTTCTTACCTTTATTTTTGTGTTTTATATGTGTGTATTGCTATGCACGTGCTTATCTGAACCATTGTGTGATTGTGTTTGTATGTATATGCATGTGTAAGTATGTGTGTATGTATTTATGTGTGTGTATGTGTTTGTGTGTACATGTGAGTGGGTTTGTGTGTGTGCATCTCCATATCTGTTTGTTTGTGCTAAGTGGTAAGGGGGTGTGAGTGTATGCTTTGTGTGCATGCGTGTGTGTGTGTGCATCTACATGATTGCAAATGTGTGTGCGTGAGTTTTCAAGTGTGTTTGTGGGTTTGTGTGGGTGTTTGTATGTGTGCATCTATGTGTGCACATTTGTGTGTGCTTCAACACACATGTGTCAATATGTTTATCAACATGGGCACATATATGTATGTGGTGTGTGTGTGTGTGTGTATGCATTAGTGCATATGTGCGCTCACTTGTGTTTATGCACATGCAGGAACATTTGTGTGTGAGTGTATGTTCGTGGGCATGTGTGTGTGTTTCACTATGCATGTGTTTTTATTGGTGTGTGTGTGCTTTTGTGCATGTGTTTGTACCTATAAGTGAATGTGTGTGTGTTTCCATGTCTGTGTGTATTCATTTGTCTACATATGTACCTAAAAATGTCTTTATTTGTGCATATACGTATGTTTGTGCATTTGCGATGTTTTTATGTGTGTGCATACATCTTAGGATGTGTGCTTGTGAGTATGTGTATGTGTTTATTTGTATGTTTATACATTTGTGTAAGTATGTGAACATTTAGGGGTATTCATGCATGTGTATGTGTGTGTTTGTGTGCATATATGTGTGTGTGAATCTATATGTGCGTGCGTGAGACTATATACATGCATGAAAGTGTGCATATGTGCCTATGTGTGTGTGTAAATGCTTGTGCATGAGTGTGCATGTCAGTGCGCATGCCTACATGTTTATTTGCATATGTGTGTGCATATGAGTGTGCGTATGTGCGTGTGAAGGTAAACATATGTGCATGTACATCATTTGTCTATATTTATGTGTATGTGTGCATGTTACTATGTTCGTATGCGTGTGTGTGTAAGTCTGTGTTATTGTGTATGTTTGACTGTGCATATGTATTCATGTATGTACATGAATTTTTTCATGTGGGTTTGCAAATGTGTGTGCATGTATTTATGTAACCATTTTAGATTGTGTGTAAATAAGTGTGTGTGTGTGGGCTTACCTATGCATGTGTCTATGTAGTTTTGCGTGTGCATGTGAATTTGTTTGTGTGTTTGTGTGTGCATGTGTGTATGTGTGCTTTATGTGTGTCTTGGTGTGCATGCATGTTTATGCATGTGTGTACATGTCTTGAATTCATCTTTTTCCATGTTGGCACATGCATTCGTGTGTTTGTTTGTGCTCGCATGGGTGTGCATGCAATTGCATACATACATCTTTGTGTGTGTGTGTGCATGCATGCATGTGCACTTATTTGTATGTGCGAATCCTTCTGTGTATGTAGAAGTGTGTGTTTATGGGTGCATGTGTGTGTGTGTGTTTGGTTCTGCACATGCATGTGTGTAGGTGTGTGTGTGTGTGTTTTTGTGTGAGCAAGTGTGCATTTGTGTGTGCAAATTTTAGTATATTTGTGTGCATGTTTGAGGGGAGATTGTTGATGTTTGTCTATGCTTGCATGTGTGCATGTCTACATGTGTATTTGTGTGCATTTGAGTGTGCATGTGTGTACATGAGCACAGTGTGGATGTATGCTCATGTTTGTGTGTTCAAGTGTGTGCATGTGTGTGCATGCATGAGTGTGTGTGTGTGTGCACGTGTGTCAGTACACACCTACACACATGCTCTTGTGTGTTTAGGTGTATGTTTTTGTTTTTTATTATGTCTGTGCTAATGTGAGTGTGTGCATGAGTGTATTCTTATGTGTGTTCATGTGTGTATGACTATGTATGTGCATTTGTGAGTGCATGTATATGTGTGTTTGTGTGCATCCATATGTGTGCTTGTGCTTGTGTGCACATGTATGTGCATATTTTTGGCTGCATGTGTGTGTGCATGTATTCCTATGACTATGCATCTATGTTTTTATTTGTGTGTGTGTGTGTACATCTACATGCATGTGCATATGCCCATACTTCTACATGTATAAATGTGTGGGTATGTGCATTTGTGCATATGTGTTTGTACATGAGTGTGTGTGTGCATGCATGTGAGTGCATGCCAGTGTGTATGTAGATGTGCATGCGTGTGAATGTGTGTGCCTATGTCAGTGCCTTTTTATATGCATGTAGGTGTGTGTGCCATCATGTGTAGGTGTTTGTATGTGTGCCTATGTGCATATAAGTGTGCATCTGTGTGCATAAGAATGGGTGTGCATATGCAGTTATGTGTCTACATGTCTACAAGTGTAGGACTGCATGTTTGTGAGCAGGTATTTTCGTGTGTGTGTATGTGTGCATGCATGTGTGTATGTGTGTGTGCATGTGTATGAGCATGTGTGGGTATGTGCCTATGCATGTGTGTGTGTGCATGTGTGGGAGCATGTTTGTATATGAATGTGTGCATTGAAATTGTGCATGTGTGTGTGGGCATGTCTTCTTGTGTGGGTCTAAGTGTGCATATGAGCACATCCATGTATGTGTGCATACATGCATCTATGTAAAAATGTGTCTTTGTGCATGTGTGAGTGTGTCTGCATTCGTGTGTGTGTCTGCATGTTTGTTTATTCATGTGTTCTTGTTCATGTGCACCTATGTGTATTTGTGCATGTGTATGTGTATGGGTATGTGGATGCACTTGTGTGTGCTTCTGCATGCTTTTGTGTGTTTGTAGGCATGAGCATTTGCATGAGCCTATGCGCATGTGTATATAATGCATGCATGTGCATGTGTGTGCGTTTGTCTTTTGTGAATGTGTGTGTGTGCTTGTGGGCACGTGTGTACATGTAGGCATGTCTATCTATGCACATGTGTACGTGTGTAGACATACATGTATGTATGTATGTATGTACGTATGTATGTGTGTGTATGTGTGGGAGGGTATAGTTATGTATGCATGTGTTTGTGCATCTGCATATCTACATGTGCATATGCATACTTTAATGTGTAAATGCATGTGTGTGTGTGTGCATAGGTGTGTATGCATGTGTGTGTGGGGGCCTTTGCACATGCTCATGTGTGTGCATATTTGTGTTTGTGTTTTTGTGTCTATGTATGCACATGTGTGAGTGTCTATAAGTGTGTGGGTGTCTATATACATGTGTGTTTGTGTGTGTACATGCATGGCATGTCTATATTTGTGTGTACATCTTTGTGTAAGTGTGTTTGCGTTTGTGCCTTTTAGTCAATGTCTATGAGCCTCTGTGTGTGCATTTTGAGTTCCTATGTCTATACATATGTGTGTGTGTGTGTATGTGTCTTTACAAGTGCTTTTGCATGCATGTGTGTGTAGATGAGTGCATGCATGCATGTGAGGATATTTTTGTCTGTGTGCAAGTGTGCATGTGTATGCATGTGCGTTTATGCATTTGTGTATGCACCTATGTGCATGTGTGCTCTTATTTGTGTGTGATCTGACTGCATGCATGTGTGCATTATGCAAGTGTGCAAGAATACATGTGCATGTGTATATATAACTTTGTGTGCATGTGAGTGAATGTGCACATACACATGTGTGGGTGTGTGTGTTTGCATGCATGTGCACATGTGTGGGTGTGTACATTTGTGTATATATGAGCATGTGTGTGTGTGTGTACATGCATAGGTGTATGCATGTGTTCATGTGTTCTTCTATACCTATATATGGGTATCGATGTGCATGTGTATGCATGTGTGTGCATGCATATGTGTGTATACATGTGCATATGTATGTGTGTGTATGTGCATGTGTGTATGTGTGTGTGTATCTATATGTGTGCATGTATGTGCATCTATGCATGCACATACATGTGTTCAAGTGTGCCTGTGATCATATGCATGTGCAAGTAGATATGTGTGTGTCTTCCTATGCAAACATGTGAGTGATAGTGTGTATTTGTGTGCATGTGTTTGTGTGTGTGCTATGTGTGGCTGTGTATGTAAAGGCATGTGTGTGCATGTTGATGCATGCAAGTGTGAGTGGGTGTGTGTGTTTGTGTGTTCATGTGCATATGTGCATGTCTATAGTCGTGCATATGCGTGTGCATGTACTTGTTTGTGCATGTTTGTGCATGTTGTGTACATGTGTGTGTATGTATGCACGTGTTTGTGATTTGTTGTTTTTGTGCATGTGTGAGTTTGTGCCTTAGTGTGCAGCTATATTTGTTTGTGTTTGGGTGCAAGAGTTCATGTGATATGTGTATGTATGTGCATGTATGCATGTTGAAGCAAGTATGTGCATGTGTGCACACATAGGTGTTTGTTCGAGTAGTGTGTGTGTGTGTTTACATGCATGTGTGTGTGCGAGTGAGTGCACATGAAACTATGTATATGTTTCTTTTATACATGTATGTGTGTTTGCATGTTTGCTTGTGTGTTTATTTATGCTTGGGTGTGCGTTTCTATATATTGTCTTATGCATGTGTGTGTGTTCATATTTGCACGTGTGAGTGTATAACTTTTTGTTCGTGTGTGTGCATGTGTGTTGTTGATTTGCATTCACATCTATGTATGTGTGTTTATGTCTATGTTTATATGCATGCATATGTATGTATGTGCGTATGTGTGTTTATGCATGTCTATATATTTGTGTGTGTATGTGTGTGCAAATTATGTATGTAAAGAGAGGTAAGTTTGTATTAGTGTGGGTGTGTGCATGTGTGTGCCACCATGTATGTGTGTGTGTGCATGTGCATTCAACCACATGTGTGCATGTGTGATTGCATGTGATTTTGTGTTCATGTTTGTTGGTGTTTGTGCATATGCTTGAGTATATACATGTCAATGAGTTTCTGATTAGGGGTGTGTGTGGGTTTGTGCACACACATGCATGTGTGTATGCATGTATGTGTGTGTGTGTGTGCATGTACATATGTTTATTGTGCGTGTGTGCATGTCATATATATGTATATATGTATGTGTATGTTGATATGCATGTGTCAATTTAAATGCATGTGAGTGTGTGTGTGTGTGTGTGTGAATGTTTGCATTGGTGCTTACATACATGTGTGGGTTCATGTGTGTGCCTATGTAGGTATGTGTGTGTGTGATTATGTTTTTGTGCATTTGCATGTGTGTGTGTGTGTGTGCATGTGTACATTATTACATGCATGGATGTCTATGAATATTTGTATAGTTTTTTGTGTGTCCACTTTCTTATGTGCATGTGTATGTATGTGTGCATAGGGGTGTGAATGTGTACCTATGTTTGTGTATACATGTTTGTGCATGTACATTTATGTGAGTGTGTTTGGGCTTATGTGGGCATGTTTGTACTTCTATGTGTGCATTTTTGTACATACCTATGTGTGTTGGTGTATCCACATGTCTGTCTATGTGCATGAGTATGTGTGTGTGTTTGCCTATGTTTATGCATACATTTGTATGTTTCAGTTGGTACATGTATATGTGTGTGTGCTCATTTGTGTGTGTGCTTGTGAATGTTTGCACATGTTTGTGTGATTTTTTGCATGTGTGTGTGTGCACATTCACATGTTGACATGTCTATAAGTGTGTTTGTCTTTGGGTGTGTCATGCATGCATGTGCATGTTTGTGTGTACTTTTGAGTGTGTGTATGTTTATGCATTCCTACTTCTATGTGGGCATGTGCATGCATGTGTACTTTTGAGTGTTTGCATTTATGTGGGTGTATATGTGTGTGTGCATGTTCTTTAGTGTGTATCTATGTATTCCTACATGTGTGTAGATGTGCATATTTGTGCATATGAATGTGCATGTGTGTGTGTGTGCTTCTACATGTGAATATGTATGCATGAGTGCTTGGGTATTTACATGTGTTAGTGTTAGTAAATGGGTGTGCTTGAGTGTGCATGTGTGCATGTTTACATATGTATGCCTTTGGGCATTTGGGCATTTCTATGTGTGTGTTTGCATACATTAGTATGTCCCTATGTATCCATGTGTTTGTGTTGTGTCATATTCGTGTGTGCTTTTATGTGTTTGTGTGTGTGAGTATTTGTATTTACCTATGCAAGTGTGTGCTTCTACGCATGTGTGCACGTGTATGTGTGTGTGTGCAATTGTATACCTATGTGAGTGTGTGCATGTGTGTGAATGTGTGTATGCATGTGTATTTATGTGTGATTGTGTGTGTTCATGTTTGTGTGTATATATGTGTATATGTGCATATGCACACTTGTGTACATGTGTACGTGTGTGTTTGAGTGTTTTTCTATGTGCAAGGATGTGGGTGTGCATCTATACATGTATATGTGTGAGTGTGTGCCATGTGCATGCATGTATGGGTGTGTGTTTGTGTTTGTGTTTGTGTGTGCATGCAGGTGTTGGCATGCAAGTGTATGTTTGTGCATGGGTGCATTGGTATGTTGATATGTGGGCGCATGCATGCATGTATGTGTGTATGAGTTTATTATTATGTGTGCAAGCATGCATGTCTAAATGCACATGTGTGGTTGTGTGTGTGTGTCTGTGTAGTGTTCATCTACTTTTTTGCATGTGTGCATACATGTGTTGTGTGGACGTGTGTGTATATGTTTGTGTGTGTGTGTATATGTATGCATTTATCTACATTCAGTGGCATTCATCTATATGTGTTTGTGTGAGTGCATGTGTACATGTGTGTATGTAATCATGTGTGTGTGCATGCCAGTATATGTGTTTGTGCATGTTTACATGTATGTGTGGGAGCATTCTTGTGACTATATGTCTACGCGTGTTTGCTTGTGCAAATTTATCTAGTTGTGTGAAAGTATTTTCATGTATTTGGGTGCTTGTTGTTTTTTGTGTGTGTGTATGCGTGTGTGTACATGCATGGGTTTGTACACAGGGACCTATGCATGTGTGTGTGTGTGTGAGTGCATGTGTATAGGTGTGTTTGTGTGTGGGTGTGTGTCTATGTGAGTTTAAGTGTGTGTATGTGTGTACTAGTGTGTGTGTGTGTGTATGGGCCCATGCATGTGAGCTTGGGTGCATGCATTCATATGCTTATGTGCATATGTGTGCATAAATGTATGCAAGTGTACATGTGTGCATGCATGTACATGTTTATATATGCGGGAGTGTGCATATGTGTGTGTGCACATGCCTTTAGTGCACATGTGTGTGTGTGTTCATGTGTGCGTGAGCATGTATGGATTTGAGTGCATGTATGTGTGTGTGTGTGAAAGTTTTTATGCATGTGTATGTGTGGTGAGCATATGTGTATTTGCATGTGCTTATCATGTGTGTTTTTGTTTGTTCAAGTGACTGTTCGTGCATATGTGTGATCATGTATGTGTGTGTGTATGGTGTGCGTATATGCATGTGTCTATGCATGAGTGATTTTGTTTGTGTGCATTAATTGTTTTACATGTCTACATGTGTGGTTCTTTATGTGATTACACATGCATATGTGCCTTTGTGTGTGCTTGCATGGGTCTATCTATGTGTCAGTGTGCATGATTGTGCATCTTGATCTTGTTTCTACTTGTGTGGATGTGTTTGCAAATGCATGTGTGCTTGTGTATATGTCTACCTGATCATGTGTGTGTCTTTCTTTGCCTGTGGATGTGTGCATGTGTGGGTGTGAGTGCACAGGTGTGTTTGTGTGCATGTTCTTGTGTATATGTGTATATGTATGTAAGTGTGTTTGTGTTCATGTATGTGTGCATGTGGGTGCATGCATGCATATATGTGTGTAGTTTGTCCACCTGTCATGCCAATGTGTGTGCATGAGTGCATGTCTTTGAATGTGCATGTGCATGTGTGTGTGAGTGTGTGCATGTATATGTATGCATGTGCATGTGTGTACATGTGCATATGCAAATGTGTGTGTGTGTATATCTACATTCTCACGTGTGTGTGTGTATGTGCATGTGCATGCATCATCGAGTGTTAGTGCTGGTTTGTGTTTGTATGTTTGTGTCCATGCCTATGTGGGTATGTGCAAGTGTGTGTGCATTCATTTGCAAGTGTGTTTGTGTATTTTTGCATTCATTCTTATGTGTACACATGATCGTGTGTGTGCACATGTGTGTGATCGTGTGTGTGCACATATCATTTATGTCTACATGTGTACATGAGTGTAATCATGTGTGTGCACGTGTGTGTGCATGTGCACATGTAATTGTGTGTGCTTGTGCATGTGTGCAAATGTGCATGTGTGTGTGTGCATACATATAGGATTATGTGTGTTTGTGTGTGTGTTCATGTGTGTGAGCTTATGCTTGGGTATTTTTGTGTATACCAGTGCAGGTGCATGTGCATGTGTGTGTTTATATGCAAGAGTGTGTGTGTGTGTGTGTACATGCATGTTTGTTTATGTGCTGTGTTTATGTGTGTGTGTGTGAGCTTGTGTGGATATGTGTGTGTACTTATGTAGATGTATGTGTTTGCATGTGTGGGTGTGCATATGTGCACTTGTGTTTGTTTAAGTGTGAGTGTTTGTGCATTTGTGTTTGTGTGGGTGTGTTTTCTTATATATATGTAAGTGTGTGCATGTGTGTGCATGTGAGCATGCTAGTATGCACTTGTGGGTGTGTAGGTGTGTGCACGTTTAAGTGCATGTGAGCATGTTCATGCATCAGTATTTGTATGCATTTGCTCATATGTGTGTGTGAATATGAGTTCTTGTGCAACTCTAACAATGTATGCAAGTATGTGTGTACATATGTGAATGCATGTAGGTGCATGCATGCTTGCATGGAAGCATATGTGTGTGTGTGTTTGTGTATGTGCATGTTTGTGTATTTGTTGTCTTTGCATGTGCATGTCTCTGCATGCATTTTGAGTTTTCATGTGTATGTGCCTTTATGTGAACGTGCATTTGTTTGTGCATGCATTTGCTTTTGAGCATGTGTATACATGTGGATGTGTTGCGAGCAAGAGCATTTGTGTTACACCCCATTTTTCCTAGGCTGATTTTTGGCATACATTTTTTTTTTTTTACATATAGACAGCTCAGATCGTCCCATACCAACCTGAGTAGCCTACGAAAAACATAGGATATAACACATCATTACACACCTACTTTCCTTAACAATGTGGATCCCATCTCCCAGGTACACCGTCAACTCAGGATTCATGACTCTTGAATTAACAGATGGACTCGCGCAATGTTACTCCTACTAGACCCAATACTCCTATCCCATACCGATAAGAGAACCGATCTAATAGAAGTTTGAACCCCCACGGTAAGTTCCATAGTCATGTAATGACCTCACCATCAAAAAAAGATATATAACATCCACAGAATAAATATATAAATATGGCACTCCACACACCATAGCACCAAAACAATAAGTAAGACAGTGAATGGAAACTACATCACAAGAATAAGATGCAAGTCCAATAAGTGCAACATCATCCAACCAGATACATAAGTCAGATTCATCCTCACACAATACCTGACATAAGAATAATAGTCTCACTGAATACATCCAATAGCATAAATCACACTAACCAAAATGTCTCAGAAATCACAGATCAGATACCCTCCACTAGCCTGCTGACCACGATCCCACCTAATCTGGGTGGCGTCAAGTCTGCCGAGCAGCTGGAAAAATATAGATAATAAAGGAATGAGCTACGCCCAGTAGGAAAGATAGCTAGTAAAACTCACATGCAAAAGAAGGATAATAGCAAGAGTATAGGAATACAGCATAACAATGTATGGTGGAAAGGCACTCTCAGTTCCAGACTCCGACCAACCACAGTCACCCCAGTCACACCAGAGTAGCTCTCCTCTGGGCTTCCAGGTAGCATGCCACTGGGATCGCCCATCTCGAAACATGCATGGCGCTTAGGCAAAGCATGCCAGTGGGATACGCCCATCTCGAAACACGCATCATAACGCCTAGCACCCGACACCGCAGCGTCTATGTAGCATGCCAGTGGGATTGCCCTCTCGAAACACGCATGGCGCCTAGGCAAAGCATGCCAGTGGGATTGCCCATCTCGAAACACGCATCACAACCTAGCCTGGGGTTCTAGGTAGCATGCCAGTGGGATACGCCCACTCGAAACATGCATGGCGCCTACCAGTCACATGTATACTGTGGAAGCTAAGTCTGAACCGCACAGTTACCTACCACAACTACCCTAAAACATCATATAGGGTCTATAGTAGTCCGGTCCATTATGCCAATCCGTGAAATATGCCAACATTGAGTAAACTGACTCAATCCATGCCATTGCCATCCAAGCAACACAACTGTAACAGTTACTGACTGTTTTGGTAGCATCCATGTACCATACCTCTGTCTGACTGTTTCAACTGTACTGTCATCACTGACAACATTTTTCCCTACTTCAGGAAATTTTTCTCTACATACGGATCTCCAGAATTTTCGAGATCGCTCAAATCCCAATTTCTCTTTTTCTGAATTTTTTTCAGAAATTAAAAATCCTGAAATTCTAATTACTGCATTTTTTTTAAATTCCAAAAAAATAAAATTCTGCCCTTTCTCAATTTTTCGAAATTCAGAATAAATTTCCGAATTAAAATTTAAATTCACATATATCTATTTTCCGAAAATTCAGATTAATTTCCGAATTAATTTTCCTCCGCCCGTTCGTCCGCGCCGAATCCCGCTGAACCGGGTTTTCACTGCAGGTTCGGCTTTCGCGCCGAATCCCGCTGAACCGGTTTTCGCTGCCGGTTCGGGCCTTCGCGCCGTTCGTCCGCGCCGAATTCCACTGAACCGGTTTTCACTGCCGGTTCGGCTTTCGCGCTGAACCGAGAACCCACCGGCCGAATAATTAATCAAATTTCTAGCCGACGTTTAACATTTAAATTATTAATAAATATTGAATAATTACAATTACTTAATTAACTAAACCGAAATTAATCTAATCCATCTCCTTCCTCCGCCCGGCGCCCGCGAATCCCTAGCCGACGATTCCTCTGGGAAAATTCCGTTTCCCCCGTCGATTTCCAGCGACCGAGATCAAAGAGAAACAAAATCCGATGTTCATACTATCCTAATGTTTCATTAATGCCACTAATTTCTAAGGTTCAATCAAAATTTTCCGCCAAAGTTTCATCCGATCCCCAATTTTAACAATCTATGAAATTAAACAAATTTCAACATTTGATACTATCTTAACATGATTAAAGCACATAATCGAATCAACACATGCTTGGTAAAATTTCCAAATTCGGCGGTTATAATTTTCCGAAGAAAAACCCTAAAATGCTAAAATCAATAATTTGCATTAATCAATTCCAAAAACCACAATTCGCATGCTCCGGTAGCTATTTGCAAAATAATCCATATTTTAATTTGCTAAATAACTAATTTAAAATCTGAATTTCCTACCTTTCTTCTCCGGCGACGGTGAAGCTCGCACGCGACCAACCGCTGCTCTTCGCCGAACGAAACCGATACCAATCGATTCTCCTCGGTCCTGCGAACCTCCAGGTACAAAAAGCCTCTTGAAAGGCTGCCGGAAAGTATCGCCGTTCACCGCGAACACCTCGTCTCCAGCCACCGTTCGAAACCCTAACAGCCGAACAAATTAGGTTAAATACCCAGCATAAACCGGTAATAACCCGTTAAGAACCCATTAAGCGCCGGTTGACCTTCTAATAACGTCGCTTAAACCCGATCAGCCGGTTAATCTCCACCGCTGATCTCGTCCGTCCGATCCGCTTACCCGTGGCTTATCCAACCGCACGGGCAAACGCACTCGGCGAACCGCCCCCGCCTTCGCTGAACCGCTCCGGTCTGGTTCACGCGCAGTAAAAACCAAATTCCGGTTTAAAAATCTAATAGACCGATTTAACTAGATTTTTGAATTTCCAAAAATCCAATAAATCCAATTAAACAGGGAAAATTACTTAAAAATTTCCTCGGTGCTCCGAAAAATCCCCAGAAAATTTCAGAAATTCCAATAGCCTCCAATTGAGCTCCTGGCTCATCCTACTGTCGATCTGAAATCATCCAAGCCACAATTGAATTATTGAAGATTAAACATATACTATTTTACCGGTTATAACAATTTGTGTGCATAAGAATATGCATGTGTGTGTGCACGTGTTTATGAGTGTGTTCATGTGAATGTGTTCATGTGAGTGAGTGTATATGCATGTGGGTGTGGGTGTGTGTTTATATTTATATGTTTAGGTGTTTCTTTGTGTGGATGCATGCGTATGTGAAAAGCAATTATGCATTCATGCATGTTCATGCATATGAACACATGTGCATGCGTGGGTGTGACTGTGTGCATGTATGTACGCATCCATGTTCACACATAGGTGTGCATGTGTGTGCATGCATTTGTGTGTGTTTATGCATGGTGTGAGGGTATGTGAGAGTATGGGTGTGTGTGAGTATGTGCATGTTTGTATGGTATGCATTTGTATGCTTGTGCATGCATGTGTGTGCTTGTATGTTTGGGTTGTGCATCTATGAATGGATGCTTGTGTGCAATTATGCATGAGTTCATATGTAGGTGCATGTGTCTGTGTAGAGGTGTGTGCATATGCTTGTGTGTGGGTGTGTTTAAATGCATGTATGTGCATATGTATGTGAGTGAGTGTGCGTGAACATGTTTGCATATGCATGTGCTTGCCTATACATGTGCATGTACATATGAGTGCATGTTTTTGCTTGTGTATGTGTTTATGTGTGTCCATATCGATATGGGTGTGTGTGGGCGTGTCTATGCATATGTGTAAAAATGAGTGTATGTGTGGGTGTGTGCATGCATGTGTATGTGTGCCTATGTAGGTTTGTGGGTATACGTGTGTGTGCATGTGTTTGTGTGCATGTGTGTATATGAATGTGGGTGTATGTATATGGGTGTGAGTGTACATGTGTGCATGTGCATGCTTATGTGTGTCTGTATGCATGCATTCTTGTGGATGCGTGTGTGTGCACGTGTATGTGAGTGTATGTGTGTTTGTGTAT
Organism: Vanilla planifolia; assembly: GCA_023846275.1. Classification (NCBI taxonomy): domain Eukaryota; kingdom Viridiplantae; phylum Streptophyta; class Magnoliopsida; order Asparagales; family Orchidaceae; genus Vanilla; species Vanilla planifolia. Next base: position 262,830 of record JAIUJO010001179.1, read on the forward strand.
ATGTTTGCTTGTGTGTTTGCACGTGCATCTGCGTGTGTCTATGTGTGTGTACATGCATGCCCGTGTGTGTGTTTGTACATTCATGTACATATATGACTATGTTTCTGAGTGTTTTCATGTGCACATGTGTGTATGCATATATGTGTTTGCATGTGTGCTTTTTTATCTTATTTGTATATGCATGTGTGAGCTTATGCATGCTCATATGTGTGTGTGTGTCTCTACATATGTGTTCTGCACAAATGCATATGTGCCCATTAATGTAAATGTATGTGCTTGTTTACATGTTTTTGTATGCATGTGTGCATCTCTACATGCGTATGTGTTATGCATGTACATGCTTGTTTTTTGTGTTTGCCTTTGCATCCACATTTGTGTTCGTGTGTGTTTATGTGCATGTGTGTGTGTGTGTGCATGTGTTTATGTATGTGCAAGTGTATTTGTGCATTTGTGTGTGCATGCGAGTGTGAGCATAGGCATGTCTGTTGAGCACTAATGTTTGCTTGTGTGTGTATATATGCATGTGTGTGCACTTAAATATATATATATATATATATATATATATATTTGTGTGTGTATGCATGCGTGCATGTGTGTATATGCATCCAAGAGTGTTCATGTGTGTGTAGGGGCATGCTACTTGTGTATGTAAATGCAGGCACATGTCTATATGTCAACGCATGTGTGTGTGTTCCTGTGTGTATGTGTTGCATCCACATGTGCATGTGTTGCTATTTGTGTGTATGCATGTGTGTGTGTGTGTGCTTGTGCTTGTGCATGTGAGTGTGTGCATTTGTGCATGTGTGTGTGCACATTTGTGCATGTATGAGCTTCTGCTCATGTACATGTGTGTGCATACGAGTGTGCATGTGTGTGTGTACATGTTTGATTTTTTTTGTGAGTGTGTGTTTGTGCATGCATGTGTGTCCCTATGTGTGTAATTTTTTACACACAAGTATTTGTGTGTGTGAGTGTGTGTGTGTGTGCTTCTCTCTATGGATGTGTGTGGGTTTGTGTGTGCATATGCATGTTTCTACATGCTTCTTGTGTGTGTATAAGCATACAGTGCATTTGTGGGTGTGTGTATGTGTGTTTGTGTGTGTGTGTTTACATGTGTTTCTATTCACGTTTGTGTTCATGTGCACATTCATGTGTTTGTGTGTGTGTGTAAATTTGCTTGTTCACACATATGTGCATGTTTACGGGCTTGTGCTTATGCACATATGTATGCATGTGTGAGTGAGTGTGCATGCATGTGTGTAGATGCATGAGCATGTGTGTGTTTGCATGGGCGTGTGTTTTAGCATGTGTGTGCTTATGCATGCATGTCTGTGCATGCACATGTGTGTGAGTGCATATGTGTGTGTGTGTATGTGTGCATGTACATGTGTGTGTGTGTACGTGTGAGTACATGTGTGCATATTTTTGTGTGTGTTCCTGCACACATGTGTGAATGTGTGTGTCTACATTCGTGTGTCTTAGTGTGTTTGTGTTTTATATGTGTCTATGTGTGCATGTCTTTGTGCATGTATACTTTTTTGTGTCTTTGTTACATGTATGTGAATGTTTGTGTATGTGTGTACATATGTGTGTATGTTTGATTATGGGTGGGTGTGTGCATGCAAGCATATGTGTGGGCATGTGTGTGTGTGCTTATTAGTTCACATGTGTGTGTGTGCATGCATGTGTGTTCATTTGAGTTTATGCATATATGTGCATGTATGCATCTGTGTATGCATACACAATTATGTACACATGTGTGTGTATGTATGCATGTGCTTGTGCATGTGTGAGTGTGTTTATACATGTAAATTTATGTATATTTGTGTGTTAGTGTGTATATATGCATTTGTGTGTATCTTTGTGTGTAATTATGTATGTTTGAGTTTGTTAGTTTATGAATGTGTGCATGTGGATGACATTTGCATGTGCATGCATTTGTGTGCTTATCTTGTTGTGTGCATGTGTTCATGTGCATGTGCATATATGTTTACTTATTTATGTGGGTGTGTGTGCGAGCACACATATTGTGCTTGTTTATAGGTTTGTGTGTCTATGCGAGTGTGATTTAGTGTTCATGTATGTATGTGTGCTATTTGTACATGTCTTACCATTCAAGTGAATGTGTGTATCCATGTGTGCATGCATGTGCATTCTTGTGCATGTTTGTGTGCATGTGTTTTGAGCTTGTGTTAGCATATTTGTGGTCCAATGTGTGTGTGTGTGCTTGTGGTTGTGCATCTACAAGTCTATGCATGTGGTTGTTAATGTCTGTATGTGTATGTGTGTGTGTGTATGTGTTTGTGATGCATGTGGGTGCATGGGAGCACATGTTTTGTGTGTGCATGTGTGTGTTTATGTATATGTGCATGTTTGTGCTTGTGCATGTTTTTATAATTCATACACATGTGCAAGCATGGTTGTACAAGTGTGTGTGTGGGTGGGTGGATGTGGGTGCTTATGTGCACATGTGCAAGCAAGCATTTCCATGTGTGTGTTTCTATGGATCAATATGTGTGTGTGCATGTGCGTGTGTGTGCACATGCATGTTTGTGCATGTACACATATGTGTGTGTGCATTTTCTCATGTGCATGTGCACATGTGAGTTTGCATTTGTGTGTTAGTGCACATGCATGGGTGTGTATGTGTGTGTGTGTGTTGTGTGCATACAATTATGCATATATGTTTGGTGTGTGCATATGCATGTGCATATGGGCACGTGCATGTGTTTTGTGTGTGTGGATGTGCATACATATGTGTTTGGGCATGTGAATGCATGTGTGTGTGTGTGTATGTGAGCATGTGTGTGCTTGTGCATGCTTGTTATTGTGATTGTGCATGTTTGTATGTGTTTGTGCATGAGTGTGTGTGCCTATGAGTGCAAATAAGCATTTGTGAGTGTGGATGCATGCACATGTGTGTGTGTCTTCGTATGTGTGTGCAAGTGTGTGTGTGTTTGAGCATATGTGTATAGGTGTGAATGTGTGCATTTTGATGTGCTTGGAAGTGTGCATGGGTGTGTGCACAAGCACATGCATGAGCTTGTGAGTGCATGTGTGTGTGTGTGTGTGTCCGAGTGCTCACATTAGCACATGCATCTATTTTGTGTCTATCTGTGTGAATGTGAATGTGTGTGTATGTGTGCATTCATGTTTTTGAGCATGTGTGAGCATGCACATGTGTGTATTTGTGTGTGTATGCATGAGAGTGCATATGTTAGTGTTGAGCATGTGCATGCATGTGTGTGTGCATATGTGCTTATGTGCATGCTTTTGTCCATATGTGAATGTGTTTCTATGTTTGACCAAGTGAGTGTTTGTGTGTGCATGCCTGTATGTGTGAATGTGTGTCTATATGTGCATGTGCATGCACGTGAGTGTCTTTATCTATGTGTGTGAGTGCAAAAGTGTGTGCATATGCATATGGTTGTGCATGAATTTCTCAATGCATGCATGGGTGCCTACACATGTATGTGATTGAGTGTGAGCATTTATGTGCATGTGTGTGTGTGCGTGCATTTGTCCATGTATGTGTACGCATTTGTGCATGTGTGCAAGTCTTTATGTGCTTCTCCATGTATCTAAGTTGGATGTGGGCTTTTGTGAATGTGTGTATGTGCGTGTGTCTGTGTGTGTGTTTGTGCATGGGTGTGTGTGAAAATGCAAGTGTGTATGCACAGATGTGTGGTTAAGTATGTGGGTGCATATGTGGCTATGTGTGTGTGTGCACAAGCCTGAGTGCATACGTGAGTGTTAGTGCTTGGGTGTGTTTGTGTGTGCTTTTGTGTGTGCATGTACTTGTCTGAGTGGGTGTGCATGTGTTTGCATGTGTGGGTGTTTGTACATGGGTGCACTTGTTTGTTTGTACATTAGTGTATGCATGTGTGTATGCATGCATTAGTGTGCATGTGTGTGTAAGAGCATGTCTGCATTTGTGTGTGCATATTCTTGCATGTGTGTGGTATATATAGTGTGTGTAAGTTGTATGTGCATAAATGCAAGAGTATGTGTACATGTTCTTATGTTCATTCTTGAACTTGTGTGCATGTCTATGCATGAGTGTGCCTATGTGCATGCATAAGTTGGTATGTGTGTCCATGCATGTTTATTTGTGTGAGTTTATGTGTGTGTGCAAGTGTGCATAAGTATGCATGTCTGTTCTTTCACACTTGTCTATATGTGTGTGTGAGTGCTTCTATGTATTTGGGTGCATGTGTGCATGCATGTAGACATACTTGTGTGAGTATGTGTATGTGGAGGTATGCAAGTGTGTGTGATTGTGTATTTGTGCATGCATGCATTACCATGCACATATGTATGTATGTGTGTGCATGTGTATGTGTTCATTTGGGCATGTGCCTATGCATTTGTAAATGTGTATGCATGTTTATGTGCATATGCTTGTGTGTATGTATATGTGTGTACATATAAATGCGTGTGTGACTGTGTGTACTTGTGTGTGCACATGCTTTCTTGCAAATGCGTGCATGTTTGCATGCGTGATTGTGCATGTGCGAGTGTGTGTGCATGTGTGTGTACATGTGTGACAGTCTTTGTGTGTGCCAATGCAAGTGTGTGCTTGGGTTTGAATGTGCATAGGAGTGCATGTGTATTGCATAAGTGTTTGTATATGTGTGTATATGCATGTGTGTGTGTGCTTGTGTTGATGTGTGCACATGTGTGTGCATGTGGGTGTGTCTATGTTCATAGGTGCATGTGTGCTCGTGTGAGTTTATGTGTATGGGTTCGTGCATGCATCTGTGCATTTGCATGAGTGTGTTTGTACATTTGTGCAAGTATGTGTCTATATGTATGTGTGCGTGTGTGCATGTTCGTGCATGTGTGATTGTGTGTATACACTTGGACGTATGTTCGTGTGCATGTGTGTATGCATGTGTGTGCATGTGCATGTCTGTGTATGTGCAAGTGTGTGTAGGTGTGTGCATGTCTTTGTGCATGCACATATGTGAGTACTTTTATGTGCATTTGTGTAAGCATGTGTGTAGGTAAGTATGAGTGCACTTGTGAGCACATGGTTTTGTGCATGAGTCTACATGTGTGCATGTTTGTGTGAGTGTGTGTATGTGTGTGTATGCATGTGCACCAGTGTGTGCATGTCTAAGTGCCTATGCATGTGAATTTGTAGCTACATGTATGTCTTTGTGCATGTGTGTGTGCACTAATGTTTATTCATGTGCATGCACGTGTATGTGTGTGCTAATGTTGGCACGTGTGTATGTGTGACTGGGTGTGTGCATAATTGTGTGTGTGTGTGTGTGAGAGAGAGAATTTTTGTATCTGTCAGAGTGCATACAAGCATTCATGTCTATGTGTGCATGCATGTTTATGTATGTATGTTTGTGTGTGTGCACATGCATGCAAGTGTTCCAATGTTTGCTTGTGCTTCTATGTGTGTATGCATATGAGCATAGGTGTGCATATGTGTGTCTGTGTGTGTTCATGTTCATGTGTGTCTACATGTACGTGTATGTGCTAGTGCATTTGTGCATGTGCAAGTTTGCATGTGTGCACATTTTTGTGTGTGTGTGCATGTGCATGTAAGTGCATGTACATGTGTGTGCATATGCATGAATATGTGTATACGTTTGTGTGTATGTGTTTGTGTGTGTTTAAAGATGTGCATGTGTTGGTATGGGTTTACGTGTGTCTGTGTTAGTGTTTGTGGTTTTACATTTATGAATACTTGTGGGTTAGTGTGTTCTTGTGTGTAAGTGGGTACTTTCATGTGTGCTTGTGTTCCTACATGTGCCCTTATGTGTGTGTATTTTTGCTTGTGTTAACTCAGTTGTTCTTACATGCATGCATGTATGCATATGGGACTACATACATGCATAAGCATGCTTGTGCACACATGTGTGTGTCGACATGTCTGTGCATAGATGTGTGCGTGTGTGCACTTGTGTGTGTGCATAGACAAGTGCATGTGTTTGCATGCATGTTTTTGAGTAAGTGTATTTCTGTGTCTATGTGTGCACACAACTGAGTGTGTGTGTGTGTGTGTACATGCACGTACATCAGTGTCGATGTGTGTCCGCATGTGCGTGTATCTATATGAGTGTGAGAGAGTTCATGTGTGTGTGTTTGTATGTGTCTATGATTCTACGTCTGGGTTGTGTACATTTGCATGTATGTGTGTGTGTTTGAGTGTGTGTGTGCATGCATGTATGTCAATGTGTGTGCTTGTGTTTATGTGTATGTGAATGCATGTGCATCAATGTACTTATGCTAGTGTGTGTGCTCATTTTTGGGTTTGTATGTGTGTACTTGTGTGCATGTGGGTGGGTAAGTCTAAGTGCATGTGTGCACGTGTGTCTTTGTACATATCTATGTGTGTGTGTGCTTATGCATGTGGATGCATGCATGTGTTTGATCCATGTGCTTTCGTGTGCATGTGTGCATGCCTATGTGTAAGTGTGTGCATGTACATGTGTATGCACAATTGTGTGTATGTTTGTGTGTGAGAGTGCGTGCATGTGTATGTGTGTGCATGTGCACATGTGTGTGTGTGTGTGCTTGTATGCGTATGCATGGACTTGTATATATATTTGTGTTTTTGCAAGTGTGTGTGTGTGCATGTGTGTGAATTTACACATATGTGCATTTGTAGTGTGTTTGTGCATGTATGTGCATGTGCATTTGTGAATGTGTGCATGCGTTGGTTTTTGTGTGTGCATTTTTGTGCATGTGTATGTACATGTGCATGCATGCATCCATGTTTATGTGCATAGGTGCATGCACATAAGCATGTCCATGGTCTTCTGAATGTGTCTACGTAAGAGAGTATGTGTGTGTGTGTGCATGTGCATGCATTTGCATGTGTGTGTGAATTGCAGTGCATGTTAATATGCATGGATGTTTAAGGTTGTACTTGTTTGTGTGTGTAATATGTATTTGTATATTCTAGTATGCGTGTTGGTGCATGCATGTGCCAAGTATTTGAGTGTGTGTGCATACATTCCTGCGTGTACTTGTATGCACGAACATGTGTTTGGGTGTATGTGTGTGTATGTATATGTGCGTGTTTGAATGCATAAGTGTGCACGTTGTGCATTTGTATATGTGCTTGTGCACAAGTGGGTGTGTACGTCTGCTATGTGGTGTGTGTGTGTGTGTTTGTATGTAGATGCTAGTATGCATGTGCATAGGTATACGTGTGCTTGTGCATGCACAAACACATGCATGTGTGTACGCATGTGTGTGCGCATGTGCATGAGTGTGAGCATGTGTGTGCATGCATTTATGTGCATGTCTGTGCATCTGAGTGTGTGTGAGCATGTGTTTACATATGCATGTGCATGTGTGTGACTATGCATTTTTGTTTGCATGTATGTATGTGTGTATGCATGTGCAAATTGGTGTGTGTGTATTTCTATGTATGAGTGTGCATGCATTAGGAGTGTGGGTATGGGTGTATGCATGTGCATATGTTTACACATTTTTGTGTGCACACTTGTACCTATGTGGATGCATATGGTGTGCATGTATTGGTGTGCTTGTGTGCCTATGTGTGTTTTGGCATGTGTGCATATGCATGTGCACGTGTTTGTATGTGTGTGTGTTTGCATGTATGTGCATGTGAGTGTATACATTCTTGTGTGCATGTGTGCATGCACGTGTGTTCGTGTGTGTGCATTTGTGTGTGTTATGCACACTTGTGCATCTATTTGTGCATAAGTCTAGTACTCTATGTGTGTGTGTGTGTGAATATGCATGTGTGTCCATTCTTGTGTGTGTTTGATGTGTGCATGTGTGCTTATATGGGCATGTGCACATTCTTATGTGTGTGTGTGTGTATGTGTTGTATGGTTGCATGTTCTTGAGTGTGAATGTGTGTGTGAGCATGCATGCAACTTTATAGGTCCATGTATGTGAGTCTATATGTGTATGCATATGTGTAATTATGTTAGTGAATGCATGTACATGTGTGTGTGTTTGCATGCTTGAATATATTTGTGTGAGCATGTGCAAGCATGTTTGTGTGCACATATGTGTAGAGGCTATGCACCCCATGTGTATGTTTGTATGTCTATGTGCATGCATTTGTGTGTGCACATGTGCAGATGTTTGTTTGAGTGGGTGCATGTGTTCATGTGTGTAGGTGTGTGTGCATCAGTGTGTGTGTGTGTGTGTGCATTTCATGCAAGTGTATGTACATGCATTGTTTGTGCATTGATATGTTTGTCTACGCAAGTGCACTTGTTAGTGTTCTTGTGTTTGAGTTTGATTATGTGTTTGTTGAGTGCGTGTGTGTGTACATATGTATGCACATGTGTGCTCTTATGTGTGTTTGAGTAGTGTATATGCATGTGCATGAATGTTTACGAGCTTAGTTTTGGTGAATTTACGTGAGTGCGCATGTGTGTGATTGTGTAGGTGCGTATGAGTGTGATTACAAGTGTGTGCATATGTATACATGTGTGTTCATGCTTGTGTGTGTGCACGTGTATTGCATATGTATGCATGTATCTGTGTGCCTCTATTTTTGTGTGTCTGTAGTTGGGCATGTGCATGCTTTTGCAAGTGTGTATGCATGCTTGCGTAAGTGTTTATGCATGCTTGTGCAAGTGTGTGTGCATGTTTGTGTGAGTGCATGTGTATGCATATGTGTTTGTGTGTTTGTGTGTTTGTGTGTGTGTATGTGTGTGTGTGCAAGCATGCGTGTCTGCATGTTTGTCTACACAAATGCATGTTTGCATGCGATTGAGCAAGTGTGTGTATCACCACATTTGTGTTTGCATGCGTGTGGGTGTTTGCGTACATGGATATATGCGTGTGTAAATGTGCATGATTATATGTGTGGGTTTATGCACACATGTGTGCAATTGTGTATGTGTTCATTTATGTGTGTGTGTGCATGTGCATGTGTGCCTTCATGCGTGTGCATCATCATGTGTGTTATTTGTATGAGTCCCTGCATTTGTCTTTGTACTTGTGCATGTGTGTGTATGTGTATGTATGTGTTTGCATGTGCATGAGTGGTCATGTGTGTGCCTAGATGTGTGTTTATGCATGTTATAGGTGTGGAAGCAAGCATGTAAATATGTCTACATGTGCAATGTTTTTGTGTGCATGTGTATGTTTGTGTGTTTGTCTTCATTTATGTGTTTGTGTGTATGTGTGTTTCAGTGTGTGCATGTGCATGTGTGCATTTGTGTGTGTGGGTGTGCATGTATACATGTGTGTGTATGTATGCATGTGTGTCTTTATGTGAGTTCTTGATTATGTTTATGGCTATATTCATGTGTGCTTGCATGCATGTGATCAAATGCATGTGTACATGCATGTGTGTGTCTATGTGTGGGTCTACATGTTTTTTGTGAGTTTTTGTGCATGTCTATTTGTGTGTTTGTGCATGGTAGTGTGCGATTGTGCGTGTGAGTGTGTAGTATGCTTGTGTGTGCATGTGTTCTATGCATGCATGTGTGCATGTGTCACTATGGTTATGTGTGAATATATGTGTGCCTTTGCATATATACACGTGGCTTGTGTATGTTTTGTGTTTATAAGTGAGCATGTGTGCTTTTGTGTGTGTGTGAATGTGCATACATTGTCAATGTGTGTGCATTCAAATATGCATTAATGTGGCTGCATGTGCATGCATGTGTGTATGTGTGTGTGTCTACGTGCATGTGTATGTGTGTATACATGATTAAGTGTGGGCATGTGTTCATGCACATGAGTGTTTGGAGGTTTGTGCCATGTTGTGTGTGTGAGTGTGCACATGTGCACATGTGCACATGTCTATGTTGGTGTACATAGGTTTGTGTTTTTTTGCATGCATGCTTGTGCGTGTGTCTTCATGTGTGTGTGTGCACACGCATGTGTATCTTCATGTGTGCTCATATTTTTGTGTATGTGTGCTTCTGTGTGAGTGCATGTACATGTCTCCATGTGTGTACATACATGTGTAAATGTGTTTGTGCAAGTGTGTATGTGTTTGTGTGTGTATGTGTGTACATGTGCATCCATGTGCACATGCTTTTGCATGCATGTGCATGTGTGCTTGTTTGCTTGCATTTGGGTTCAAGTGTGCATGCATGTGTGTACATGTGTGTTCCTGTGTGTTTATGTGTATGAACATTTGAGTGTATGATTGTTTGTGTATGTGTGAATGTGAGTGTGTCTGTGTGTCCATGTGGGTGTGTTATGCTTGCATGCATACAACTATGTCGGTTTAGCTATGTTTGTGAGTACATGTGCCTGAGTGTATGTAGTTGTGCACATGTGTGTATCCTTATCTTTGTTTGCAAGTATTCATTTGTGATGTGTGTGTGTGTACATGCAAGCATGTGTGTTTGTTTTTATGGATGCATGTGTGAGCTTGTGTAAGTGTGGTTGTTTATGTGTATGTGTCGATGTGTGTGTGTATCTATATGCATGTCTTGTGTGCATGTTTACAATTATGTGTAGGTTTGTGTTTGTGTACACATGAAAGCATGCATGTGTGCATGTGTGGGTGTGGGTTATGCATGTTATGAAGAGTTTGTGCAATGATGTATGTGTGTGTTAGTGCATGCATATGTTCAAGGGTATGGTTAGGTGTGTGCTTGTGTGTGTGTGCGTGCTAGTGTGTCTATGTGCATCTGTGTGTGTATGAATGCACATGTCTATATGTGGCTGTGTGTGATTGTGTGCATTCATATGCATGTGCATGTATTAGAATGTGTGTGCAAAATCTTGTGTATACGTGTGTGTGTCTTTGTGCAAGTTTCCATGTGTGTGCGTGTTTATGCCTGTAGGCTTGTGTACATGTGCACATGCGAGCATGTGTGTGTGTGTGCATATGTGTGTGTTGGTGTGTGTGCGTTTAAGTGCATGTGTGTATGTGTGCCTGTGTGAGCACACACGCACATGTATGTGTAAATGATTGCTTGTGTGCCTGCGTATGTCCATGTGCATGGGTGTGTGCGTGTGTATGTGTGTGTGCTTGTGTGTGTGAGTGTGCATCTATATACATATGCACATGTCTACATGTGGTTGTGTGTGCATGTGTCTCTAATTGACTCTGTGTGTGTGTGTGTGTAAATATGTGTGTTCATGTGAGAATATGTCTACTTGTGTGCATATGTGCAAACATGTGTGCATGCATATGCACGTGTGCATGTGCAATTGTGTATGCATGTGCTTGTACACACCTATGTGCATGTTTGCATGTGCATGTCTTTGCATGCTTGTCTGTACATCTTGTGTGTGTGTGCCTATGGTTGTGTTTGCATATGTGGATGTGCATACATGTGTGTGTGAGTGCAAGTGTGCACATTTATGTGCACATGCATGTTTATCTACATGTTCATGTGTTTGTGTGCATGTGCATGTGTCTATATTTGTGCTTGCACACGTGTATCAATGTGCATGTATATGTGTGCATTTGTCTTTGTGTATAGGCATAGGTGCATGTGAGCATCGATGCATGTGTATGTTTATGTGTTTGATTGTGTGCATGTGACTACATTGTGCATATGTGTGTATGTGTGTGTATGTGTGGTTATGGCTATGTGTGTATGCATGCATGTGTGATGGGTGTTTGCTTATGTGCCAATTTGTGTGCACGAATACGTGCTTGTGATTGTATTAGTATATACGAGTGTGCATGCTTGTGTGTTTAGGTATGTGTAGGTTTGTTTGCATGCATGTTTGTTTGTGCATGTAAGTACATATGCATGCATGTGTGTGTATATATGCCTGTCTATGTGCTTACATGTATATACATGCATGTCTTTATGTCTGTGTGCATTTGTGCATCCAAAAACACACTCACGCACAATTACACACAAACACAAACACAAGTACATGCACATGCACATGTCGACACACACACCAACACATCCAAACACTAACACACATGCATATGCATTCATACACACATTAACAAGAACAAATATACACAAACACATGCAGACACACATGAATGCATGCATGTACAAATACACACAAACATACACACATGCACATGCACACACATAGACACACACACACTCACACAAGCACACATGCACACACATGAACACAAACAAACAAATACACACACACATATGTACGCACACACACGTACACACACAAGTAGACAAGCACACACACACACTGACCTGCACAAACAAAAGCACCCTCACACATACACACACACATATGACCATGCACAAATATGCATAGACACAAACAAGCGTAAATATTCACATACATACACATATGCATGCACACATAGATACACATACACATACACATATCCATAGGCATGGAGAAAAAAACATGCATGTATATGCACATGCACACACAAGCATGCACTAAATACACACACACATGTACACACAAACACACATGTGCCCATGCACACGTACATGCACGCATGCAAACACACACTCACGTGCACAAACACACACGTGAACTAACATAGATACACACACACACACATGCACATGCTCATGCACACACTTAAGTGAATAAGCATTGGCATTGACACATATACACACACACATAATCACAAACATATTCACACACATGTAAACACTCACACAAATGCACATACATGCATTGCTACTTGCACACACACCTACACACAAACATGCATACAAATAGGGTTTATATGAATGCACACAAGCTCACACATACACTCATATGCACACAGACACATAATAACACATACATACACACACAAATGATCACATACATACATGCATGTGCACACACACTCATACACACATGAACACATGCATGAACACTCAAACACATTCACATATGCACACATGAACACAAATGCTCATGCACACAACACATGAACACAAATATATATACATAAGCACACACCTACCCACGAACTCACATAAGCACACATCCACACATACACAAACTTGCATGTACAACAACTAATGCATGCACATACACACACACATATACTCAAAATAGCTTAAACACACACAAATAAACACATGCATGCACTCACATAAAAACAAGTTAGCATACATACACAATGGCATGCATTAGAACATACACACAAACATGCACACATATGTAAACAGACACACATGAACATAAGCATGCACACACACACATGCATATGCATGCACTCTCACTTGCACACATAAACAAAGACATCCATATGAATATATGAACACACACAAATCCACATAGACACTCATGTGCTCACGTTCATGCACAAAAGCACACACATGCACTCGAACACACATACATGCATAGACATAGAAAGACAAGCAAACACCCTCACACACACTTGCACCCACACACAAACATGTGTGCATGTACATATGCACACAAACACACAAACAAAATTTTGTGCACACACACACACTTGCATAAGCACATACACACAAACATGCACATGCCATCTACTTGCATTCATATACATGCACAAACTTAATGACATGCACAAGCACAATTAGGTGCACACACACACACCTACTTGCATAAGAACACGCACATGCATGTATGCACAAACACACACACACACACACCCCTACACTGATGCATGCATATACAAATCACACACACAGATACACCTATATACACAAAGACACATGCATAAACACACCCATAAGCATATACACCCACACACATGTAGAAATAGGAACACAAACACACATATATGTATGCACTTATACACACATATGTACACATATTAAGGCACAAACAAACACACGTAAACACACACATGCAAAAGCAAACACACATGAACACACATATATGCATACACATAAACACACAAGCACACATACACATGCACATGCACATACATCTACATACAAAATTGCAACAAATACACACACATGCACATAAATACACATATGCATTGGCCATGCACTTACACACACATGGATGCATTCAAACATACATGCACATGCATACAAACATACCCACATAGGCTCATGCACACACTGTGATGCACACACACATACATGCACATGTGCATACACATGCATGCAATAACACAATAACACATGTGCACAAACACATACACACATGAATGCAAACATAGAAGCACACGCACCTACACATGCATGTACATGCATATACAATCATTCACACAAGCACACACACACACAATGCCCATGCACACAAACACAAATGCATAAGTACACACACACCCGTATAATCACACAACCACACATCGACACGCACACACTCATATGCACAAAAACTAAAACATGCAAACACACACAACACACAAAAATGTACATGCACAAATAATTTGGCAAGTTCACACAAAAACACATACACATGTATTGGAACACACACAAGAACATAGGAATACACACACATGTGCATACAAAAGCACAAAAACCTATACAAATATATACACACATGCAGACATACACACACATGAAAATACACATGCACACACATAAATGCATGCACATGCACAAATTTATGCACACACAAAAAAACACATGCACAATCATACACTTGAAAAATGCACATATGCACACACATACTCACATCCACAAACATATGTGTGTGTGCATGCACACACAAACAAAAATACAAACATAAGTAGGCACACGCACACACATGCACACACAAAAATATTCACATGCATGCACACCCCTCCCACCACTCACATATGCACAGATGCACACACATGCACCAACACATGCAAACCCACACACACACTCAAATGCACAAGCACTCACAAACAAATGCATGTACACATGCCTATGCATGTAGTCTCTCTCACACACACACACACAAAGTCACACACATGTGCATAGCAACACACACACACACATAGACATACTTCTACACACAAAAGCACATACATGCATAAGCATGCACACAAACACACATGTGAACCCATACACACATAAACACACACACAAAAATGCATATGCACATACACATGCATCTATATACAGTTTCACGCACACACAAAGACAAATTTACATGCATAGCAACACATACAAATATAAACACACGTACAAAGGAACACACATGTGCATGCATAAGCACACACATGCAATCATACACACAATCACACAAAGCCAAGAGCACACACACATGCATGCATGTGCACATCTGTGCACACACACACACCTGCACATGTATTGGTGCATAAGACACACAAAGATGTACACACATGTGCTCACACACATAGAATCATGCACACAAGCATGTATGCACACACATACACAAACAAACACATAAAAATGCTCTCACACACATGCACATGCACTCATACACACATTAACATGAATGTGCAAACATAAATACATGCACATACACATATGCATATGCACACAAATGAACATAGATCACATTAATACACATGCTTACACACACATGCATATAAACACACTCACACAAATGTACACACAATTACAAACAAAAGCTGACATGCAGACACACATAAATACACTCACATATACATGCATCGACACATATGCACACACTCACACATGACCATGCATATACATTCATACACCTACACTTGAACACACATATACATGCACACACACACATGCTTGCAAGCATGCAAAGACACAGAAATACTCAGACAATCATCTACATACACACAAGCATATGCATGCACACAAATAGGCACACACAAGTGCTCATAGGCAATGGAAAAAAACATGAATACATATGACCATGCACACACACACACATCTACATACAAATGCACATATGTCCACACACACACATGTATATGCACACACATAAATGTACATTCATGCACTAAAAATGCACATATGAACAACATATAGAGATGCATACAAACGCACACACATGCAAAAAACACACACTTGCACAAGTACATGCACACACATTTTCTCGCATTCACACACATGCACACACTTAAAGGCACATGCATAGGCAAATCAGATGCACACACACCCTAATGCATACGCACACCTACTTGCACAGGAACACACACATGCATGCATGTACACACACGCACACCTACGCTGATGCATGCATATGTAATCGCCACATAGATACACCTATATACACAAAGACACATGCACATAAACACACCCATAAGAATATACACTTGCACACATGCACACAAATACAAACACAAACACGTACATACACATGCATGAATGCACATATACGTACATACATTAAGACACAAAATAAAACAGAGATGCACACATGCGAATGCAAACACACACGCACACACATACATGAATACACACACAAATAGATGCATTCACACATGCACAAACACATACACAAGCACATACACACATATACAAAATTACAAACACATATACACGCACACATGTACATGCACGCACACACGTAAATATGCATACTAGCTTGCAAACACACCAAAACATATGCATGCACTTTCACTCACATGGATGCATTCAAAAACATATGCACACATGCATTCATACACACAGGCTCATGCACACACTCCCATGTACACACACATAAAATCACATATGCATACACACACACAATAACACATGTGCACACACACATACACACATGCATGCACACACACAAGCACACACATCTACGCATGCCTGTAGATGCACACACAATCATTCACACATGCACATGCATATACACACATACAAATGCCCAAGCACACAAACATACATGTACAAACACACACACATCCACATACTCAAACAAGAGCACACCGACACACACATACACTCACATGCATAAAAACTAATACATGCAGAAACATATACACATACACAAACATGAGCTCTAACACATGCACCCATACACAAACACACACACACACATGTAGATGCACACATACTTAGACAAATTCACACACATGCCCATGCACATGCATTAGAACACTCACAAGCACATAAGCATACACATGCACACATGCATACACAAGCACAAAAACCCATACAATTACATACACACATGAATATATGCACACAGAAAAAGACATACACACACACAAGAAAATAGACACATGTACACATATACACACACATGCAAATACACATACACACACACATGCACAAACATACATGTAAACACACACACACACGTGCATTCAAACACATACCGACACACACAAAGGCATATATATGTGTGCATGCACATGCACAGACATCTACATATATACATAAGCACAAGTACACATGCAAACAAACATGCATGCACACACACAAAAGAACATGCATGAACACAAATGCACACCCATGCACATGCATATATGCACATCCATGCATACACACACACACACACACAAATACATACTCCCATAATCACACTCACACAGGCATACACGAACATACATATGTGCCCAAACATGCATAAATGCATGCAAACTTATGTACACATACACACACACTCTCGTGTGCTTGCACATGCACACACACACACACCCACCAAAGAACACACACTTGCACGTGCACATAGGCTTGCACACTGACATGAAATACATGCATGCAAGCACCAACACATGCACACACATAAGACATAGGTGCATGCAAGTGCACACACACATGAAACATACACACATGCACATACCTACACACAAAAAAAAATGTATGCACATACACATGCACACTCACTCACACATGCACACGCACATACACGTGCACAAGCACATTCACATGCATGCACAAGCACATGAACATTCATGCATATCCACATTCATAGGTACACATGCACACATAGACTCACAAACAAGCATGCACACACTCATGTACAGATAAACACATACACACACATGCATGCAAACACACCCACATGCATGTGTATTGATGCACATAGACAAATGCATGCACTCATTCCCATGCATATACACACACAAGTATGCACACACACACACACACACATATACATATACATATATATATATATATATATATATATATATATATATATATATATATATATATATATGCATGTACATACTCTCAGACCAATATACACAGATAAGAACACACACACATCACACCGAACATATACAAATGCAAACAAAGACACACAGAACACATACGCATGTGAATGCACACAAACACACATGCATGAGCATATGGATATAGATGTACAAAGATACATACATACACCCATACACATAAGCATATGCACACACATGCACATACATACACGTGTGCTCATACACAGACACACACGTGCACACACACATGCACATATGTATAAACACAAGCCTACACATGCACACACCTACACACACACACAGCTACACATGCACATGCAGGATCACACTCCCACACACATGCACACATGCATTCACATTAGACACAAGTAGGTAAATATGCACGTGCAGACACGCATGCAAATGCATGCATAGATGCACACACATGCACATTCACACATGCTTATATACATGGACACACACACACAAACACATGAACACAGACACATGCACATGAACACACATATATGCACATGCAAGCTCACACACAAGCACCTATATACAAACACATGCATACACTCATGCACACACATAGGTATTCACATGCACTCAAACTCAAGAACACACACATGTGTACACATGAGTTAACATACACATGCACATATGCACACACAAATGCAAGCACTTTCCCACACACAAACACAAATTAATACACATGCACACTTGCATGTAGAGACACACATGCATACGCATAAAGATAATCATGCAAATCTTACATAGTCACACACATGCATATGAACACACATGCATACATTTATCTACATGTACACACACATGAACACATAAATATACACTCATGCACAAATACAAATGCACACACAAACATCCACAGACACCCACAAATGCGAACTTAAATAGATACATGAATCTACACCATATGCATGTGCACATGTGCACATATACATATAAACATATATAGGCAAACATACCTATGCACCCACACACACATTCACACCAAAACACATATGCACACATGCAAACACATGCACAAGTACACACATGGAAACCAACACATGCAAAAACACATACATGCACCTAGACATGCACACACACAATGACACACATGTACAAAAGAATACACATGTACAAACAAATGCACAAGCACACAACCACACACACATGCATATACAAATGTGCATGCATAGACATGAATGCAAAGATACACACACACACACGCAGGCACTACAATGGCACACAACATACACAAATACACAAACATACACTCACACACACATGCACACACACATATGCATATGTATTCACATACACACACGCACATCCTCACACACATACTAACACATAACCACATAAACATTCATGAGTGTATGAAAATAAGCAAACATACATGCACCCATGTGCACACATGCACACACACACACACACATAAAAACAAGCACACACAAGATAACAACAAAGCACACAACCAAGCACGTGCACCCACACATGAATGCAAACACATGCATGCAAATGTATACACATAAAACACGCCCAAACACATATGCACATGGATAGAAACACAGCCACATATGCAAATACAAAGTCATGCACATGCACACATACCCAAACACACAAGTGCAAACATGGAGACACATGCAAGAATACACAAGAACACACATGTACATGCACTCATTAGTGTGTGTGCATGAACACATGCACATGTTCATACACATCCACACCTACGTGTACACACTCACACATAAACATGTGCACACACATGAACACACATGCACACACACACGGGCATACGTATACCGCACACATGCACATACACACACTGACACCAGCACAACCAATCCCACAAACAAGCATACATGCAAGTAAATGCAAAGATAGCACTCACAACACAAACTACACACACACACACACCTACGCATACACATGTACACACACACAAACTTATGCATGCACACAAACATACACATATGTTCAAGCACATAAATACATGCAAGCACAAACACACACACACATGCATGCTTGCACACATGTATGCACCCATGCATACATAAGAACACATGTGGACACACATACATAGACACACACACACATTCACCAACATGCACACACATACAAACATTATGCATGCACACACACACACACCCCTATGCACATTCACACAAACACACACACACATGCACTAGCACATGTCCACACACACAAATGCACAGGTGTAGACACACACACACATGTGCACACAAAGGCTCATAGACATGTAATACGTATGTCTAAACATGTAAAATGCAACATGCCAGTTTGGAGATGCTTGCACACACACATGCAGATGTAGGTGCCAACACAAATGTACACATAGATGCACTCACACACACTCAAGTACAAATAGATAGAAACACACATGAATGCACACATGCACACATAAGCATATATGCATCCGCATACACACAAGCACAAACACACCCACACATACACACATGAACACGTACACAACCAGACAGATGTACACATACACATGTATGCATAACCACACAAGGACACACACAAGTGCATACATCCATACAAATTGAAACATGCATGAACACACACACACATGCACACACACACAAATGCATGCACATACACATGAACACATGCAAACATACACACAGGTGAAGTCACACACATGCACATATGTACATATAAGAATGATGCATAGACATATATACATAGGTTAATGCATGCACACAAACACACACATCCTATGCACATGCATGCAAACATGTTCACAAGTACATGAAAAAACACATGCACACAAATAGAGGCACACACTCACACACTTATATGCACACATGCATGCTCACACACACCCACAACCATACATGTGCACACATGCACATGCACACATACACACATGAACAAACACAAATATGCATACACACACATATTCACACACATGTGCATGTATGCACATAAAAATACACAAGCACATGCACAAAAACTTCATCATGGAGAGACACAAGTAGATATACAGACATGTAGAAATGCACATATACACACAGATATATGCACACACACATATATGTAAGCACACACATGCACACGCACATATACACATAAGCACACATGCACACCAAGACATACATGCACAAGAACATAGTTACACCTAAACACATGCACACACACATATAGACTTAAAAACACATTCACATACAAAAGCACATGCACATAAATCACACATTCACATGCACATGCACACACTTATGCACAAACACACATGAATACACAAACACACCTACACTTTTGACATAAAGACAATCATGTTTGCATGTGAACACAAACAAACACGCATGTACATACACACACACATATGCACACATTCACACACACATAATCACACCCCTCACTCATAGACAAATGTGCACACATGCATGCATGTAGGTGCTCACACATACACACAGACAAGCATGTAGACACAAGCATAAGCACAACTAAGCACACAAAAACACAACCACACACATGCTTTTAAGAAGTCACATCAACATTCATGCACACAAATAGCCCATGAACACATGGATACATGCACACAAATAGCCCATGAACACGTGGATACATGCACAATTGAACACAAAAAATCACACACACAAATGTATGCATAGATGGGCATAGTTGTGTAGACACACATACACACACATGCACACATGTACACACACACACACACAAGCAAAGAACACATATGAACTTACACACACACGCACAAGCAGACATGCACATGTGCACAGAAACATACACTCACTTAAGCACATTCGTACAAAAAAAACACAATGCACATGCACAGAGGCATGCACAAGCATAAATGCATTCACACGTAAACGCATGTGCACATAGACAAAAGCACTGACACACATACATACAAATATGCCTACACATAAACACATACACATGCTGTTACACCCTTGTGTTTGATGAGTCAAGCATAAATGTGTATATTTTATTTGGGCTTGATTTTAAGTAAAATTGTTAATAATTAATTAAATCAAGCCATGTATTTTAGATGTCTAAAATAATGGTCTCTAAGGGCCTTGAGGTCATGGCATACTTCAAGGAATTTTGAGACATGCGCAAGACTTTTTATAATTAAATTTCTTTTTATTTTTCTTGAATTTGATATGTCCAAACTTTGAGATTATGAGGTACACTAGTAGTATTAACATTTAAAAATATTATAAAATTATTTAATACTGAATTTTGATTTTTGGGCCAAGCATATTTGACAAAATGTATAGACGTGGGTATTTGATTTTTTAATATTATTTTGGAATCGGTTTCTACGAATTTCTTTTCATAGCCACTTAATTAACTTATAATACTATAAGAATAAAAAATTATTTTTATACACTTATAGTCAAATTTTTGGCTAAAAAATTCGTCAAAAATACCCTAAAACAGCCGAAGTCTCGGGAAAATGTACTGTAGCAATGGGCGGGTCGACCCTGCGCCAAAACAGCCCGTCCAGGTCTTTTAGAAATTAAAAATTTAATTTAAAAAATAAAAATTTGGTTGACCCGAAAAGGCTAAACCTAGCCTGGACCCAAAGCACGCCGAGAGGAGCTCGGCTAGAGCTGGTCAACAGTCAAATGAACAGTGCCTGGCCAAGCCAAGACCGCCAAAAGGAGCTCGGCTAGGTCAAACTGCAGCGCGGTCAACAGTCAATGAACAAATGCTTGGCTAAGTCAACCCGAACCAGGTGATGAAATCCCGATCAAGGAAGGGGGGAGCCGGCCCCAAAGTGGCTCGAACGTTAAACGGCGAAAATTCATTATAAAGAGGTGCGCTGAATTCGCTTCTGCAGTGTGGGACTAAAAAATCCCACCTTATAACTTCAGCCAGATCCAAAGGCGCAGATCAAGCCCGCCTAGATCCAACGGGCGAGAGTAAATTCTAACGGCTGTTTCGCGAGGCTAATCAGCGCCGTTCGTTCAGCGCGCAATCCAATGGCGCAGATCAAGCCCGCCCAGATCCAACGGGCGAGAGTAAATTCGAATGGCTGTTTCGCGAGGTCAATCAAAGCCATTCGTTCAGCGCGTGGGATCTAATGGCTCAGATCAAGTCCGCCCGGATCCAACGCTCTGGATTAAGCCCGAACGGTAAAATGCGTAAACAATCTGCGCCGTTCGTTTTTGGGCCCGGATCGGACGGTGGCTGCTTTCCGTCCGTTGCCCAAACGGCTAATTAATTTTTGGAGCCGTTGGGGGTGTTTTTAGAGCTCAAATCTGAGCTCTATAAATATAGAAAAATTATGTATTTTTTAGTTTTAACCTTTGCTAAATTGTTTCAAAAGATTTTCAGATCTCAAACACAAGCATCCGAGCAAAATCGGCGCATTCGAGCTCTAGAAGCAAAGCGGCAAGAAAGCTAGTGGAATTAGAGGTTTTTCAATCATTTCTAAATCTCTATCCCTCTAATTCGACGATTGTGTGTGCCTCCTCTTTTCTCCAATTTTTCTTAAGTCATTTGCCAATTTTTCGTATTTTTTTGGGGCAAGGGCGTCCCGGCGTTTGTGCTAAAGCCCCGGGTTTGAGTTGAGCCCGGTAAAAACTCAAGTAGGTTTGGGATTAGCCATAATAAAAATCCCAAGTAGGTTCGAGGTGAACCGTAAGAAAAACCTCACTTGTAATCGGAGAATTTAGTGGATTTTTCCCAACACCGGTTGGGGGTGGACGTAGACTCGGTTTTGAGTCGAACCACTTGAAAATTTGTGTGTTCAATGTTCTTTACTTTTGCTTAAAGTCTTTTAAATTTAATTTCAAAAATTATAAGAATTTAAATACACAATTCACCCCCCCTCTTGTGGGTTTTCTTTAGCACGAATCACTTCAATTGGTATCAGAGCAAGGAACCCCAAATTACGTGAGTAACATCACGTGAGAGATCCTCTTGTGCTAAGTGAAGGCTTTCTCACAATTTTTTTGTGTTTGTGATTTAGTATGGCTTCCTCTTTGATCGAAATGAGTGCGACCTTATGTGAAGGTTTTTCCTCAAATCGGCCTCCATTATTCAAAGGAGAATTCTACTTATATTGGAAAAATCGCTTTAGAATTTTCATTCAATCTATTGATTTGGAATTATGGGAAGTCATGACGAAGCCTTGTGAACTTCCTAGAGATTCTTCTACTGATGAGGTCAAGCCCTTTAGTGAACTTAACGTTGAGCACAAGAGATTGGCTCAATTAAATGCTAGGGCATTGAACTACCTTCATTGTGGAATTTCTCCTAGTGAGTTTACACAAATCATGAATTTGCATACGGCTTTTGAGGTATGGAAGAAACTCGAAGTAACTTATGAGGGTACCTCACAAGTGAAAGAGACTAAAATCAACATCCTCACGCATGACTATGAACTTTTTAGAATGAATCCTAGTGAAAGTATTAAGAGTATGTTTTTGAGATTTAATGATATTACAAATGGATTGGCAAACCTTGGGAGGACATTCTCAAATGGTGACCTTGTGAGGAAAATTTTGAGAATCCTTCCAAAGGAATTTGATCCACTTGCAACCGCTATTAAAGCCGCTAAGGATCTTAGCAAACTTTCATTGGATGAACTCCTTGGGGAACTTCTTACTGCCGAAATAGAAATGTCAAGGAGACTAACGAAAGAGACTTCTACAAGCAAGTTAAAGCATGAAAGGAAGAAGGAAGAACCTATGGTCCTTAAAGCCACTAAATATGATTCAGACTCCACTTCTACTTCTTCCACGGATTTGGAAGATGAGGTAAGTTTCCATATTAATGGTTTAGCAAAAAATTTGGCAAAGAACTTTCTTAATAGGAAATGGAAGAAGAAAAACAATAAAGAGAGGAAGAGGCCACCAACTTGCTTTGAGTGTGGTCAAACCGGTCATATAAAACCGGAATGCCCAAAACTCAAAAACAAGCATGTGAAGGAGGAAGAAAAGAAGAAGAAGAAGAAGAGCTTGAAGAAAAAGAAAGCATTTCAAGCTACATGGAGTGCCTCCGAAGATTCAGACATTTCAAGCTCAAGTAAAGGAGAATAAGGAATGATTTGTTTTATGGCAAATGAAGCATCTTCAACATCTTCAAGTGAAGAAGAAGAAGAAAATGAGGTAAGCTCCTGGATAAGAGATATTCTTGAAAATAATTATATTGAAATTATGAATGCCTTAACTTCCTTAATGAGTGCACATAAAAAATTAAAAAGGAGTTACAAAGACAAGATTGAATTGCTTGATTTTGTCATGAAAGAAGATGAAAAGAAAAGATTAGAAAATCAACTTATATGTGATGAAAAGGCATCTCTTATTATTGAAAATACCTCTTTGAAGCATGATATTTCAATCTTAAAAGAAAAAATACAATCTTTTGAGCATGCTATAGATAATAGAAATATACATGTATCAAATGCTTGTTATCATTCACATGCTTTCAATTACAAAAAACCTAGATATTTGAGCATGCCTAGGCCATCAAACATTGTTTGCTTTTATTGTTGCAAACTTGGACATACTATAAAAGATTGTTTTTTTAGAAGAAATATGTATGTACAAAAACAAAATGTTAGATGGATTGTTAAAAAAGAGAACATGCAAGTTCCATCTAGTGTTCAACCCAAGCTTTCTTGGGTTCCTAAGAATAAAACTTAGAAGAAAAGGTCTCCAAAATATTTGGAGACATTTTAGGATAGGTTTAGGATATTCAAAAACCTTAAATTGATGATTTTAATTAGTGGAATGTTTCTAATTTAGATTTTACACCTTATACAGTTAAAACCAAGAAGAAAATCAAAATCCACATCTTGGGTATTGGATAGTGGATGTTCAAGACACATGACTGGAGACAAAAGTAAATTCAAATCTTTGAGATCGGGCCCAAATAGGAAGGTGACCCTAGGAGACAACACAAAGAAAAGAATCATTGGAATTGGAGATGTAGGTACGACAAACTTTACCCTTCCAAATGTATTTTTAGTAGAAGGCTTAGAATTTAATTTAATTAGTATTAGTCAACTTTGTGATAATGGATTTGATGTTGTTTTTAATACAAAAGCTTGCAAAATTATGAAAAATAATGTTGAACTACTTATAGGCAAAAGAAAATGTGATACATATGTAGTTAGTTTTGAACAATTAGAAGCTAGTGGTTTGGAATGTCTAGTGACCCAATCTAATGAGAATTCATTATGGCATAGAAGATTAGGTCATGTAGGATACTCCACATTGAAAAAGATTTCAAAATTAGATATAGTTAGAGGCCTTCCAAAACCAAGTAAGTCAAATTGGGAGTTTTGTGAATCTTGCCAAAAGGGAAAACAAGTTAAATCCTCTTTCAAATCTCAAAATGAATTAACAACTAGTAGACCTTTAGAAAAGATTTACTTAGATCTTTTTGGTCCAATACAACCTTTAAGTTTAGGAGGAAAACAATACGGATTTGTTATAGTTGATGATTTTTCTAGATATACTTGGGTATTTTTCCTTAGACATAAGAATGAAGCTTTTGAGAACTTTGAAGATTTGATTAGAGAGTTAAAAAGACAACATAGTTTAAAATTAATTTGTATACAAAGTGATAATGGGAGTGAATTTAAGAATGAATATTTTAGTGAGTTTTGTAAAGAGAAAGGAATCAAACATCAATTCACATGCCCATACACACCACAACAAAATGGTATTGTAGAAAGAAAGAATAGAACACTAGTTGAGATGGGTAGAACAATGTTAGCCGAATACAATTCACCCAAATATTTTTGGGCCGAAGCTATTAGCACGGCATGTTACATTATAAATAGGGTTAATTTGAGACCAAATTTGAAGAAAACTCCTTTTGAATTGCTAAGGAAGAAGAAACCAAAGTGGCTCGAACGTTAAACGGCGAAAATTCATTATAAAGAGGTGCGCTGAATTCGCTTCTGTAGTGTGGGACTAAAAAATCCCACCTTATAACTTCGGCCGGATCCAAAGGCGCAGATCAAGCCCGCCTTGATCCAACGGGCGAGAGTAAATTCTAACGGCTGTTTTGCGAGGCTAATCAGCGCCGTTCGTTCAGCGCGCAATCCAATGGCGCAGATCAAGCCCGCCCAGATCCAACGGGCGAGAGTAAATTCGAACGGCTGTTTCGCGAGGTCAATCAACGCCGTTCGTTCAGCGCGTGGGATCTAATGGCTCAGATCAAGTCCGCCCGGATCCAACGCTCTGGATTAAGCCCGAACGGTAAAATGCGTAAACAATCTGCGCCGTTCGTTTTTGGGCCCAGATCGGACGGTGGCTGCTTTCCGTCCGTTGCCCAAACGGCTAATTAATTTTTGGAGCCGTTGGGGGTGTTTTTAGAGCTCAAATCTGAGCTCTATAAATATAGAAAAATTATGTATTTTTTAGTTTTAACCTTTGCTAAATTGTTTCAAAAGATTTTCAGATCTCAAACACAAGCATCCGAGCAAAATCGGCGCATTCGAGCTCTAGAAGCAAAGCGGCAAGAAAGCTAGTGGAATTAGAGGTTTTTCAATCATTTCTAAATCTTTATCCCTCTAATTCGACGATTGTGTGTGCCTCCTCTTTTCTCCAATTTTTCTTAAGTCATTTGCCAATTTTTCGTATTTTTTTGGGGCAAGGGCGTCCCGGCGTTTGTGCTAAAGCCCCGGGTTTGAGTTGAACCCGGTAAAAACTCAAGTAGGTTTGGGATTAGCCATAATAAAAATCCCAAGTAGGTTCGAGGTGAACCGTAAGAAAAACCTCACTTGTAATCGGAGAATTTAGTGGATTTTTCCCAACACCGGTTGGGGGTGGACGTAGACTCGGTTTTGAGTCGAACCACTTGAAAATTTGTGTGTTCAATGTTCTTTACTTTTGCTTAAAGTCTTTTAAATTTAATTTTGGAAATTATAAGAATTTAAATACACAATTCACCCCCCCCCCCCTCTTGTGGGTTTTCTTTAGCACGAATCACTTCACATGCACACACACATGTAAAGAAATACTCATGGATGCACACATGCATAAACATGCACACACATATATTCTTACTCGTGCACACGCACACATACACAAATGAAAATGCGCACACATAACAAACACATGCACATGCATGAGCAGATGCACACAATCACACATCACACAAAAAGGCACAACACATACATGTGCATGAAAACATGCATGTAAACACAGACATACTTATGCACACTACCACACATGTGCACACAAACATATGCACACACATAAAAACACACATGCATACATTCATACATATGCATACACATGAATGCATGTACACACACCCACATGTACACAAAAACAAATATGTACAACCACGCATGCACATATACACACGTACACACATGCTTAAGCACATACAAGCACTTGCAAAGGTACACACAGATGGACATGCAAAGATAGAAACACAAACACACACAAGCATAAACACACACACACACAAATGAACACATAAATGCACACAAACGTGCACACGCACCCACATGAATGCATGCACACTCATACATATGCACACACAAACACACACACATACAAATGAAAGCTCACAAAAACACATGTGCATATACACATGCACATACTAACATACACACCTACATATATGCACACACACACACACACATGCTTGGTCATGCTCAATGATACAGACAAACCTACAAAAAAACTCCTACATGAACACACACATACACACGCTTATGCACACAAATGCAAATAATCACAAAGACATGCACAAACAAAAAGATGCATGCACACATAGACATAGATGAATGAACACATGCATACAGACACACACGAGCACACACACTCACACATACGCATACATGCATGTATATAAACAAGCATGCACACATACACATGCACACACATAAGTATGCACAAGCACATAGCACAAAAAACCACACACACATGCTCGATCACACACACAAGCGCACACAAACACATGCACACACATATGCATTCACATAAACATACACAAGCATGCACGCATGCACATGCATAGAAATAGGTCCACACAAGCATACATTGAGGTATACTTATAGATACACACACATGGGTATACACATACATGCACATAGCCATAAACAAAGGCACATAAACACATGACACACATGCAAATATACATGTAAGTACATGCACACCCACTCACATTAATATGCATAGACATACATGCACACACACAGTCACACACATGCATAGACATTCACACACCCGTACACAAGCACACAAACACACACTCATACACAAACACACATAAACACAAACCAACACACACACATGTATGCATACACATGCATGATCTCACATGCAAACACACATACACTCATACACACCACATGAACATCCACATGCACAAACACATGTTCATACACACCACAAATGTGCCTAAATGTGCACTCACACGTACACATAGACACTAGCAACGACACCCATACCTGCACATATGCATACATGCATAGACATGAGCACATGCAAACACAACACACACACACATAAACATGGACAAGCCTCCACGTGTGTGCACACACATAGAAACATATAAATAAGTATATGTACACACAAATTCACAAGTGCATGCACAGAGACCTTCTTACCCACAAAAACATACACACACACGCACACACATGCATGTTTCAATGCACAAAAAACACATACGCATACACTTGCACTGATTCATACACTCACAAAAGAGTACATGTGCAAAACATACACACACACATGTACATCCACACATGGATACAAACACATAGATGTAAATTCACATACACACATTTACGTGCATCAACACACACATGTATTGATATACACACACATGGACACACTCACACATGCAAGCACAAACACACAAAAATAAAAAAGCAAAAAATGACAAAAATATGCATGCATACACATACACAAGCTTACTCACATGAGAACACACATACACGCATGTGCACATTCACACACACATGCCCAAACATACATGCACAGACACAAAAAATTGCACACAAGCACACAAACATGCCCACAGATATTAACACAGGCATACACACATATAAACATGCACACACTCAAACACACATGCCCATGTATAGGAACACAAACATACAGACACACACATATACGTGCACACATATAGATAGGCACAAACATGCACATGCATATACATAAACACACACATTGACACACTCAAAAATATGTACACAAAAGTGCACACATGCACACTCACATGCATAAGCACACACACACATAGAATCATGCACACACACAAACATATACAAGCATGCACACGCACATAGATTCACACAGACACATAAATACACATGCACAAGTGCACAAGCATACACATATGCACATGTATATGCACACACACACAAGTGCACATACACACATTCATACTTGCTAACATATGCACATATACTCATGCACATGCATGCACATATAAATACTAAAACACACACGTGCATACATACAAACTTATAAAAACACGTGTGCACACACACTAGTACACCCACAAAAATATATACACATGCACACACAAATGCACACTTGCACACACATGCACATGTGTCTGTAGACATACACACACTTACACAAACACATACATGCACACACACACAATCATGTACACATACATACACACACAAACACATAAATGTATGCATACAAGTACACACTTGAACAGACACACGTGCACATACAAACACATGCACACATACATAAACATATGCAGGCACACAGGCACCACTAACCACACATGTATACACATAATTGTAGACACACATATATGCACAAAGACTCACACATGCACGAACATGCACACAAACTTGCTCACTACCACATATTAACTTGAACACACTTTAGCACACAAACACACATACACATCCATGCATGTATACTCTACTACACTCTCCTCTATTACTCACTTGAACACACTTAGCCTAGCCAAACCTAGCACTACTCTATTATACCCTCTATTATTACTCTACTCTGGCTTAGCCTAGCATAGCCTAACCTAACTAAGCTCAGCTCTACTCTACCCTACTTTACTCTACTCTACTCTACTCTTGCCTAGCATAGACAAGCCAAACCTAAACTAGCTCGGCTCAGCTCTGCTCTACTCTGCTCTACTCTATTCTACTTTATTATAATCTTCTCTACTCTTCTCTACTCTACTCTACTCTACTCTGCTCTACCCTGCTCTACTCTACTCTATTCTGCTTTAATCTGCTCTCCTTTCCTCTCCTCTACTCTACTCTCCTCTTATCTCCTCTCCTCTACTCTACTCTACTCTACTCAACTCTACTCTATTCTACTCTACTCTACTTTACTCTACTATACTCTACTATACTCTACTCTACCTTACTCTTCTCGACTATAACATAGCCTAACATAACCTAAATCTACTGTACTCTACTATTGCATAGTCTAGCCTAATCTCACTCTACTCTTCTCTACTCTACTCTACTCTGCTCTACTCTACTCTACTCTGCTCTACTCTGCTATACTCTATGTTGCTCTACTCTACTCTGCTCTACTCTACTCTATAGCCTTGCCAAGTTTAGCCAAGCCTAACTTAGCTCTACTTTACTCTTCTCTACTCTACTCTAGCACAGCATAGCCTAACCAACTATAACCATGCCTAACCTAGCTCTACTCTACTCTACTCTACTCTACTTTACTCCCAGCCTAACCTAACCTAGTATAACCTAGCCCAGCCTATCCTAGACTAACTTAGCTTTACTCTGCTCTGCTCTTCTCTTCTCTACTCTGCTCTACTTTGCTCTCTACATTGCTTTACTCTACTTTGCTTTGCTCTACTCTACTTTGCTCTACTTCTCTCTACTTTACTCTACTCTGGCTTAGCCTAGCCTATCCTATCCCAACCTAGCTTTACTTTATTATACTCTATGCAACTCTACTCTACTCTACCCTAGCTTAGCTTACCCTAACCAAGCCTAGTTAGCTTAGGCAAGTCGAATGTAACACTACTCTACTCTACCAGACTCTATTCTACTATATTATACTCTATTCTATTCTAATCTACTTTACTCTACTCAATTCTAGTCTACTCTACTCCACTCTAACTTACCCAAGCCTAATATAACCTAGCTCTACTCTATTCCACTCTACTCTACTCTACTCTAGCCTAGCTTAACATAGCTCTATTCTACTTTGCTCTGCTCTACTTTTCTATTCTTTGCTTTACTCTCCTTTACTCTTCTTTGCTTTGTTATACTCATCTTTACTTTACTCTATTATCATCTACTATACTATACTCTACTTTACTCTATTCAAATCTACCCTAGCCTAGCTTAGCTTAGCCTTATCTTACCTGGCCTAATCTAGCTCTACTCTACTCTTTTACTCTAGCCTAGCCTAGCCTAGCTTTGCCTAAGCTAACCTAACTTAGCTCTACTCTACTCTATTATACTCTACTCTACTCCACTCTACTCTACTATACTCTACTCTACTCTACTCTACTCTTTTCTACTCTCGCTTAGCTTATCCTAGTATAGCCTATCCTAGCCTTTCCTAACCTAGCTCTACTTTGCCTTACTCTACTCTACTTTGCTCTGTCTGCTCTTCTCTACCCTACTCTGCTCTACTCTACTCTGCTCTGCTCTACTCTACTCTATTATACTGTATTTTGCTATACTCTACTCTAATTTACTCTACTTTAGCCTAAACTAGCAAAGCCAAACTTAACTTAGCCTAACCTAGCACTACTCTATTATACTCTCCTTAATTACTCTACTCTAGCCTAGCCTAGCCTAACCTAACAAAGCTCAGCTCTATTCTACTCTACTATTCTTTACTCTACTCAACTCTTGCCTAATATAGCATAGCCTAGCCTAGCCTAACATAACCTAGCTCTACTCTGCTCTGGTCTAATTTATTCTACTCTACTCTACTCTTCTCTACTCTTCTCTACTCTACTATGCTCTATTCTTCTCTACTCTGCTCTAATCTACTCTCCTCTCTTCTCTTTTATTCTCATCTTCTCTCTTATCCCTCTACTCCACTCTACTCAACTCTATTGTACTCTACTTTACTCTACTCTACTCTACTCTACTCTACCCTACTCTTCTCTACTCTAACATGGCTTAACATAACCTTGCTCTAATCTACTCTACTATAACCTAGCCTAGCCTAACCTTGCTCTGCTCTTCCCTTCTCTACTCTTCTTTGCTCTACTCTACTCTACTCTGGTTTGCCCTGCTCCAATCTACTCTACTCTAAAATGCTCTACTCTACTCTACTCTACTCTACTCTAATATTGTTAAGCCTAGCCTAGCTTATTCTCAACTAAACTAGCTCTACTCTACTCTACTCTATTCCAATCTAAACCATACTACTCTACTCTACTCTAGCCTACCTTTGCCTAGAATAACCTAGCTCTATTATATTGTACACTTCTCCACCCTAATCTACTCTACTTTGCTCTAGCTTATCCTAACCTTGCTCTACTCTACTCTACTCTATGCTACTCCACTCTACTCTAGTTTAACCTAGCCTAGCCTAACATAGCTCTACTCTTGCTCTGCTCTGCTCTACTCCACTCTGTTATGCTTTTCTCTTCTCTACTCTACTCTACTCTGTACTGCTCTGCTCTACTCTGCTCTGCTCTACTCTACTCTACTATACATTGCTCTATTCTACTCTACTCTAGCCTAGATTAACCAAGCTCTACTCTACTCTACTCTCCTACTCAAGCCTAGCCTATCCTAACCTAACCTATCTGAGCCTAGCCTAGCATAGCCCAGCCTAGCCTAACCTAACCTAGCTTAGGTCTACTCTACTCTAGTCTACACTACTCTACTATACTCTACTCTTCTCTACTCTACTCTATTTTATTCTACTCTAGTTTATCCTATCTTAGCCTTCTTTAGCCTACCTATGCCAAACCTCGCTCTACTCTACTTTACCTTTCTTTGCTCTACTCTGCTCTTTTTTGCTCTACTTGACTCTACTTCGTTCTGCTCCACACTACTCTACTCTACTTTGCTCTGCTCTACACCATTACACTCTACTTTACTATATTCTACTCTACTCTACTTTACTCTAATCTAGCTCTACTCTACTCAACTCTATTAAACTATACTCTACTATACTCTACTCTTCTTTGCTCTACTTTATTCTACTCACTCTATTTTACTCTACATTATTCTACTCTACTCCACACTACTTTACCATACTCTATTCTAAACTAGACTACCCTTGCCTAGCTTGGCATAGCTTAGCCTAACCTTAATCAACTATTTTATACTCTACTCTGCTCCTCTTTACTCTACTCTACTCAATTCTACTATACTCTACTCTTCTTTACTCTACTCTACTCTGCTCTGCTTTGCTTTACTCTACTCTTTGTTACTCTATCCTACTATACTCTATTATACTCTAGCCTAACCAAGCCTAGACTTGCATAACCTAACTGAGCTTTGCTCTACTCTACTCTTCGTTACTCTATCCTACTATACTTTACTCTATTCTAACCTAGCTTAGCATATCCTACCCATGGCTAGCCTAGCCTAGCTTAACCAAACTCTGCTCTACTCTACTCTACTATGGTCTACTTTACTCTACTCTACTCTACTATACTCTATTTTACTCGATTCCACTCTACTCTACTCTTCTCTAACCTAACCTAGCCTATCTTAGCTCTACTTTGCTTTGCTCTACTCTTGCCTTGCCTAACCAAGCTCTACTCTACTCTTCTCTGGTCTATTTTGCTTTAGTCTACTCTACACTGCTCTACTCTTCTCTTTTATGTTGTACTTTGCCTGCTCTACTCTGTTCTTCTTTACTTTACTCTACTATCCTCTACTCTACTCTACTTTACTCTACTCTACCTTATCCTACTCGACTCTAACCTAGTTTACCTTAGCCTATCCTAACCTAGCCTAACCTAGCTCTACTAAACACTACACTACTCTAGCCTAGCCTAACCTATCATAGCTTTGTTCCATTCTACTATGCTCTGCTCTGCTCTGCTCTACTCTACTCTATATAACTCTACTCTACTCTAGTATAGCCTTTCCTAACCTAGCTCTACTCAATTATACTCTACTCTACTCTACACTACTCTACTCGAGCCTAGCCTAACCTAGCCATGCTAGCTTATCCTACCATATCCTAGCCTAACCTTGCTCTACTCTACTCTACTCAACTGTGCTCTGCTTTGCTTTGCTCTACTCTGCTCTACCCATCTCAACTTTAACAAAACCTGGCCAAGGCTAGCCTAACCTAACCTTACTCTACTCTACTATACTCTACTTTACTCTACTCTTTCCTAGCTTAACAAAGCATAGCCAAGCCTAGCCTAACCTAGCTCTACTCTATTATACTCTACTCAACTATACTCTACTCTACTTTACTTTACTCAGCTCTACTCGGTAATACTCTACTCTACTCTACTCCACTCTACTCTCTACTTTACTTTAACCTAGCCTAGAATAGCTAGCTTAGCCTAGCCTAGATCTCTCAGCTCAACTCTGCTCCACTCGACTCTACTCTACAATACTCCTCTCTACCCTACTATGCTCTACTCTGCTATTCTTTACTCTTCTTTACTCTACTCTATTCTACTCTACTCTACTCTACTATACTCTACTCTACTCTAGCCTAGCCTAACTTAGCCAAGCCTAGCTAAACAAGCTCTACTCTACTCTACTATGCTCTACTCTACTCTACCCTACTCAAGACTAACCTCACCTCACCTAGCCTAACCTTACTCTACTTTACTCTTTTCTATTCTACTCTACTTTAACTTACCTAGCCTAACCTAGCTTTAATGTACACTACTCTAGTCTACTTTACTCTACATTAGCCTTGCCTAGCATAACTTGATCTAGCCTTATTTAGCCCAGCCTAACCTAGCTCTACCCTACTTGACTCTACTCTACTATACTCTACTCTAATCTGCTCTATTCTACTAACCTCTATTCTAACCTAACTTAGCCTAGCCAAACCTAACCTAGCTCCAATCTACTATGCTCTTCTCTACTCTAGTATAGCCTAACCTAGCTCTACTCTGCTCTACTTTGGTCTGCTCTACTTTGCACTGCTCTATGTTACTTTATTTTGCTTCTCTTTGCTTTACTATACTCTACTTTGCTCTGCTCTACCATGCTCTACTCTACTCTTCTCTGCTCTACTCAGTTCTACTCTGCTCTAATCTATTCTACTATACTCTATTCTACTCTACTCTAACCTAGCCAAGCATAGTATAACCTAACCTTACTCTACTCTACTCTATATTGGCTTAGCCTATCCTAATCTTACTCTACTCTACTCTAATCTAGCCTAGCCTAGCCTAAAATAACCTTACCTAGCTCAACTCTACTCTACATTACTCTACTCAACTCTACTTTACTCTGTATTGCTCTACTCTGCTCTTCTACTCTGCTCTACTCTACTTTGCTTTGCTCTACTCTTCTCTACCCTACTTTACTCTCCTCTTCTCTACTCTACTCTACTCTACTCTACTCTGTCCTACTCTACTCTACTTTACTCTACTCTACTCTATACTACTCAACTCTACTCCACTCTACTCTACCCTACTCAACTCTAAACTACTCTACTCTACTCTGACCTAGCTTATCCCAACCTAGCCTAACTTAGCTCTACTCTATTTTATCCAACTCTACTCTACTCTACATTAGCTTATATTAGCCTAGGCTAGCCATGCCTAGTATAACCTAGATCTAATATACTATACTCTACTCTACACTACTCTACATTACTCTACTTTACTCTACCCTAGCCTAACTTAGCCTAGCCTAACTTAGCTCTACTCTACTCTACTTTACTCTACTATACTTTATTATAGCCTAGCCTAGCCTAGTCCATCCTAACTTAGCTTAGCCAAAACTAGCTCTACCCTTCTCTTCAATACTCCACTACACTCAACTCTGCTCTGCTCTTCTCTACTCTACTCCACTCTACTCTACTTGTCTTTACTCCACTCTACTATGCTCTGTACTCTAGCTTAGGCTAGCTCAGCCTAGCCTAACTCAACTCTACTCTACACTACTTTACTATACTCTAGCTTAGCCTAACCTAGCGTACCATAACCTTGCCTAACCTAACTTAGCTTAGCCTAGCCTTACCAAGCCTAGCTAACCTAGCCTAACCTAACTTAGCTCTACTCTGATCTACTCTAGTCTACTCTACTTTGCTCTGCTCAAGTCTTCTCTGCTCTGCTATACTAAACTCTACTCTACCTTAGGCTAGCTTAGCTTAGACTAACCTAACCTAACCTAGCTTTACTCTACTCTACTCTACTCTAGCCTAGCTTATCCAACCATACCCTAGCCTAGCTTAACCTATCCAAACTTAGCCCTACTCTACATTACTCTACCTTACTCTACTCTACTCAACTCTACCCTACTCTAGCCTAGCCTAGCATAGCATAGCTAAACCTAGTTTAACCTTGCTCTACTCTACTCTACTCTAGCCTAGTTTAGCATAGCTTAGCCTATCCTAGCCAAACATTGCTCTGCTCTACTCTACTCCAATCTACTCTACTCTATTCCACTCTACACTAGCCTAACCTAGCATAGCCTGACATAACCTAAACTAGTTGAGCTCCACTCTACTCTACTCTACTCCACTCCATTTTACTCTACTCTACTCTAGCCTAGCTTAGCCAAACCTTACTCTACATTGTTATACTCGACTCTCTTCTCTTCTCCTCTCCTATAATCTACTGTACTCCACACTAATCTACTCTACTCTAACCTAGCCTAATCTAGCTCTACTCTACTCTACTATGGCCTAGTCTAGCCTGACCTAGCTCTACTTTACACTACTCTACTCTGCTCTGCTCTAGTCTACTTTATTCTGCTTTACTCTAGCTTATTCTACTCTACTCTAGCCTAACCTAACCTTGCTCTAATCTACACTATAACAATCTGCTCTACTTGACTCTAGCCAAGCCTAATGTAGCCTAGCTTAACCTAGCTTGGGCTATCCTAACCTAGCTCTATTCTTCTCTACTTTACTCTACTTAACTTTACTTTACTCTACTCTACTCTAACCTAGCCTAGCCTAGCTTAGCCTAACCTAACTAGCTCTACTATGCTCTACTCTACTCTACTCTACTATATTATACTTTAGCTAAGCCTTGCCTAACCTTGCTAAGCTTTTCTCTACTCTACTATACTCTACTTTGCTCTTCTTTGCTCTACTCTACTCCACTCTGCTCTACTCTGTTCTACTATGCTCTACTTTACTATACTGTGCTCTGCTCTACTCTATTCTACTTTACTTTAGCCTAGCCTAACCTAAACTAACTTAGTTATACTCTACTCTAGTCTACTCTACTCTACTCTGCTCTAACCTAGCCAAACCTAGCCTACCATATCTTAGCCTAGCCTTAACTTAGCTCGACTCTACACTGCTCCACTCTTCTCTGCTATACTCTTCTCTACTCTAAACTAGCGTAGCCAAGCCTAGTCTAGCTTAGCCTAACCTAGCTCAATGCATCTCCACTCTACTCTACTCTGCACTGCTCTTCTCTACTCTACTCTTATCTACTCTGCTCTTCTCTTCTCTGCTCTGCTCTACGATACTCTACTCTGCTCTGCTCTGCTCTGCTCTACTTTGATCTCTTCTACTTTGTGTTGCTATATTTTTCTCTACTCTAGCATAGCCTTGCCTAGCCTAACCTAACTGAGCTCTACTCTACTCCACTTTAGCCTAGCCCATCCGAGCATGCCTTAGCCAAGCCAGGCCCAGCCTAGATTACCTAACTTAGCTTTGCTCTACTGTACTCAACCCTACTCTACTCTACCCTACTCTACTCAACTCTATTCTACTGTAACTTAGGCTAGCCTACATAAGCATAACTTGGCTCTACTCTACTCTACTCTAGCATAACCTAGCCTAGCATAGCAAGGCCTAGTTAACTTAGCTCTACTTTGCTCTGCTTTGCTCTACTCTTTGATGTTGTTCTCTACTCTACGCTACTCTGCTCTACACTATACCACTCTATTCTACTCTAATATACTCTATTATACTCTATCCTAGCCTAGCCTAATCAAGCTCCACTCTACTCTACCATACTCTACTCTAATCTACTCTACTCTACTCCACTCTTCTCTAACTTAGCCTAGCCTAGCTTAGTTGAACCTAGCTCCACTCTACTCTACTCTACTTTTCTCTAGCCTTGTCCTACCAGCCTAGACTAACCCATCTCTACTATGCTCGGCTCTACTCTGTTTTATTATGCCCTACTCTACTCATCTCAACTTTACTCTACTCTACTGTACTGTACTATAGCTTAACCTTGCCAAACCTAGCTCTACTCTACTCTACAATACTCTATTATACTCTACTCTACTCTACTCTACTCTTCTTTACTCTACTCTAACCTAGCCTAATCGAGCTCTACTCTGCTATACTATGCTTTACTCTACTCTACTCTATTCTACACTACTCAACTCTACTCTACTTTAACCAAGCCTAGCCTAGCTTAGCTTAGCCTAACCTAGCTCTACTCTACTCTGCTCTTCTTTATTCCACTCTGCTCTATGCACTACTCTTCTCCACTCTACTATGCTTTGCTCTACATTACTCTGCATTGTTTTGTTATGTTCTACTCCACTCTACTCTATTCTAGCCTAGTCAAGCATAACCAAGCTCTAATCTACTCTACTCTACATTACTCAACTCTAGCTTAACTAAGCCTAGCTTACCCTAGCCTACTCTAGCCTAACTCTACTCTACTCTACTCCACTCTACTTTACTATACTCTACCATACTCTACTTTACTCCACTCTACTCTAAGCTACTCTACTGTAACCTATCCTAGCAAACCAAAGCCTAGCCTAACCTAGCTCTACTCTACTCTATGCTACTCTAGCCTAGCCTAACTAATTATACTCTTATTTTCTTTCTCAACTCTACTCATTTTTGCTCTGCTCTACTCTACTTTGCTTTGTTCTACTCTACTCTACTTTTCTTTCCACTACTCACCTATTCTCTTCTCTATTTTACTATACTCTCCTCTGTTATGCTCTAACCTTGCCTAGGTTTTCCTAGCCTAACCTAGCTCCACTCTACTTTACTCTTCTTTAATCTGTTCTGCTCTTCTTAACTCTACTCAACTCTACTTTTCTCTACTCTATTTTGCTCTACACTACTCTGCTCTATTTTGCTCTACTTTATTCTACTCTGCTTTTTTTTGCTCTACTCTACTTTACACTACTCTAATCTACTATATTATACTCTATTCTACTCTTACTTAGCCTAACCTAGCCTAGCCTAACCTAGCTCTACTTTACTCTACTCTTTTGTAGCCAAGCCTAGCCTAGTCTTTTCTAAAAAAGCACTACTTTGCTCTACACTACTCTACTATGCTCTACTCTACTCTGCCCCACTCTACTCTACTTTGCTCTACTCTACACTACTTTTCTCTACTCTGCTCCACTCTGCTCTACTTTCCTCTACTTTACTCCACTCTACTCTAGCATAGCCTAACCTAGCCTAGCCTAACCAAACCTAGCTCTACTCTACTTTACTGTACTCTACTCTACACTTGGCTAGCCTAACCTAGCTCTAATCTTCTCAACTCTATTGTACTCTACTATACTCAACTCTACTTTACTCAACTCTATTCTAGTCTTCTCTAAGCTAGCCTTGCCTAGCCTACCCTTAGCCTAACCTAGCTCTACTCAACTCTTCTCTACCCTACTCTACTCTTCTCTTCTCTGCTTTGCTCTATAATGCTCTATACTACTCTACTCTACTCTAGCCTAGCCTTTCCTAGCCTAGGCTAACCTAGCTCTCCTCTACTCTACTCTATTATTCTCTACTCTACTCTACTCTACTCTACTCTATTATACTCTACTATACTATACTCTACTCTGCTCTACTCTATGCTACTCTACTCCACTTCACTATGCTTTAACTTAGCCTAGCCAAGCCTAGTGTAGCCCAGCCTAACTTAGCCCAACCTAGCTCTACTATGCTCACCTCTACTCTGCTTCACTCCACACTATATTGCTCTATTCCACTCTTCTCTACTCTACCATACTTTACTCTTCTCTAACCTAGCCTAACCTCACCTAGCTTTACCCTACTCTACTTTACTCTGCTCTATCATAGCCTGGCATAAGGTAACCTAGCCTAAACTTGCTCTACTCTGCTCTACCCTACTCTACTCTACTCTTCTTTGATTAACTAAGCTTAGCTCTACTCTAATCTTCTTTGCTCATCTTTTTCTCTACTATGTTGTGCTCAACTCTACTTTACTCTACTTTACTCTACTCTACTCTATTATACTCTACTTTACTCTAACCTATCCTAACTTAGCTCAACACTTCTTTGCTCTGCTCTGTTATACTCTACTCTTCTCTAATCTACTCTACTCTACTCTACTCTGCTCTGCTCTAATCTATCCTGCTCTACTCTACTCCATACTACTCAAGATTTGGCTAGTTTAGCCTAGCCTAGCCACTCTGACCTTGCCTAGCCTAACTTAGGATATCCTAACCTTGCTTTACTCTACTCTACTCTACTTGAGCCTAGCCTAACTTAGCTCTGCTCTACTCTACTATGCTTTACTCTACTCTACTCTGCTCTACTCTACTATCCTTATCTTTACTCTACTTTTCCCTTCTCTTTTATACTCTACTCAATTCTAGCCTTGTTTAGCCAAGCTTACCTTAACCTAGCTCTACTCTACTCTACTCTACTAGACTCTACTCTATTTTGCTATATTGTAGCCTCTCTTAACCTAGCATAGATTACTCTAGCCTAACTAAGCCTAGCCTGACCTAGCTCTACTCTACTTTACTCTACTCTACTCAACTTTACTCTACTCTAACTTAGCTTATCCTAGCTTAGCCTGACCTAGCTCTACTCTACTCTACTGCACCTTACTATACTCTACTCTACTCTACTCTATTTTACTCTAGCTTAGCTTAGTTTAGCTTCACCTAGCCTAACCTAACCTAGCTCTACTTTGCTCTACTCTGCTCTTCTGTACTCTTCTCAACTCTTCTCTACTCTGCTCTACTATACTCAGGCTAGCCTAGCTTAACATAGCTCTTCTCAACTCTACTCTACTCTAACCAAGCCTAACCTATCCTATCCTACCCTAGCCTAACCTAGCTCTACTCTACTCTATTCTGCACTACTCTACTCTATCCTAGCCTAACATAGCTGTACTCTACTCAACTCTAGTCTACTCTACTCTTGCCTAGCCTTTCTTCACCTATCCTAGAATTGCCTTGCCTAGCCTAAC
The DNA here is from genome assembly GCA_023846275.1 of Vanilla planifolia. Taxonomy (NCBI): domain Eukaryota; kingdom Viridiplantae; phylum Streptophyta; class Magnoliopsida; order Asparagales; family Orchidaceae; genus Vanilla; species Vanilla planifolia. Next base: position 304,891 of record JAIUJO010001179.1, read on the forward strand.
CTTGCTCTTCTCTGCTCTATGCTACTCTGTTCTGCTCTAATTTGCTCTGTTCTACTAAGCCCCACTTTGCTCTATTCTAATCTACTTTACTCAGCTCTACTCTGCTCTCCTCTTCTCTGCTCTGCTCTATTGTACTCTACATCACTTTAACCTAACCTAGCTCTACTCTACTCTACTCTACCCTAACCTTGCCTAACCTAACTCTGCTCTGCTTTACTCCACTCTATTCTACTCTACTCAACTATGCTCTACCTTACTCAACTTTGCTCTACTCTTCTATGTTGTGCTCTTTTCTACCTTACTCTACTCTATTATAATCTAGTAAACACTAACCTAGCCTAGCCTAACCTAGCCTATCCTAGCCTAACCTAGCTCTAATCTACTCTACAAGACTCTACTCTTGTATAGCCTAGCCAAGCCTAACCTTGCTCTACTCTACTCTGCTCTACTATACTATACTATACTCTACTCTACTCTACTCTAACTTAGCCTAACCTAGCCTTGCCTAATATAACTTAACATAATCTAGCCCTACTATGCTTTTCTCCTCTCTACTCTACTTTACTCTACTCTATTCTATATTTCTCTACTCTACTCTACCCTACTCAACTCTACTATATGCTACTCTTTTCTAATATACTCTACTCTACTCTTCTCTACTCTGTTCTACTCTACTCTACTCTAGTCTTCTCTACACTATTCTATTCTACTCTAGCCTTGCTTAGCCTTGCCTGGCTTAGCCTAGGCAACCTAACCTAACTCTACTCTACTAAACTCTACTCTATTCTAATGTTTTATATTACAATCTGCTCTACTCCACTCTACTCTGCACTTCTCTACTCGACTCTACTCTAATGAACTCTACTCTAACCTAACCTAGCCTCGCTTAACCCATCATACCTCTGCTCTTCACTACTCTACTCTAGCCTACCCTAACCTAGCCATTCCTAGCCTAACCTAATCTAGCTATGCTCTGCTTTACTCTATACTTCTCTACTATGCACTACTCTACTTTACAATGCTCTACTCAGGTCTACTCTACTACATTCTACTATACCCTACTATACTCTTTCTTAAAGTTGCTTAGCTTTATCAAACCTAGCTATGCCCTACTATACTCTGTTCTTGCCTAGCCTAGCCTAGCATAGCCTTACCTAGGCTAGCCTAACCTAACCTAACCTTGCTCAACTCTACTCTACTCTCTTCCACTCAACTCTACTATACTCTACTCTACTCTAAAATACTCTAACCTAGCCTAGCCTAACGTAGCTCTGCTCTACTCTACTATATCTTAGCTTTGCCATTCTTAGCTTCTCCTAGCCTTACCTAGCTCTGCTCTACTCTGCTTTACTCTACTATATAGTGCCCTACTCTACTCTCCTTTACTCTGTTCTACTTTGCATTGTTCTACTCTACTCTTCTCTGCTCTGCTCAGCTCTGCTCTACTCTACCCTGCTCTCCACTACTCTGCTCTACTCTGCTCTTCAGTGCTCTACTCTGCTCTTCTCAACTCTACTTCACTCTAGTATTGCCTAGTTTAGCCTGGCCTAGTTAAGCATAGCCTAACCAAGCTCTACTCTACTGTACTATACTCTGCTCTACTCTACTTTATTCTAACCTAGCTTAGCATAACCTAACTTTACTCTACTCTATTTTATTTTACTCTACCCTGCTCTACTTTGCTCTACTCTTCTCTACTCTACTCTACTCTGCTCTGCTCTGCTCTACTCTACTCTACTCTACCCTACTTTAACCTTGCATAACCTAACCTAACCTAGCTCTACTCTACTCTACTCTATTCTACTATACTCTACTCGACACTAGCCTAGCCTAGCCTTACATAACCTATCTTAACCTATCTTAGCTCTACTTTACTCTACTTTACTCTACTCTACTCTATTCTATGTTGCTCTACTTTCTTTTACTCTACTTTGCTCTACTCTTCTCTACTTTACTTACTTTAGCCAAGCTTAGCATATCATAGCTTAACCTAACTAGATTTACTCAACTCTAGTCAAGTCTTGTCTACTTTACTCTACCATAGCCTAGGCAAACCTAGCTTTGCCCAACCTAGCTCTACTCTACTCTACTCTAACCTAACCTAACTTAGCCAAGCTTAGCCTAACCTGGCTCTACTTTATTCTACTCTACTCTTCTTGGCACTACATTGCTCTACTCTACTCTTCCCTGTTCTTTTCTACTCTATTCTATAGTTCTCTGCTTTGCACTGCTCTTGTCTTCTCCACTCTACTCTACTCTACTTGACCCTGGCTTAGCCTAGCCTAGCCTTACCTAACCAAGCTCTACTTTACTCTATTCTATTCTATCCTAATCTACTCTACTCTACTCTACTCTACTATACTCTAGCCTAGCTTAGCATAGCCTACCTTAGCCTAGTCTATCCAAGCCCTACTCTACTCTACTCTAGCCTATCCTAGCCTTTCCTCGCTTACCTAGCTCGACTCTACTCTACTCTAGCCCAGCTTAGCCTAGCCTTGCTTAGCCTTGCCTAGCCTAGCCAAGCTTAGCCAAATAAAACTCTGCTCAGCTCTGCATTGAAGTGCTTCGTTGTAGTCTGCTCTGCTCGACTCTGCTATGCTCTTCTCAACTCAGCTCAGCTCTACTCTGCTCTGCTTTATTGTGCTCTAGTCGAGCCTAGCCTAACCTAACCTAGCTCTACTCTACTCGACACTACTCTACTCTAGCCTAACTTACCCTGGCCTAAACAAGCTCTTTTCTACTCTACTCTACTCTACTCTGCTCTACTATACTATACTCTACTCTATACTACTCTACTCTGATCTACTCTACTCTACTCTTGCCTAGCTAAGCCTAGACAAGCCTAGTCTAGCCTCCTAGCACTAGTCTACTCTATTATGCTCTGCTCTGCCCTTATTTTCTCTACTTTCTTGTACTCCACTCTACACTACTCTACTCTTCTTTCTCTCCTCTACTCTACACTATACTGCTCTGCTCTACTCTACTTTGCTCTACTTTACTCTAGCCTAGCTGAGCGTAGCCAAGCTTTGTCTAGCCTAACCCTTCTCTATCTAGTCTACTCAACTCTACTATGCTCTGCTCCGCTTTACATTGATTTTTTCTACTCTACTACATTATACTCAACTCTACTATGCTCTGCTCTACTCTTCTCTACTTTGCTCTACTCTAACATCCTCTGCTATACTCTACTCTACTTTGCTCTACCCTACTCTTCTTTGCCCTACACCACTCTACTCTAATCAACTCTACTCTACTCTAGTCTACTCTAGCCTAACTTAGCTTAGCCTAACCTTACTGTACTCTACTTTACTTCACTCTACTCTACTCTACTCTACCTTTACCTAGCCTAGCCTAGCCTTCCCTAACATAACCTAGCCTAACCTAACCTAACACTACTCTACTTTACTCTACTTAGCTCTTATATACTCTACTCCACTCTACTCTGACTTAGCCTAGCTTAGCCTCACCTAACCTAGCTCTACTCTACTCTATTCTACTTTACTGTAGCCTAGCCTAGCTTAACCTTACTATGCTATACTCCACTCTGCTCTGCTCCACTATGCTTTGCTCTACTCTACATTTCCCTACTCTACTATGCTCTACTCTGCTCTACTCTAATCTACACTACTTTGTTTACTATACTTTAGCCAAGCCCAATCTAACCTAGCTCTACTCTACTCTACTCTACTCTATTCTACTCTACTCAACTTTACTCTATCCAAACTTAGTATAACCTAACCAAGCCAAACCTAGCTTTTCTCTACTATACTATGCTCTGATCTACTCTACTCTGCTTTGCTCTATTATTCTCTACTCTTCTCTACTCTCCTCTACTCTATTATGCTCTTCACTACTCCACTCTGGCCTACTCTGCTTATCTCTACTCCTCTCTGTTCTATTCTACTCTTCACTGCTCTGCTCTACTTTGCATTGCTGTGCTTTGCTCGGCTCTACTGTTCTCTACTTTACTTCACTCTAGCCAAACTTAGCCTCGACTACCACAGCCTAGCCTAGCCTAACGTAACTCTACTCTACTCTTCTATATTATACTCTACTCTACTCAATTCTACTCTATTCAACTCTAACCTAACCTAGCCCAGCCTAGCCTATCTTAGCTCTACTCTTCTTTACTCTACTCTAGCATACCTTAACCTAGCCTAACTAGCTCTACTCTACTCTACTTTATTTTGCTCTACTCTATATTACTCTACTCTACTCTACTATAATTTGCTCTACTCCATTGTACTCTAGCCTAGCCTTACCTAGCTCTACTATACTCTACTCTACTCTACTCTAGCCTAGCCTATCCTAGCCAAGCTTTACCTATCCTAATCTAACCTTGCTTTACTCTACTCTACTCTCTTCTACTCCATTATACTCTGCTCTACTCTACTTTTCTTTACCCTACTCTACTCTAACCTAGCCTTGCCTTGCCTACCATAACTTAACTCTACACTACTCAAGTCTATCCAAGCCTAGCCTATCTTAGCTCTACTTTACTCTGCTGTACTCTACTCCACTCTACTCTACTTTACTCTTCTTTACTCTACTCTACTCTACTCTACTCTACTCTACTTTGCTTTGCTCTACTCTACTCTTCTCTACTTACTCTACTCTGCTTTACTCCACTCTGCTCTGTTTTACTCTGTTCTACTCTGCTCTGCTCTGCTCTGCTTTGCTCTACTCTACTCTGCTCTGCTTTACTCTACTATGCTTAGCTCTGCTCAGCCCTACTCTACTCTATTCTTCTTTAACCTTTCCTAGTCTAGCCTAGCCTAACCAAGCTTTACTTTACCCTACTCTACTCTACTCTACCCTACTCTAACCTAGCCTAACCTAAATAAGCTCTACTCTACTCTACTCTGATCTACTTTGCTCTACTCTACTCTTCTCTTCTGTGCTCTACTTTGCTCTACTATGCTTTGCTCTACTCTACTCTGCTCTACTCTACTCCTGTCTACTCTAGTCTAGCCAAACCTAATCGAGCTTTACTCTACTCTACTCTTCTCTACTCTACTTGACTCTAGCCTAACTTAACCTAGCCTAGCTTAGCCTAGCCTAACTTAGCTTAGCTCTGCTCTGCTTTACTTTGCTTTGCACTGCTATGCTCTGCTCTGTTATGCTCTGCTTGGCTCTACTCTGTTTGCTCTGCTTTGCTCTATTCTCCTCTCCTCTTCTTTACTCACCTCTCCACCACTCTTATCTCCTCTCTTATCTTCTCCTCTCCTTTACTCTACTATGCTCTACTCTACTCTACTCTACTCTACTCCACTCTACCCTACTCTTCTCTTCTCTTCTCTACCCTATTCTACTATATTCTACTCTAGTTTACTCTATTATAATATACTCTAGCCTTATCTTGCTAAGCCTAATATAGTTCTACTCTACTCTATTCTACTCTATTCTAGCCTAACCTTACCTAGCCTAACCTATCCTAGTTTAGTTTAACCTAGCTTTGCTTTACTCAACTCCACTCTACTCTATTATAACCTACCCTAACCTAGCCTATCTTAGCTTTACATTACTCTACTCTGCTCTGCTCTACTCTACACTGCTCTGTTCTACTCTACTCTACTTTACTCTACTCTACTCTATTCTCATATCTTCTCCTCTACTCTAGTCTACTCTACTCCACTCTATTCTGCTCTACTCTACTCTACTCTATTCTACTCTACCTCACTCTACTCTAGCCTAACCTAGTATAGCCTAAGGTAGCTCTACTCTATTCTAATCTAGCTTAGCTTAACCTAGCTTAGCCTAACCTAGCTTTACTCTACGATACTCTACTCTAGTATAACCTAACCTAACCAAGCTCTACTTTACCCTACTCTACTCTCACCAAACATTTCCTAGTTTAACCAAGCTCTGCTTTGCCCTACTATGCTACTCTGATCTGCTCATCTCTTTTCTTCTCTTCTCTTCTCTACATTTTTTTGCTCTGCTCTGCTCTACTCTGCTCCACTCTACACTTTACTCTAGTCGACTCTAGCTTAGCCAAGCATAACCAAGCTCTACACTACTCTACTCTACTCTAGCCTAGCCTAGCCCGACCTAACCTAGCGTAGCTTGCCTAGCCTAACCTTACTCTGCTCTACTCTACTCTACTCTACATACTCTACTCTGTCTTCTCTACATTATTCTACTATACTTTGCTCTACTTTAATCTGCTCTCATCTGTTCTACTCTATTCTAATCTACTTTTCTTTTCTCTACTCTACACTAACCTAACCTAGCTTAGCCTAGCCTAACCTAGCTCTACTCTACTCTACTCTACTAGAGCCTAGCTTTACCTAACCTAGATCTACTCTACTTTGCTCTGCTCTACTCTACTCTACTCTTGTCTACTCTACTCTGCTCTATGTTGCTCTGCTATACTCTTCTCTACTCTATGCTACTCTACTCTACTCTACTCCATTATACTTTACTAAACTCTAGCAAAGCCTAGCCTAGCCAATTCTAGCAAAGCCTAGCTTAACCTAACCTAGCTTTACTCTACTCTACTCTATTCTACTCTATTCTACTCTACTTTAGAATAACCTAGCCTAGCCTAACCTAGCTCTATTATACTCTACTCTATCTATTGTTCTATACTATATTATACTCTACAATACTATATTCAACTCTACTCTACTCTAACCTAGCCTATCCTAGTACAGCTTAACCTAACCTAGCTTTATTATGCTTTGCTCTACTCTGTACTACTCTACTTTTCTCATCTCTGCTCTGCTCTGCTCTATTCTACTATACTGTTCTTTGTTCTGCTCTGCTCTACTCTACTTTACTCTATTATATTCTGCTCTACTCTACTCTACTCTTGCCTAGCCTAGCCTAGACAAGCAAACCTAACTGAGCTCTACTCTAGTTTACTCTTCTCTATGCTATTCTACTCTATTCAACTCTACTTTAGCCTAGCTTAGCCTAGCCTATCCTAACTCTACAATGCTCAACTCAACTCTACTATATTAAAATCCACTTTACTCTACTCTACTCTATACCACTCCACTCTATTATACTCTACTCTAACCTAGCTTAGGCTAACCTATTCTAGCTTTACTCTTCTCTACTCTACTCTAGCCTACCTTACACTAGCCTAGCTCTACTCCACTTTAACCTAACATAGCTTAGCTTATTCTAGCTCTACTTTATTCTACTCTGGCCTACCCTAGCCCAGCCTAATCTTACCTAGCTCTACTTTTCTCTACTTTATTCTGCTTTGCTCTAAACTACTTTAGTCTACTCTACTCTACTCTATATTAGTCTGTGCTACTATACTATACTTTATTATACTCTAGCCTATCCTAGCCTAACCAAGCTTTACACTACTCTACTCTGCTCTAGTCTAGCCTAGCCTAACCTAACCTAACTTAGCTTCACTCTACTTTACTCTTCTCTACTCTACTCTACTCTACTCTAACATAACCATGCCTTGTTTAGCCTAACTGAGCTCTACTCTACACTACTCTATCCTAGCCTAGCTTAGCATTACCTAACCTTGCTCTGCTTTACTTTACTCTACTCTGCCCTGCTCTGCACTACTTTTCTCTACTATGTTCTACTCTGTTTTGTTCTACTATACTCTACTCCATTCTATTTTGCTCTCCTTTTCTCTGCTTTACCCTACTCTACTCAGCTCTACTTTACTCTGCTCAAATCTCCTCTACTCTCCTCTGCTCTACTCTACTCTTTTCTAGTTTACTCTAGCCTAGCCTAACCTAACCTAGCTCTACACTATGCTACTCTACTCTACCATACTTGACTCTACCATAGCTAAACCTTGCTTAGGTAAGCCTAGCCAAACCTAGCTCTGTTCTACTCTATTCTACTCTACTTTGCTGTTCTATGCTCTGCTCTACTATTCTTTGCTCTGCTTTACTCTACTTTGCACTACTCTATTATACACTATCCTACTTTACTCTACTTTAGCTTAGTCAAACCTAGCCTAACCTAGCCTCGCTTAACTTAGCTCTACTCTACTCTACTATACTCTACTTTACTCTAATTTAGCATAACCTAGCTCTACTCTACTCTGCTCTACTCTTATTATCTAAGCTCTGCTATGCTCTTCTCTTCTTTATTTTGCTCTATTATGTTCTATTATTCTCTATTCTATTGTACTATGCTCTACTATACTCTACTCTACTCTACTATGGCCTAGCTAGCCTAAATTAGCCTTGTCGAACCAAGCTATACTCTACTCTACTCTTCTTTACTATACTCTACACTACTCTATTTTACTCTACTCTACTAAACTTTAGCTTGGCCTAGCTTCGCCTACCCTAGCATAGCCTACCATAACATAGCCTAGCATAGCTTTACCATGTTCTATTCTTCTTTACTCAACTCTACTATACTATACTCAAATCTATTATACTCTACTCTACTCTACTCTAACTTTGCCTAGCCTAACCTAGCACTACTCTACTCCACCCTAGTCTACTCTACTCTATCCTAGCCTAGCTTAACCTTACTTAACTCTGTTCTAATCTACTGTACTAGACTATTCTTGGCACTACTCTACCCTACATTATTCTACTCTACTCTACTCTACACTACTCTACTCTATTATACTCTACCTTAGTCTAGCCTAACCTAGCTCAACTCTATTCTACTCTACTCAACTCTTCTCCACTCAAGCTTAGCCTAGCCAAACAAAGCCTACCCTAGCCTAGCCTTGCCTAACCTAGCTCTACTCTACTCTACTCTACTTTACACTACTCTACTACACTCTACTCTACTCTACTCTTCTCTACTCCAACCTTGCCTAGCCTAACATGACCATGCTCTACTCTACTCTACTACACTCTACTCTACTCTACTCTAGCCTAACCTAGCTTAGCATAGCCTAGCTTGGCCTAGCCTTGTCTAACCTAACTTAGCTATGCTTTTCTCTACTCTAATCTACTCTATTTTACTCTACTCCACTCTACTCTACTCTACTCAGCTCTAATTTGCTCCACTTTGCTCTACTCTTCTCTTCTTTGCTCTGCTCTACTCTATTCTACTCTACTCTACTATACTCTACTATACTCTACTCTACTTTAGCCTGTCGAGCCTAACTTAACGTAGCTCTACTCTACCCCACTCTACTTTACTTTAATCTAGCCTAACCTAACCTTGCCTGGCCTAGCCTAGATTAACCTAGCTTTACTCTACTCTATGATACTCTACTTTACTATACTACACTTTGCTCCACTCTGCTCTATCGTACTATATTCTACTCTACTCTATTCTAACCTAGCTTAGCTTAGCCTAACTAGGCCTATCTTAGCTAAATTAAGCTCTACTCAGCTCTGCTCTACTCTACTCTACTTTGCACTATTCTACGTTGCTCTACTCTACTATACTCTTCTCTTCTCTACTCTACTCTACTTTGTTTTACTTTGCTATTCTCTACTATGCTAAACTGTACTCTAACCTAGCCTAACTGAGCTCTACTCTACACTACACTATTCTACTCTACTCAACTCTAGCCTAACCTACCCTAGTCTAGCCTATCTTAACCTAGGCTAGCCTACTCTGCTCTACTCTACTCTACTGTACTCTACAGTATTCTACTCTACTCTACTCTACTCCACTCTACACTACTCTACTCTACTATAACCTAGCCTAAACTAGCCTAACTTAACCTAACTTAGCTCTACTCTAATCTACTCTACTATTCTCTATTCTCCTCTGCTCTTCTCTTTTCTACTCTGTTCTACTCTACTCTGCTCTACTCTACTCTGCTATAGCCTTACCTGACCTAGCTGAATCGAGCTCTACTCTACTTTGCTCTAGCCTAGCCTAGCTTAGCCTATGCTAACCAAGCCTAGCCTAACCAAGCTTTACTATAGTCTAATCTATTCTATTCTACTCTACTGTACTCTATTCTACTTTACTCTAACCTAGCTTGGCCTACTTGACCTAGCCCTACTCTACTCTACTTTACTATATTATATTCTACTCTAATTTAACATAGCCTAGCCTCGTCCAGCCAACATTGCCTAGCCCAACCTAGCCTGTCCTAGCTCTGCTCTTCTCTACTCTTCTCTACTCTGTTCTTCTCTACTCTACTATCTACTCTTCTCTACTCTATTCAACTCTGCTCTACTATGCTCTACTCTACTTTGCTTTGCTTTACTCTACTCTACTCGAGCCTAGCCTTATGTAGCCTCACCTAAACTAGCTCTAGTCTTTATTACTCTACTCTTTTATGCTCTACTCTACACACTCTAGCTTAGCCTAGCCTAACCTAACTTAGCCTTAACTATTCTAACCTAGCTTTACTCTACTTTACTCTACTATACTCTATTATACTCTACTCAACTATACTATACTCTACTATACTCTAATCTACTCTATTCTAACCTTGCCTAACCTAACCTAGCTCTACTCTACCCTACTCTCCTCTGCTCTACTCTACTCTACTAGTCTCTACTTTACTCTAGCCTAACCTTGCCTAGCTTAGCCTAGCCTAGCCTTACCTAGCCTAACCTAGCTCTAGTCTAGTCTGCTCTACTCAACCCTACTCTACTCCACTCTACTCTACTCTACTCTAGCCTAGCCTAGCCTAACCTAACTTAACCTCACTCTGCTCTATTCTACTCTACTCCACTCTAGCCTATTCTATTTTTCTCTACCCTATTTTGCTCTACCCTATTCGATTCTACTCTATTACACTCTGCTCTAGTCTACTTTGCTCTACTCTACTCTACTCTCCTCTACTTTACTCTACCCTACTATATTCTACTCCACCCTACTCTAACTATACTAGCATAATCGAGCTCTACACTACTATAATCCACCCTAGCTTAGACTAACCTAGCTCTGCTCTACTCTATCCTACTCTGCTCTGCTCTACTCTGCTCTACTCTACACAACTCTACTCTACTCTGCTTTGCTCTACTTTCTTTGCACTACTCTACTATGCTTTATTTTACTCTACTATATTCTAGCTTTGCCTAGCCTAACGTAGCTCTACTTTACTGAACTTACTCAACTTTACTCTACTCCATTCTAGCCTAGCCTAGCCAACCCAAGCTTATCATAGCCTAGCCTAGCATAACCTAGCTCTACTCTACTCTACTCTATTTTACTCTATTATACTTTACTTTATTCTACAACATTCTACTCTAACCTAGCCTAACCTTGCTAAACATAGCTCTACTTTGACAATACTCAAGCCTAGCCTAGCCTAAGCTAGCTCTACTTTACTCTGTTGTGCTCTGCTTTATATTTTATTACTCTTCTCTATTCTGCTCCACTCTACTCTAATCTACTATACTTTACCCTACTCTACTGTCGTCTAGTCTGACCTAGCATAACCTAGCCTAACCTAACTTTGCTCTGCTCTTCTTTACTCTACTCTGCTCTGTCTTGTTCTACTCTATTCTACTCTTCTCTGCTTTACTTTACTCTACTTTGCTCTTTTATGCTCTACTCTACTTAGCCCTGATATACTCTTTAATACTCCACTATACTCTATTATACTCTAGTTTAGCCTAGCCTAACCTAACCTAACCTAGCTCTACTTTATCATACACTACTCTACTCTACTCTAGCCCAGCCTAATAGAGCTTGGTCTAGCCTAGCCTACCTAGCCTAAATTAACCTAGCTTTACTCTACTCTACTCTATTATACTATACTCTACTCTACCCTAGCCTAACCTAGCTATAGTCTACTCTATTATACTCTACTCTAACCTTGCCTAACCTAGCCTACCCTACTCTACTCTACTCCAAGATAGCCTAGCCTAACCTAGCTCTGCTTTGCTCTACTATGCTCTGCTCTACTTTTTATTGCTTTACTCTGCTCTGCTCCACTCTACTCTGCTCTATCTTACTCTACTTTGCACTACTCAACTCTGCTCTACTCTTCTCTACTCTAATCTACTTTATTGTACTCTATCCTAACCTAACCCAGCTCTACTCTACTCTACTCAACTTTATGCTTTTATACTCTAGCCTTCCTTAGCCTAGCCAAGCCTAACCCAGCCTAGTCTAGCCTAGCCTAACCTTGTTTTACTCTACCATACTTTATTCTAGCTCTACTCTAATATATTCTACTCTACTCCACTCTACTCTAACCTAGCCTAGGCTAACTCTACTCTAGTCTAGTCTAGCCTAACCTAGCCTAGCTCTACTCTACTATACTCTACTTTGCTCTATTCTACTCTACTCTACTCTACTCTACTATACCTTATTCTACTCTACTCTAACAAAGTCTTTTCTACCCAAGCCTAATGTAACTCTGCTCTACTCTACACTATCCTAGCCAAGCCTAGCTGAGCCTAACCTAACTCTGCTCTACTCTACTCTACTCGCGCTTTTTTGCTTTGTTTTTCTACTCTCCTCTACTCTACTCTACTCTACACTACTATACTCTACTTTAATTAGCCAACTTAGCATTACTCTACTCTACTCTACTTTACTCATACTCTACTCTACTCTCCTGTACTCTAACCAAACCTAGCATAGCATAGCCAAACCTAGCTCTACTCTACTCTAGCCTCGCCTAGCCAGGCCTAACCTAGCCTAACCTAGTTCTACTCTTCTTTGCTCTACTTTGCTCCACTTTGCTCTGTGCTGCTTTGCTCTGTTGTACAATTCTCTACTCTACTATACTTTGCTATACTCTATACTGTTATACTCTACTCTACTTTACTCTAGTATAACCTAACCTTTCCTTGCTTAACCAAGCTCTATTTTACTTTACTCTATTCTACTCTACTCTATTCTACTCTACTTTACTTTAGCCTAGCCTTGTCTTGCCTAGCCTACCCTAGCCTAGCCTAACCAAGCATAGTCGAGCCTAGTGGTACTCTTCTCTCCTCTCCTCTACTCCACTCTACTCTACTCTACTCTATTTGACTCAAACCTAGCCTGGCCTAGCCTTGCCCAACCTAGCTCTACTGAATTCTACTCTACACTACTCTACTCTACTCCACTTTAGCCTAGCCTAACCTAGCATAACATGGCCTTACTCTACTTTGCTTTTCTCTGTTTTGCTCTGCACTCATCTGCTTTATTAAACTCTGCTTTGCACTACTCTACTCTGCTCTGCTCTACTCTTCTCTACTTTGCTCTACTCTACTCTACTCTTTGCTACACTACTTTACTCTACTCTACTGCACTGTACTCTAGCCTCATTTAGCATATCCTAGCCTAGCCTAGCCTAACCTAGCTCTACTTTACTCTACTATACAATATTCTATATTACTTTACCCTGCTCTACTCTACTCTAGCCTAGCCTAACCTTGCCTAGCTTAACCTAGTTCTATTCTACTTTAATCTACTCTACTCTACTCTAACTTAGCATAGCTTAGCCTAGTTGAACCTAGCTCTACTCTACTCTTCTCTACATACTCTAGCCAAGCCTAGCCTAGCCAAACCAAGCTCTACTCTGCTCTACTATACTATAGCTTAGCCTAGCCTAACCAAGCTCTACTCTACTATACTCCACTCTACTCCACTATGCTCCACTTTACTCTACTCTACTCCAATATACTCTAACCTAGCCTAGCCTAACCTAGCTCTACCTCACACTACACTACTCTAGCCTAGCCTAACCTTGCTTAGCCTAACCTAGCTCTGCTCTAAATTTTATTTCTCTGCTCTACTGTACTCCACTCGACTCTACACTAGCCTAGCCTAGCCAAGTGTACCCTAGCTTAGCCTAGCCTATCCTAACTTAGCTTTGATCTTCTCTACTATGCTCTTCTCTGCTCCACTCCACTTTGCTCCACTTTGCTCTACTCTGCTCTGCTCTACTCTGCTCTACTCTTCTCTATTTTGCTCTGCTCTGTTTTGCTCTCCTCTACCCTACTCTATTTTACGTTAACCTAGCCTAGCCTAGCCTAAGCTAACCTAGCTTTACTCTACTTTTCTTTAATCTACTCAACTCTACTCTACTCTACTCTGTTCTACTCTATTTTAGTCTACTCTAACCTCGCTTAGCATAGCATTGCCTAGCTTAGCCTAACTTAGCTCTACTTAGCTCTCCTCTACTCTACTCTACCTTGCCTTTCTTTACTCACCTCTACTCTACTCTGCTCTGGTCATCTCTGCTCTTCTGTACTCTACTCTGCTCTACTCCACTTTACTATCCTGAACTCTATTCTGCTCCACTCTACATTACTCTACTCTAGGCAAGCTTGGCCTAATCGAGCTCTACTCTACTTTACTCCACTTTACTCTTGCCTAGCCTAGTCTAGCATACCCTAACCTAACCAAGCTCTACTGTACTATACTCAAACCTCACATAGCCTAGCTTAGCATAACCATGGTCTAATCTATTATACTCTACTGTACTCTACTCTACTTTGTTCTACTTTTCTCTACTCTGCTCTACTATGCTCTACTATTCTCTACTTTATTACACTCTACTCTGCTCTACTCTACTCTAATATACTTAGCTCTACTAAACTCTACTCTGCTCTAGTTGAGCCTAGCCTACCCTATCCTAGCCTAAGTTAGGCTAGCCCAGCCTAACTTAGCTCTACTTTACTCTACTTTGTACTACTCTACTCTTCTATAGTCTAGTTTGCTCTACTTTATCCTTGCCTAGCTTAGCCTAAGCCAACCTAACTATACTATAATATAGTCTAGTCTTACTTAGCCTTATCTAATCTACCTTTATTCTACTCTACTCAGCTCTTCTCTGCTTTGCTCTAATTTACTCTACTCTAGTCTACACTACTTTGCTTTACTCTTCTCTACTCTACTCTACTCTACTCTACTCTTCTCTACTCTACTTTAACTTAGCCTATCCTAACATAGCCTGACTTAGCTCTACTCTACTCTACTCTTGCCTCACTTAGCCAACCTTAACCTCGTTCTACTCTACTCTACTCTACTCTGCTCTGCTCTTCTTTACTCTACTCTTCTCTACTCTGCTTTGCTCTCCTCTGCTCTATTATACCCTACACTGCTCTACTCTATACTGCTCTAGCTTTACTCTACTCAACTCCACTCTACTCTTTTCTACTATACTCTACTCAACTCTACTCTACTCTACCCTACTATAATCAACTCAAACCTAGCTTAGCCTAAGCTAATGCAGCCTTGTTGTATTCTACTCTACTCTACTCTAGCCTATCCTTGCATAACCTAGCCCAACTCTACTCTACTCTACTCTACTCTACTTTGCTCTATTTTGCTCTACTTCGATCTACTTTACTCCACTCTACTTTGCCCAACTCACTATGCTTTGCTCTGCTCTACTCTACTCATCTCTACTCTCCTCTGCTCTGCTCTACTCTACTCTAATCTTCTTTACTGTACTTTACTCTAGTCTAGTTTAGCATAGCCTAACTAAACCTAGCTCAACTCTATTCTACTATAGACTGCTTTACTCTACTTTACTCTAGCCTAGCCTAGCCTACCCTATCCCAGCCCCACCTAGGCTATCATAACCTATCTCTACTCAACTTTACTTTACTCTACTCTACCCTACTCTACTCAAATCTACTCTACTATACTCTAACTTAGCCTAAACTAGCCTTATCAAACTTAGCTCTACTATACTCTGCTCTACTTTACTCTAGCCTACCAAAACCTAGCTCAACTCTACTCAGTACTGCTCTATTATACTCTGCTCTACTCTACTATGCTATGCTCTACTCTACCCTACTTTGCTCTATTGTACTTTAGCCTAGCCTAGCATAACTTAGCTCTACTCTACTCTAATCAACTATACTCTACTCTACTCTACTCTACTCTTCACTACTCTACTCTAGCCTAGCCAGACCTAGCCTACCTAGCTAAACTTAGCTCTACTCTACTCTGCCTACTCTACTACACTATACTTTACTCAATTCTACTCTACCCTATTCAACTATACTTTACTCTAACTCTACTCTACTCTATCCTAGTATAGCCTAGCCTAGCACAGCCTAACATAACTCAACTCTACTCTACTCTACTATATTCTACTTTACTCTTCTCTATTCTACTCTACTATACTCTTCTTTGCTTTACTTTTCTCTACTATGCTATGTTCTACTTTCTTCTACTATACTATACTCTACTCTCCTCTACTCTATTATACTCTAGCTTAGCCTAACTTAACCTAGCTCCACTCTGCTCTACTCTACTTTACTCTAACCTAGCCTAACCTAACTTAGCCAAGTCTAGCCTAGCCTAACTTAACCTAGCTCTGCTCAACTCTATGCTACTCTATTCTGCTCTTCTCTACTCTACTTTACTCTATTCGACTATACTCTAACAAAGCCTATCCTAGCTAAGCCTAACCTAACTCTAATTTACCCTACTCTATCCTAGCCTAACTTAGCCTAACCTAGCTCAACTCTACTTTGCTATACTATATTCTACTCTACTCTTCTCTGGTATAATCTTCACTACTCTACTCTACTCTACTATGCTCTATTATACTCTATCCTCACCTAGCCTAACCTTGCTCTACTCTATTATAGCCCAGCCTAGCCTAGCCTTACCTTGCTCTACTCTACTTTACTCTATTCTGTTATACTCTGGTGAACTGTACTCTAGTCTACTCTACTCTACTTTAATCTAGTCTACTCTACTCTACTCTAACCTAGGCTAGCCTAGCCTACCATAGCCTAACCAAGCCTAACATAGATCTACTCTACTCAACTATACTCTACTCTAGCCTAGCTTTGCCTAGCATAACGTAATCTGTCTCTACTCTACTCTACACTTCTCTACTCTACCCTACTCTACTCTATATTTTTCTCCTCTACTTTACTCTGTATTCCTCTGCTCTGCTCTTCTACTCTTCTCTACTATACTTTTCTTCACTTTGCTCTGCTCTCTTCTCCTCCCCTCTCCTCTACTTTACTCTACTCTACTCTGCTCTACTCTACTCTACTTTATTTTACTCTACGCTACTCTTCTCTACTCTACTCTTCACTACTCTACACTTCTCTACTCTACTCACCTCTACTCTACTCTAGCTTAGCTTAACCTAGCCTAGCCTAATCTAGCTCCACTCTACTCTACTCTAGCCTTTCCTAGCCTAGCCTACCCTAGCCTAGCCTAACCTAGCTCTACTCCACTATACTCTACACTATTCTACTCTACTCAAACCCAACCTTACATAGCCTAACTAAGCTTAACTCTACTCTACCTTAGCCTAGCCTTGCCTAGCTTAGCCTAGCCAAGCCTAACTTAGACTAGCTCTGCTCTGCTATGCTTTATTATGCTCTGCTCTACTCTACTTGACTCTTCTCTGCTCTGCTCCATTCTACTCTGCTCTACTCTATTCTATTATACTCTACAATAATCCTTACTCTAGCCTACCCTAACTTAGCTCTACTTTACTCTACTCTACTATACTCTAGCCTAGCCTAGCCTAACTTACCATGGCCTAGCCTAGCTTAACCTTGCCTAACCAAGCTTTACTATACTTTAACCAACTCTACTCTGCTCTACTCTAGCCTAGCCTAACCTTGCATTACCTAACCTAGCCTAACCTAACCTAGCCTAGCTTAGCATAGCATGACTCGCTCTGCTTTGCTCTACTATACTCTACTCTACTCTGATCTGCTCCTCTCTTCTCTACTCTGCTCTACTCTACTCTGCTCAACTCTACTCTTCTTTACTCTACTCTACTCAACTCTACTCTACTTTATACTAGCCTACCCTAGCCAAGCCTAACTTAGCTCTATTATACTCTACTCTACTCTACTATAGCCTAGCCTAGCTTAGCCCAACCAAACCTACCTCTATTGTACTCTACTTTACCCTACTCAACTCTACTCTTCTCGACTCTACCCAACTCTAACCAAGCCTAACCTAGCATTGCATACTCTAGTAAACCCTAGCCCAGCCTAGCCTAGCCTAACTTAGCTCTACTCTACTTTAATCTACTCTACACTACTCTAACTTAGCCTAGCATAGACTATCCTAACCTAGCTCTACTCTACTCTACTCAACTCTATTCTACTCTACTCTAATCTAGCCTAGCCTTACATAACCTAGCTTTGCTCTACTCTACTCGACTCTATTGTTCTATGCTTTGCTCCACTCCACTTTACTCTACTCTACCCTATTATACCCTAGTTTAGGCAAGCCTAACCTAGCGTAACCTAATCAAGCTCTACTCTACTTTCCTCTGCTCTAGCCTTGCCTAGCCTAACCAAGCTCTGCTCTACTCTGCCACACTCTACTCTGCTCTTTTTTGATCTACTATGCTCTACTCCACTCTACTCTACACTTCTCTACTCTAGCCTATCCTTGCCAATCCTAACCTAGCTCTACTCTATTCTACACATCTCTTGCCTAGCCTAACCTAGCCTAGCCTGGCCTAATATATCCCAACCAAGCTCAGCTCAGCTCTACTCTGCTCTGCTCTACTCTACTTTGCTCTTTTTTACTCTACTCTACTTTGCTCTACTCTATTTTACTCTACTTTTGAAATACCTAGCCCAGCCTAGCCTGGCCAAGCCTAACCTAGCCTAGCCAAGCATAGCTTTGCCTAACATAACCTAGCTTTATTGTTGTCTATTCTACTCTACTCTACTCTACACTAGCCTAGCCTAACCTAGCCTAGCCTAACATAGTTTGACTTTACTCTACTCTACTCTACTATATTCTACTCTACATTACTATACTCTGCTATACTCTACACTACACTACTCTATTCTAATCTAGCTAGCTTAGCCTAACCTAGCTCTGCTCTACTCTACTTTGATCTACTCTTCTCTGCTCTACTCTTCTCAACACTTCTTTGCTCTGCTCTACTTTGCTCTGCTCTATTACACTCTACTCTACTAAACTCTCGCCTAGCCTAGCCTAACCTAGCTATAATCTACACTACTCTAGCCTAACCTAACCTAACTCTACTCTACCTTACTCTACTATAGTATACCCTAATCTACTCTACTCTACTCTCACCTAAGCTAGCCTAGCCTAGCATAGTATAGCTTAGACTAACCTAGCTTTATTATCCTTTGCTCTACTCTACTCTACTCTATTATGCTCTACTCTACCTTTCTTTGCTCTAGTCTACTCTACTCTACTCTTCTCTATTCAGCTTTTCTCTGCTCTACTCTATTATACTCTACTCTAGCCTAATTCACCCTTGGCTAGCCTAGCCTATTCAAGCTCTATTATACTCTCTACTCTTCTTTATGCTACTCTAGTGTACTCTCCTCTACTCTACTCTTCTTTAGCCTAGCTTATCCTAGCCTAACCATGCTCTACTCTACTCTACTCTTCTATATTATACTTTACACTACTCTATTCTACTTTACACTAATCAACTCAACTCTACTCAAACCTAGCCTAGCCTATCCAAGCTATACTCTTCTCTACTTATCTCTAGCCTAGCCTAGCCATGCCATACCTAGCTCTACTCTACTCTACTCTATTCTAGTCTGCTTAGCTTTATTCTACTACACTCTACTCTACTTTGCTCTACTCTACTCTACCCGACTCTACACAATTGTGCTCTAACCTAGCACTACTCTACTTTACTTTACTCTACTCTTTTCTAGCCTAACATACCCTAGCCTAACCTAGCCTAGCTTAGCCTACCCTAACCTAACCTAGCTCTACTCTAATCTACTATCTTCTACTACACTCTACTCTACTCTACTCTACCTTACACAATTCTACTCTACTCTACTCTAACATAGCCTAGCCTAGCCTACATAAATTAGCTCTACCCTACTCTACTCTATCCTAGCCTAGCATAACATAATCGAGCTCTGCAATACTCTACTCTATTCTACTCTGCTATGCTTTGCTCTACTCTACTATACTTTGCTCTGTTTTGCTGTACTTTGCTCTCTCTACTCTACTCTACTCATCTTTGCTCTACTCTGCTCTACTTTGCTTTACTCTACTCTTTTCTGCTTTACTCTGCTCACTCTGCTTTGCTCTACTCTACTCTACTATACTCTCTACTTTACTCCTCTTTACTCTACTATGTTCTACTCTTCTTTGCTCTTCTCTTCTCTACTCTACTCTACTCTAGCTAAGTTTGGCCTAGCCTTGTTTAGCCTAGCCTAACCAAGCTCTACTCCACTCTACTATACTATACACTACTCTACTCTGCTCTGCTCTACATTAGAGTAGAGTATAGCTTAGCCTAGCCTAATTTTGTTCTGCTATACATTTCTCATTTTAGCTCAGCTCTGTTCTACTCTACCTGACTCTACTCTGCTTTACTCTACTCTACTCTACTCTACTATACTTTCTTCCACTCTAATCTACTCTTCCCTAGCCTAGCCTAACTTTGCTCTACACTGCTCTACTCTACTCTACTATGCATTACTTTACTCTACTCTACTCTACCCTAGTCTACTCTTCTATACTCCACCCTAGCCTAGCTTACCCCAACTTATCCTAGCTCTACTCTGCCCTACTTTACTCTACTCTACTCCATTTTGCTCTACTCTACTCTGCTCTATGCTACTCTACTCTACTCTATTCTACTCTACTCTCTTCTACTCTACTCTGCACTACTCTAACTTAGTTTAGCCTAGCCTAAAAAACCTAGCCTCACTCTACTTTGTTCTAATATTCTCTATTTTACATTACCATAGGCTAGCTTAGCCTAGCATAACTTAGCTCTACTCCACTCTACTTTGCTCTACTCTACTCTACTCTACTCTATTATACTCTGCTTTGCTCTACTCTACTCTATTCTACTCTATTGTACTCTACTCTACTCTATTCTACTATACTATACTATAACCTAGCCTAGCCAAACCTAGCTCTATTATACTCTACTCTACTTTACTTTATTCTACTCTACTCTAACCTAGCTTAGCCTAACCTAACCTTGCTTTTCCTCACACTAATTTGCTCTACTATACTCTACTCTACTTTGCTCTTCTTTTCTCTACTCTACTCTGCTCTCCTCTACTTTATTATGCTCTTTTCTACTCCACTCTGGCTACTCTACATTGCTCTACTCTATTCTACTCTACTCTACTCTTCTCTACTCTTCTCTACTTTGCTCTGCTCTACTCTACTCTTATTTGCTCCTCTCTACTATGCTCTACGATGGTTTACTCGACTCTACTCTCCACCTCTTGCCTCTCCTCTCCTCTCCTCTCCTCTTCTCTCTTCTACTCTATCACACTAAACTCTACTCTATTTTACTCAACTCTACCTCACTCTACTTTGTTATGCTCTACTACACTCTACTCTACTCTATCTTATTCTACTCTACTCTACTCTACTCTAGCCAAGCCAAGCCTTGGCCTAGCCTAGCCTAACCAAACCGATCTCTACTCTACTTTACTCCACTATACTCCAGCCTATCCTAGCCCAGCCTAGCATAAAATAAGCTAGCTCTACTCTACTATAGTTTACTCTACCTTACTCTACATATCTCTCCATTACTTTACTCTACTCTACTATACTCTATAATTCTCTAATCTACCCTTCTCCTCTCCTCTTCTCTTCTTTACTTTGCTCTTCTCTACTCTACTCTATTCTGTTCTATTTTACTGTGCTCTACTCTACTGTACTCAACTTTACTCAATTCTATTGCACTTTGACCTAGCCTAACCTAACCTAGCTCTACTCAACTCTAATCTATTCAACTCAACTCTAGCCTATCCTAACCTAGCTTAACCAAACCTAAACAAGCCTATCCTAGCCTAACCTAACATAACCTAGCTCTACTCTACTCTACTCTCCTCTACTCCACTATACTCTACTTTACTCTACTCTACTCTACTTAACTCTAACATAGCCTAGCTTAGCCAAACCTAACTTAGCTCTACTATACTCTACTCTATCCTAACCTAGCCTAGACTAGCCTAACTTAGCTCTGCTCCACTCTGCTTTGCTCTACTCTGCTATGCTCTACTTTGCTCTACTCTACTCTACTCTACCCTACTCTATTTTCCTCTACTCTACTTTACTCAAATTTGCTTTACTCTTCTCCACTCTACTCTATCCTACTTTAGCTTAATTTAGCCTACTTAGTCTTGCTTAACCTAGCCAAGCTTTGCTCTGCTCTAACCTAGCTTAACCTAACCTAGCTCTGCTCTACTCTACTTTGCTCTGCTCTACTCTACTTTAATCTATTCTTGTCTACTCTGCTCTGCTCTACTCTACTCTACTCTACTCTACTCAACTCTACTCTAGCCTAACCTAGCCTAGCCTAACTTAACCTAACCTAGCTCTATTCTACTCTACTCAACTCAAGTCCCTCTAGCCTAGCCTAACCAAGCTCTGTTATACCCTACTTTACTCTGAACTACTATACTCTGCTCTTCTTTTCTTCATTATACTTTGTTCTACTCTGCTCTACTTTGCTCTACTTTACTCTACTTTAGCCAAGCCTAGCTTCGCCTAACCTAACCAGACTGAGCTCTACTTAACTATACTCTAGTCTACTCTACTCTATTATACTCTACTCTGCTTGAGCCTAGCCTAATTTAGCTTAACATAGCTAGCTTAGCCTAATATAACCTAGCTCTACTCTTCTCTACTCTACTCCAACATAGCTAAACCTAGCCTGGCTTAGTTTAACCTAGCTCTACTCTACTCTTCTTGGCTCTGCTCTACTTTGTTCTGCTCTTCTCTATTCTGGTTTACTCGACTCTATAGTTCTTTAATTTATTATTCTCTTCTCTTCTCCACTCTACTCAACTCTAACCTAGCCTAGCCTTTCCTAACCTAGCTCTGCTCTACTCTACACTACTCTATTTTAACCTAACCTAGCCTAGCCTTTCCTAACCTAGCTCTACTCTACTCGACTTGACTCTAGCCTAGCTTAGCCAAGCCTAGCCTAGCCCTGCCTAGCCTACCCTAGCCTTGCCTAACCTTGCCTAACTTATCCTAACTTAACTCTGGTTAGCTCTACTCCCAAGTGCCTTGCTCTACTATGCTCTGCTCTACTCTGCTCAGCTCTACTCAACTCCACTCTACTCTACTCGACTCGAATCGAGCCTAACTTAGCATAGCCAAACTTAGCTCTACTATACTCTACTCTAGCCTAGCCTAACCTAGCCTAACCTAACAATGTTTTACTTTACTCTACTTTGGCCTGGCCTTCCCTAGCCTAACCTAGCTATGTTCAACTCTACTCTACTCTACTCTAGCCTAGCATAGCCTAAAGTAGCTCTACTCTACTCTGCTTTTGTCTACTCTGCTCTGCTCTGCTCTACTCTACTCTACTCTGCACTACACTACTCTACTTTACTTCACTCTACTCTACACTAACCTAGTCTAACCTAGCTCTACTCCACTCTACTCTACTTTACTCCACTCTAATCTACTATACTTTACTCGACTCTACTCTAATCTTCTCTAACCTTACTTAGCCTAGTCTAGCTTAGCCTAACCTAGCTTTACTCTACTCTACTCTACTCTACTATGCTCATCTCTTCTTTTCACCATAATTCTTTACTCTACTCTACTATACTCTACTCCACTCCACTATACTTTACTCTAACCTTGACTAACTTAGCTCTACTCTACACTACTCTTCTCTACACTACTCTTCACTACTCTACTCTACTCTACTGAACTCTAAGCCTAGTCTAACCTAGCTTACCCAAGCCTAGCCTAGCCTAGCCTAACCTAACCTACCCTAGCCTAGTCAAGCATAGTTTAGGCAAAGCTAGCTCTACTCTACTCTATTATACTCTATTATAGCTTATTATACTCTACTCTACTAAAATCTAACATAACTTAGCCTAACCAAACTTAACTCTACTCTACTCTACTCCACTCAACTTTACTTCATGTTAGCCTTGCCTAGCCTAGGCTACCTTAGCCTAACCTAGCCCAGCCTAACTAGCACTTCTTTGCTCTTCTTCAATCTACTCTACTTTGATCTGCTCAACTCTTCTATGCTCTACTCTCCTCTATTATACTTAACTCAACTCTAACTTTACCCTAACCTAGCTTTACTCTACTCTACATTACTCTACTTTAGCCTAACCTAATGTAGCCTATCCTAACTTAGCTCTACTCTACTCTTCTCCACTCTACTCTTCTCCACTCTACTCTACTATACACTACTCTTCTCTTCTCTAGTCTGCTTTACTCAGCTCTATTCTACTCTACTCTACTAAGCTTTACTCTATTCTACTCTACTCTTCTCTACTCTACATTGCTTAGCTAATCTTAGCTCAGCACTAATCTATTTTGCTCTACTTTGCTCAGCTCTGCTCTGTTTTGCTCTGCTCTACTCCATTTTACTCTACTCTACTTTACTCTAATATAGCCTAACCTACCCTAGCTTACCCTAACATAGATCTACTTGGCTTTGCTTTACTTTATTATACTCAACTCTCCTCTTTTTTGCTCTCCTCTAATCCACTTTGCTCTGCTCTTCTTTACTCTGCTTTGTCCTACTTTACCCTGCTCCACTCTAGCCTAGCCTAGCTTAGCCTAATGTAACCACTATAACCTCGTCTTGCTAAGCCTAGCCAAGCTTTACCTTACCTTACTCCACTCTACTCTACTCTAGCCCAACCTAGCCTTATCTAACCTAGCTCTGCTCTGTTCCACTCTGCTCTGCTCTACTCTCCTCTGCTCTACTCTATTCTATACCACTCTACTCTTATCTGCTCTAATCTATACTACTCTTCTCTACTCTATCCTACTCTGGCCTTGTTTAGCCTAGCCTAGCATAGCCTAACCTAGCTCGACTCTACTCTACTCTAGTCAACTCAAGTGTACTCTAATTTACTATACTCTAACCTAACCTAGACAAGCCTAGCCTACCTTAGCCCAGCCAAGGTTAGACTAACCTTTCTCTAGTCTACTTTACTCTATTATATTCTACTCTAGTCTAACTCAGCCTAACCTAGCTTAAATCAACTCTACTCTACTCTACCCTACTCTACTCTACTATATTCTAACTTAGCCTTAGCCTAATCTAGCCTGAGCCTAATCTAGCTCTGATCCATTGTACTCTACTCTACTCTACTCTACTCTTCTCTACTATACTCTAGCCTAGCTTAGCTTAACTTAGCTCTACCCAACTCTATTATACTTTATTCTACTCAAGTGTAGCCTAACCTACTTAAGCCTAGTATAACCTAACCTGGCTTTACTCTACTAAACTCTAGCCTAGTATAACCTAGCTTGGCTCTACTCTACTCTGCTCTACTCTACTTTGCTCTGCTCTACTTTGCTCCTCTCTGCTTAACTCTGTTATACTAAGCTCATCTCAGCTTTGTTCTGCCTGCTCTACTCTGCTCAACTCTACTCTCCTCTGCTCTGCTATATTCTACTCTACTCTACATTAGCCAAGTATAACCTAGTCTAGCCTAACCAAACCTAGCTCTACTCTACTCTTCTCTATGCAATTCTACTCTATTCAACTCAACTCAACTCTACTCTACATTACTCTCCTCTAGATTACACTGCTTTATTCTACTATATTCCATTCTACTCCACTCAACTCTGCTCTACACTACGCTTTTCTACTCTACTCTACTTTACTTTACTTCATTGTACTCCACTCTACTCTACTCTACTATACTCTACTCTACTATAACTTAGCCTAAGCTACCCTAGCTTAGTCTAACTTAGCTTACTCTATTTTGCTCTACTCTGCTCTAGCCTAGTCCACTCTACTCTACTCTACTCTACTTTACTCTCTTCTACTCTACTCTACTATACTCTACTTTATTTTGTTTTACTATACTATTTTCTACTCTACTCTAACCTAGCTTTAACGTAGCCTAGCCTAGCCAAGCATAACCTAACTTTACTCTACTCTATTCTTTTCTACACTACTTTACTCTTCTCTTCTTTACACTTGTCTAATCTACTCTACTTTCCTCTACTCTATTCTAATCTAATCTACACTACTCCACTCTAGCGTAGCCTAGGCTAGCAACTCTAACCCTTCCATACTCTAATCTACTCTACTCTAGATTAGCTTAGCTTAGCCTAGTTTAGCCTATCATGACTCTACTCTGCTTTACTCTACTCTGTTCTACTCTACTATACTCTACTCTGCTCTACTCTACTCTATTCTACTCTACTCTACTCTGCTCTACTCTACTCTACTCTTCTTTCCTCTGCTTAGCTCTTCTCTGCTCTGCTCTTTTCTACTATACTCTATTGTAGCCTAGTTTAGCCTAGCCTAACATAGCTCTATTACTTCTACTCTACTCTAAATTACTATACCATAGCCTCTCTTAGCTTAGCCTTGCTATTCTAGCCTAGCCTAACCTAACTTTACTTTATTATACTCTACTATAATCTACTCTATTATAGTCAACATTATTATTCTCTACTTTAACTTAGAATAACCTAACCTAGCTCTACTCAACTCTACACTACTCTATTCTACTTTACTCTACTCTACTCTAACTTTGCCTAGTGTAACCTAGCATTGCCTAGCCTAACCTATCTCTACTTTTCTCTACTCTACTCTACTTTAGTTTGCTTTGCTCTACTTTGCTCTACTCTACTCTTCTCCTCCCTACTCTACTCTACTCTACTCTACTCTACAACACTTTAACCAAGCTTAGCCTACCCTAGCTCTACTTTACTCTATTCATCTCAATAATACTCTACTCTAGCCTGGCCTAGCCTAGCCTACCTAGCTTACCCTAGCCTAACCTAGGTTACCTGAGCTCTACTCTACTCGTCTCTATTCTACACTACTCTGCTCGGCTCTGCTCTACTCTACTCAACACTACTCTTGTTTGCTCTGTTCTACTCTATCTTACCCTACTCTACTATATTATACTCTAGCATAGCTTAGCATAGCCTAGCCTAACCAAGCTCTACTCTACTCTACTCCACTCATCTCTAGCCTAGCCAACCCTAGCCTATCCTAACCTAGCCTACCCTCACTTAGCCTAGCCTTACCTAACTTAGCTCTACTCTACTCTACTCTCCTCTACTCTACTTTACACTACTATACTCTACTCTACTCTGCTCTACTCTAATCAACTCTACTCTAACCTAGCCTAGCCTAACTTAGCTCAACTCTTCTCTACTCTGCCCTAGCCTAATTTAGCTCTACTCTATTATGTTATGCTCTACTTTGCTCTACTCTACTCTACTCTTCTCAACTCTTCTCAACTCTGCTCTACTTTATATTATTCTGTTATACTCTGCTCTTTTGTACCATACTCTAGTCTAATATAACCTAATTTAGCTTAGCCTAACCAAGCTCTACTCTATTCTACTCTCTATGCTCTAGCCTCACCTAGCCTAACCAAGCTTAGCTCTACTCTTCTTTACTCCACTCTACTGTGCTCTACTTCACTCCACTATGTTATACTCTAGTCTACTCTACTCTACACTACCCTACTCCAGACTAGCCTAGTTTATCCTAACCTAGCTCTACTCTACTCTACTCGACTCTAGCCTAGCTGACTTAGCCTAACCTAGCTCTGCTTAGCACTTCTCTACTCTGCTTTACTCTTCTCTATCTACTATGCTTAGCTTTGCTCTTCTTTACACTACTCTGGTATACTCTACTTTAATTTAGCAAAGCCTACACCTGCCTAACCTAGCCTAGCCTCGCGTAGCTTAACCTAACTTAGTTCAAATCTACTCCACTCTACTATACTCACTCTACTTTTGCCTAGCCTAACCTAGCCAAGCCTACCCAAGCCTAACCTACCTCTACTCTACTCTACTATATTCTATTATACTCTACTCTAATCCATTATATACTACTATACTTTCTCTACTCTACTTTACTCTAAGTTAACCTAGCTTAGCATAACCTTGCTCTACTTTGCTTTACTATAGTCTACTCAACTCCACTCTACACTACTCTACTTTACTCTACTCTACTCTACCCTATTATTCTCTGCTCTACTCCACTCTACTTTTCTCTGCTCTGCTCTTCTTTGCATTACTCTACTTTACTCTACTACACTCTAGCCTTACCTAGCCTAGATTAACCAAGCCTAACCAAGCCCTACTCTACTATACTCTTCTCTACACTACTCTACTCTAGCCTAATCTAGCCTAGCTTAGCTTAGCCATGCCTAATAGAGCTCTCCACTAATCTACCCTTCTCTACTCTACTCTATCCTCGCTTAGCCTAGCTAGCCTAATCTAGCTCTACTCTACTCTAGCATAGTTTACCCCTGACCTAGCTTACCATAACCTAACTCTCCTAAACTCTACTCTGCTCTGCTCTTAATAACTTGGTTTTGCTCTGCTCTACTGTGCTCTAGCCTATCCTACTCTGACTTAGCTCTACTCTACTCTAATCTACTCTATTCTACTATAGCCTCACATAGGTTAGCCTACCCTAGCCTAGCCTAGCCAAACCTAACTATACTCTACTCTACTCTACTTTAACCTAGCCTAACCTATCCGTACTCTACTCTTTTCTACTTTACTCTACATTAGCCTAACCTAGCCTAACCTAACCTTGCTCTGCTCTACTCTACTCTACTCTGCTCTACTTTTCCCTACTCAATTTGGCTCTACTCTCCTCTACTCTACTATACTCTTGCCTACTCTACTCTGCTCTTCTCTACACTACTCTCCTCTACTCTACTCTACTCTACTCTAACCTAACTTACCTTAATTTAGCCTAACTTTGCTCTACTCTACTCTACTCTACTCCAAACTTGCCTAACCTAACCTAGCTCTATTTTGCTTTACTCTGCTCTACTTTTCCTACTTTGCTCAACTCTACTCTGCTCTACTCTACTCTACTTTACTAAACTCAATTAAACTCTAGCCTAGCCTAACCTAACCAAGCCTTGCCTCGCCTAACCTAACCTAGCTCTATTATACTCTACTCTACTCTAGCCTAGCCTAGCCTAACTTAGACTATCTTAACCTAACTCTACTCTACTCTACTATACTACATTATACTCTACTCTAACCTTGCCTAGCCTAGCCTAGCCTAGTATGGCTTAGCTTAACTGAGCTCTACTATGCTTTACTCTTTTTTGCTCTTCTCTGATCTACTTTATCTGCTTTTTTCAACTCTACTCTGCTTTACCCTGCTCTACTCTACTCTGCTCTTCTCTTGTCATCTCTACTATACTCTACTTTACTCTGCTCTGCTCTATCCTACTCTAGCCTAGCTTAGCTTAGCCTAACCTACCCTTACCGAACTCTACTCTACTCTACTCTACTCCACTCTAACCTACCTTAACTTAGCTTAACCTATTCTATCCAAGCTCTACTCTTCTCTACTCTATTGTACCCTACCCTGGCCTTATCTGGCCTAGCCTAACATAACTCTGCTCTACTCTACTCTCTTGTGCTCTATTTGCTCTACTTTGCTCAATTCTACTCTACTTCTCTAATTTGCACTTCTCTGCACTACTTTACTCTACTCCATTATACTTTAACCTTACCTATGCAAAGCTAGCTCAACTTTACATTACTCTACTCTACTCTGATCTAGCCTAACCTAGCTTAACCTAGCTTAGCCTAACCTAACTTTGCTTTACTCTACTCTACTCTCCTCTACTCCTCTCTACCATACTCTACTGTACTCTACTCTAACCCAACCAAGCTTAACTTATCCTAACTTAGCTCTACTGCACTGTACTTTATCCTAGCTTGGCCTAGCGTCGCCTAACCTAGCTCTTCTCTACTCTGCTTCGCTCTGCTCTTGTTTACTTACTCTACTCTACCTTACTCTGCTCTTCTCTACTCTGTTATGCTCTGCTCAACTATACTCTACTCTGCTTTGCTCTACTCTACTCTGCTATGCTCTACTCTACTCTAATCTACTCTACTCTACTCTACTCTACTCTGTTATGCTCTGTTATGCTATGCTCGGCTCTACCCTTCTCGACTCTGCTCTGTTATACTCTTCTCTACTCTAGCCTAGTTTATCCTAACCTAGTCTAGCCTAGTCTATCCAAGCTCTACTCTACTCTACTTTAACTTAGCCTACCCTAACCTAGCACTACTCTACTTTGATATTCTTTGCTTTACTCTACTTTGCTTCACTCTACTATACTCTTCTCAAGTCTATTCTTTTTTACTCTAGTCTACTCTACTCTACTCTACTATACTCTACTAGAGCCTAATCTAACCTAACCTAACCTAGCTCTACTCCACTATACCCGACTCTACTTAACTCTAACCTAGCCTAGGCTATCGTAACCTAACTCTACTTTGCTATGCTCTTCTCTACTCTACTCTACTTTTCTCTACTCAGCTTTACTTTGTTTTACTCTACTTTGCTTTGCTCTGCTCTACACTACTCTACTTTACTTTACTCTACTCTACTCTAGCATAGACTCTCCTTGCTCTACTCTACTTTTCTTTGCTCTACTATGCTATGCACCACTTTACTCTACTTTAGCTAATCCTAGCTTAGCCTAGCCTAACCTAACATTACTCTACTCGACTCAACTCTGCTCTACTCTACTTGAGCCTAGCCTAACCTTGCTTAGCCTATCCTAGCATAGCCTAGCTTAACATTGCTCTACTATACTCTACTCTACTATACTCTACTCTACTCTACTCTTCTCTACTTCACTCTACTCTAACCCAGGCTAACCTAGCCGAGCTTAGCCTAACCTCGCCTTGCTATGCTATGCTCTACTCTACTTTGCTTTGCTCTTCTCTATACTACTCTACTCTACTTAATTATTCTCCACTCTATTCTACTCTTCTTTGCTCTACTTTACTTTATTGAAGCGTAGCCTTGGATAGCCTAGCCTTACCTAATAAAGAACAACTCTACACTACTCTACTTTACTCGAGCATAGCCCTGCTTAGCTTACCCTTGCCAAGCCTAGCCTATCCTAGCTCTACTCTACTCTATTCTAACCTAGCCTATCCTAACCTCACTTAACCTAGCTCTATTCTACTCTACTCCACTCTAGCCAAGCTTAGCTTACCCTAACCTAAACTTTCCTAGCCTAGCCTATCTTAGCCTATCCTAACTCTGCTCAGCTCTAGTCTAATCTACATTGCTTCACTCTACTCAGCTCCATTATGCTCTTCTCTACCCTACTCTATTGTACTCTATGCTAGCCTATCCTAACCTAACCTAGCTCTACTCAACTCTAGGCTAGCCTAGCCTACCCTAGCCTAACCTAACCTAGGCTAGCCTAGCCTAACTTAGCTCATTTCAACTCTACTCTAGCCTTGCCTCACTTAGCTCTGCTCTACTTTACTTTTTCTTACACTACTCTATTGCTCTATTCCACTCTAATCCACTCTACTCTATTCTACTCTACTTAGTCCTACTCCACTCTACTCTATTATAGAATAACCAAGCCTGCCTTAACTTTGCTCTACTATACTCTACTTTACTCTACTCTATTGTACTCTAACCAAGCCTAGCCAAGCCAAACTTAGCTCTGCTCTACTCTACTCTAGTCTACTCTACTCTACTATACTCTACTCTGCTATACTCTAATCTACTCTAGCATAATCAAGCCTAACCAATCATAGCCTTGCCTAACCTAATTGTACTCTACTCTGCTCTGCTCTACTTTACTCTTGTCTACTTTGTGCTGCTTTGCTCTACTCTGATCTACTCTGCTCTACTTCCTTCTACTCTATTCTTCTCTACACTACTATGCTTTGCTCTATTGAACTCTACTTTACTCCACTCTACTCATCTCTAACCAAGCTTAGCCTAGCCTAACCTAGCTCTACTCTACTATGTTCTACTCTGCTCTACTCTACTCTACTATGATTTTCACTAGTCTACTCTGCTCTACTCTACCTATCTCTACTCTACTCTACTCTGCTCCGCTCTACTCTTTTTTGTTTTGCTCTACTCTATTTTTCTTTACCCTACTTTACTCTACTCTACTCTACTCTACTCTACTTTATGTTGTTCTATTATATCCAAGCCTAGCCTAACCTAGCTCTACTCTACTTTACTTTACTCTATGCTACTCTACTCTGCTCTAGTCTAGCCTACCCTAACTACCATTCCTAGCTTTACTTAGCTTAGCCTAGCCTAACTTAGCTCTACTTTAATATCCTCTACTCTACTCTACTCAACACTAACTTAGCCTAGCCTAACCTATCCCAACCTAGCTCTATTCTACTTTATTATACCCTATTCTACTCTAGTCTAGCCTAGCCTAGCTTAACCAAGCTTTACTCTGCTCTACTCTACTCTATCATGCTATGCTCTGCTCCACACTATCTCTTTTTCTCTGCTCCACTTAACTCTACTCTTCTCTACTTTACTCTAGCTAGCCTAGCCTAACCTAGCTCTGCTCTACTCTGCCCTGCTTCGCTTTGCTCTACTTTGCTCTTCTCTACTCTGGTCTATTATATTCTTTTATGCTATGCTTGGCTCTACTATCCTCTCCACTCCCCTCCTCACCTCTCCTCTTGTCTCCTCTCCTCTCATCTTTTGTCCTCACCTCTCCTCTACTCTACTCTAAGCTACTCTACTCTATTCTACTCTACTCTACTCTATTTACTCCACTCTACTCAACTCTACATTACTTTACTCTACTCCACTCTACTCTACTCTATTCTACTCTACTCAGCTCTAGCTTATACAAGCTTAGCCTTGCCTAATCTAGCTTTACTCTTCTCTACTTTATTATACTCTACTCTATTCCAGCCTAGCCTAACCAACCGAGCTCTACCCCACTCTACTCTACTCAAGCTTAGCCTAGCCTAGCCTAGCATAGAACAACCTAACTCTACTCTGCTCTACTCTATTCTGCTCTGCTCTCCTCTGTACTACTCTACTCTACTCTACTCTACAATGCTCTGGTATGCTCTTCTGCTCTACTCTGCTCTTCTTTTCTTTACTCTACTCTGCTCGACTTTACTTTATTCTACTCTACTCAACTCTGCTATACTCTACTCTACTCTACTCTACTCTACTTTACTATACTCTACTCTATTCTAGCATAGCTTAGCCTAGCCTAACCTAGCCATACCTAGCTCTACTCTACTCTACTCTACTCTAACCTAGCTTAGCATAACCAAGCTCTACTTTACTATACTTTAGCCCAGCCTAACCAATCTTAGCCTAACCTATCTTTTCTCTGCTCGACTCTACTCTGCTCTTTTCTACTCCACTCTAACAAAGCTTAGCTTAATTGAGCTATGCTCTATTCTATTCTTCTTTATGTTATTTTACTATACCCTGCTTTACTCTACCCATACTTAGCGTAGTCTACCCTAGACTAAACTAGCCTATCGTAACTTAACTCTACTCTACTTTAATGAACTCTACTATATTATAGTCTACTCTACTCCACACCACTCTACTCTACCACATGCCACTCTACTCTACTCTACTCTACTCTAATCCAACCTTGCCTAGCCTAGCCTAACCTAACACTACTTTCCTCTGCTCTACTCTATCCTCACCTTGTCTATCTTAGCTCTGCTCTTCCCAACTCTACTATGCTCAACTCTACTCTACTATACACTATTTTGCTCTACTCTACTTTACTCTACTCTACTCTGCACCACTCTCCTCTACTCTACTCTATTCTACTCTATCCCACTCTACTTTATTCTACTCTATTCTACTCTACTCTAATCTAACTTAGCCAAGCCAAGCCTAACCAAACCTAGCCCTACTCTACTCTACTCTATTCTACTCTACTCTCTAGCCTAGCTTGGTCTATCCTAGCCTAACCAACCTCTGCTCCAGTTTGCTCTGCTCTGCTCAACTATACTCTACTATGTTTTGCTCTCCTCTCCTCTCCTCTCCTCTCCTCTCCTCTCCTCTCATCTCCTCTACTCTACTCTCCTCTCCTCTCCTCTATTATCTTCTCCCTTGCTCTACTCTACTCTACTCCACTGTACTATACTTTACTCTACTTTACTCAACTCTATCGTATTCTACTCTACTTTACTCAACTCTATCATATTCTACTCTACTCTAATCTAGTATACTCTAGTTTTGGCTAGCCAAGTCTAATCTAGCTCTACTCTATTCTACTCTAGCCTAGCCTCGCCTAGCCTAACGTTATCTTGCTCTACTCTACTCTACTCTACCCTACTCTAGCTTAGCCTACCTAGCATATCTTAGTTCTATTCTGCTCTACTCTGCTCTACTCTTCTCCATACTACTCTGCTCTTCTCATCTTCACTCTACTCTACTATATTATATTATAGACTATCCTAGCTTAGCTTAACCTAACATAGCCTAGCCTAAACTAGCACTACTCTACTTTACTTTACATTACTCTACTACTCTAACCTAGCCTAGCCTAGCTTAGCCTAGCTTAGCCAAGCCTAGCCAAGCCAAACCTAACCTAGCTTAGCTCTACTCCACTCTGCTCTACTCTACCCAAGCCTAGCAACCCTAACCTAGCTCTAGTTTGCTCTACTCAGCTCTTCTCTACTCTAACTTAGCCTAGCCTAGCCTCGCTTAGCCTAGCTTAACCTAGCCTTACTCTACTTTACTCAACTCTACTCAACTCTACCTCACCTGATGTAGCATAACCTAGCCTTGCTCTACTCTACTCTGTAGTACTCTGCTCTGCTCTGCTTCACTCTGTCTTGCTCTAGTCTTTTGAACTATGCTCTACTCTACTCTACTCTACTCTACTCTACTCTTCTCTACTCTACTCAACTCTACTCTATTATCCTCTACTCTACTCTAGCCTAGCCTAACCTAGCAAAGCCTAATCGGGCCTTGCTTAGCCTAGCCTAACCTTGCTCTATGCTACTCTACTCTACTATACTATACTATACTCTACTCTACTATGCTCTACTATACCCTACTCTACTTTAACCTAGCGTAGCCTAGTCTAGCTTAGGCTAACCTAGCTCTACTCTAATTTGTTATGCTCTACTCTACTCTTATTTGCTCTACTCTGCTTTACTTTGCTCTACTCTTCTCTACTTAGTTCAGCTCTACTCTGCTCTGCTCTATTCGACTCTATTCGACTCTATTCTACTCTACTCTACTCTATTCTACTCTACTTTAGCCTAGGCTAGCCTAGCTTAGCCTAATGAAGCTCTACTCTACTTTACTCAACTCTAGCCAACCCTAGACCAACTTACCCTAGCCTAAACTTGCCTAGCCAAGCCTAGCCTAACCTTACTCTATTCTACTCAACTCTTCTCTACTCTACTATACTCTGACAAAGCCTAGTCGAGCCTAGTCTAGCCTAGACGCACCTAACCTAGCTTTGCTCTACTCTACTCTTCTCTACCCTGCATTGTTCTACACAACTCTACTCTACTCCACTCCTTTTACTCTACTCTACTATGCTCTTTTGCTTTGCTTTTCTGTACTCTACTCTGCTCTTGTATACTCTTCTCTACTCTACTCTTTTTTGGCCTACTATACTCCACTTTACTCTATTCTACTCTACTCTACACTACTATACCCTACTTTACTCAAGCCAAGCCTTGCCTAAACTTGCTTAACAAAGCTCTACCCTACTCTGCTTTATTCTAATCTTCTCTGCTCTATTCTCCTCTATTCCACTCTACTATACTCTAGCCTAACCTTACCTAGCTTAGCATGTCTAAGCCTACCTTAACCTATCCTAGTTTAGCCTAACCAAGCTTTACTCTACTCTACTCTATTCTACTCCGACCTAACCTAGCCTAGCTTAACCATTCTCTATTATACTTTACTCTACCATACTCTACTTTACTCTAGGCTGGCATTACATAGTCCATCCTAGCTTAGCCTTACCTAAGCTAGCTCTTCTCTGCTCTACTCTACTCTACTATGCTTTGATCTACTTTACTATGCTCTGCTCTTCTCTTCCCTACTCTACTCTACTCTACATTACTCTGTACTATAGCTTAGCCAAGCTTAACCTAGCCTAACTTAGCTTTACCCTATCACATTCTACTCTAACCAAGCCTAGTATAGCCTAGCCTAGCCTATGCTAGCTTAGCATAACATCCTCTAACTATACTCTACTAAACTTTACTCTACTTTGCTCTTCTCTACTCTATTGTACTCCACCCTACTCTAACTTTGCCTAGCCTAGCCTAGACAAACCAAGCCTTGCTAGCCTAGCTGAATCTAACTTAACTCTATTTTGCTCTACTCTACTCTACTCTACTATGCTCTGCTCAACTCTACACTAGCCTTGCCTGGCCTAGCATAGGCTTGCCTAACCTAACCTAGCTTAGCTCTTCTCTAGTCTACTCTACACTACTATACTCTCCTCTACTTTAGCCAAGCCTAGCCTATCCTAGCCTAACTTAGCCCAAGCAAACCTAGCCATACTCTACTCTATTAACCTCAACTCAACTCTACTTTACCCTACTCTACTCTACTCAATATTAGTTTACTCTACTCCACTAAACTCTACTCAACTCTACTCTACTCTAACCTAGCCAATCTTAGCCTAGTGAAACCTAGCTCTATTATACTTTACTCTACTCTACTCTGCTCTATAATAGTCTATTATACTTGAGCCTAGCCTAGCCTAACCAAGCTCTGCTCTACTCTACTATACTATTCTCTACTCTACCATGCTCTAATTTTCTATTCTCTACTCTATTCTCCTCTACTTTGCTCTGCTCTACTTGGCTCTACACTTCTCCGCTCTACTCTTCTCTACTCTGCTTTGTTCTACTTTTTCTTACCCTGCTCTGCACTACTCTACTCTACTAAGCTCTACTCTACTATATTCTACTCTACTCTACATTATTGTACTCTAGCTTTTCTTAGCCTAACCTAGCCTAACCTCGCCTAACCTTGCTCTACTCTACTCTACTCTACTCTAATCAACTCTACTTTGCCCTAGCCTAGCCTTGCCTAGCCTAACCTAACATAGCTCAGCTCTACTTTGCTCTGCTCTACTCTACTTTTCTCTTCTCTACTCTCCTTTCTTCTGCTCTACTCTGCTATGCACTACTCTACTCCGGTCTGTTTTGCTTTGCTCTACTCTGCTCTACTCTACTTTACTCAACTCTGCTCCACTCAACTCTACTTTATTATACTCTACTCTAGCATAGCCTGACCTACCCTTACCTTTCCTAGCCTCACCTAGCTCTTTTTTACTCTACTATTCTACTCTAGCATAGCCTAGGCTAGCCTAGCCTAACCTAGCTTAACTTCGACAAGCCTAACCTACCTTAGCTCAACTCTACTCCACTCTACTACATTCTACACTACTCTCTTCTACTCTACTCAGTTCTATTCTACTCTAGCCTAGCCTTGCCTAACCTAACTCTGCTATACTCTGTTCTACTTTGCTCTACTCTACTCTGCTCTCCTCCACTATACTCTACTCTGCTTTGCCCTACTCTACTCTTCTTTTGTCAACACTACTATACTATACTCTACGCTACTCTACTCTACTCTACTCCACTCTACTCTAGCCTAGCCAAGCCTAACTTAACCTAGCCTAACCTAACACTACTCCACTATACTCTACTCTATTACATAACTTTTTCCTAGCATAGCCTAGCCTAACCTAGCTTTGCTTTGCTCTGCTCTTCTCCTATCTACTCTTCTCTACATTACTCTTTCCTGCTCTGA
Organism: Vanilla planifolia; assembly: GCA_023846275.1. Lineage (NCBI taxonomy): Eukaryota > Viridiplantae > Streptophyta > Magnoliopsida > Asparagales > Orchidaceae > Vanilla > Vanilla planifolia. The sequence continues at coordinate 342,188 of JAIUJO010001179.1, forward strand.
TCTTTTCTACTCTGCTCTGCTTTGCTCTACTCTACACTAATCTACTCTTCTATCCTCTCCTTTGCTCTCTTCTTCTCTCATATCTTAACTGAGCTCTACTCTACTTTGCCCAATTATGCTCTTCTCCTCTCAACTCTGCTCTACTCTACTTTGCTCTTCCTTGCTCTACCCTTCTTTACTCTACTCTGTTTTGCTCTACTCTACTCTTCTTTCGTCAACTCTACTATACTATACTCTATACTACTCTACTCTACTTTATTCTACTCTAGCCTAGCCAATCTTGCCTAACATAACCTAGCCTCTCCTTTCCTCTACTCTACTCTACTTTACATTACTCTACTCTACTTTACTCCACTCTACTCTACTCTTCTCTACTCAACTATATTGTACTCTACTCTACTCTACCCTATAAAAACTTAGCATAGTCTAGCCTAGCCTAACCTAAGTCTATCTAACTCTACTCTACTCTATTCTACTCTAACTAGTGTATCCTAGCCTAACTTTGCTTTGCTCTGTTCTACTTTGCTCTACTCTACTCTGCTCTACTTTGCTCCACTCTGCTCTTCTCTACTCTACACTACACTACTCTACTGAAACCTAGCCTAACATAACAAAACATAGCTCTACTCTAATCTACTCTACTCTACTCTACTCTTCTCTACTCTACTCTAGCCTACCCTAACTTTGCCTAGCGTTGCCTAACTTAGCTCAACTTTACTCTACTCTGCCCTTCTCCACTATGCTGTACTCTACTTTTCTCTATTGTACTCTTCCCTACCTACTCTACCCTACTCTTCTTTACTCTACTATGCTCTCCTCTCTTTTATTCTACTTTACTCTATTCTATTCTACTCTACCCTTGTCTACTATAGCCTAGCTTAGTGTAGCCTAACCTAACATAAACTAACTCTAATCTAGCTTGGCATAGCCTAATCTTGTTCACCCTACCCTAACTTAGCTCTACTTTACTCTACTCTACTGTAGTCTAACCTAGCTTAGCCTTGCCCAGCCTAACCTAGCTCTACTATACTCCACTCTACTCTACTCTAGTCTACTCTATCCTTCCCTAGCCTAGCTTAACCTAGCTCTAGTTTGTTATGCTTTGCTCTTTTCTACACTGCTCTGCTCTACTCTACTCTGTTCTACTCTACTCTACTCTACTTTACCCGAGCCTAGCCTAATCTAACCTAGCTCAACTTTACACTACACTACTCTACTCAACTCTTCTCTAACTTAGCCAAACCTAGCCTTGCCTAGCCAAGCCAAGCTTAGCTTAACCAAGCTCAACTCTACTCAACTATACCATACTATACTCTACTCTACTTTACTCTACTCTATTCCTCTCTACCATACTTTACTCTACTCTTCTCTACTATATTATACTCTACTCTACTCTACTCAACTCCAACCTAGGCTAACTGAGCTTAACCTTGCCTAGCTTAGCTTAACCTTGCTCTACTCCATGCTTTGCCCTGCTCTACTCAGCTCAACTTTATTTTGCTTTACTCTACTCTGCTTTGCTCTATAGTGCTCTTCTCTGCTCTACTATACTTTGGATTGCTCTGCTCTTCTTTTCTTTACTCAACTCTACTCTGCTCTAGCCTACTCTAGCGTACCCTAGCCTAACTTAACCTAATAAAGCTCTACTCTACTCCACTCTACTCTACACTACCCTACTCTTCACTACTCTACTCATGCCTAGCCTAGCTTGGCCTATGTTAGCCTAGCCTTACCTAGCCTAACTTAGCTATACTTTAGTCTACTCTACTCTACTATAAAAAAGACAAGCCTAGCATAGCCTACGTAGCTCTACTGCAATCTACTTTACTCTAGTTGACTCCACTCTACTCTAGTCTAGCTAGGCCTAACATAGCGTAACCTAGCTTTGCTCTACTATACTCCACTTTCCTAATCTCTACTCTACTATGCTCTGCTTTGTTCTACTCTACTCTGCTCTACTCTACTCTCTTCTGCTCTACTCAATATTATTATACTCTACTGTATTGTACTCTAGCTTAACCTTGCCTAACTTAGCTCTAGTCTACTCTACTCTACTCTACTCTACTCCACTCTAGCTTAGTCTAGACTAACCTAGCTTGCTCTACTATACCCTTATCTATCCTAACCTAATTTACAAAAGACTAACCTAGCTCTTCGCTACTCTACTCTAGCCCAGCCTAACCTAACCTAACATCGCCTAACCTAGCTTTACTCTACTTTGCTTTACTCTTCTCTACTTTACTCTACTAACCTTTAGCCTAGCCAACCCTAACCTAACCTAGGTCTACTCTACACGACCCTACTTTACTCTACTCTACTCTAGACTAGCCTAACCAAGCCTAGCCTAGCTTAGCCCTACCTAGCTTAGATTAACCTAGCTCTACTCTACTCTACTCTATTCTACTCTATTATACTCTTCTCTACTCTACTCTACTCTACTCTACTCTAACCTATCCTAACATAGCATAGCCTAGCTTAACATAGCCTAACCTGGTACTACTCTACTCTGCTCTACTCTGCTACGTTTTAATCTACTCTGCTCTACTCTATTTTGCTCTTCTCTACTCTACTCAACTCTAGTCCACTCTACCTTGCTCTACTCAATTCTACTCTACTCAACTCCACTCTAACCTAGCGTAACCTCACCTAGGTTAGCCTAGCCTAGCTCTACTCTACTCTGCTATGCTCTGCTCTACCCTATTCTTCTCTACTTTGCTCTGCTCCACTCTAATTTACTCTACTCTAGCCTAGCCTAGCCATGCCTAACCTAGCCTAATCGAGGTCTACTCTACTCTAATCTACTCTAGCATATCTTTACCTAGCCTAGGCTAACCCTTCCAAGTCGAGATTAACCTAGCTCTACTCTACTCTGCTACACTATACTCTACTCAACTCTAACCTAGCCTTGCCAAGCTTAGCTTAGTTTAACCTAGCTCTACCATACTCTGCTTTGCTCTACTCTGCACTACTATGCTCTACTCTACTCTTTTCTGCTTTTCCATCCTCTACTCTACTTTTCTCTTTTCTACTCTACTCTATTTTTCTTTGCTCTTCTTTGCTCTGCTCTACTTTACTCTACTCTAGTCTAGCTTAACTTAGCTTAACTGCGCTCTACACTACTTTACTCTAATCTACAAAACTCTACTCAACTCTAGCCCAACCTTGCCTAGCTTACTCTAGCCTAGCCTAACTTAGCTCTTCTCTACTCTACTCTACTCTACTCTACTCTAACCTAGCCTAGCCTAACCTAGCCAAGCCATAACCAAGCTTTGCTCTACTCTACTATGCTCTATGATGCTCTACTCTACTTTTTATTGCTCTACTCTACTCTACTCCACTCTTCCCTACTCTACTTTACTTTGCTCTACTCTACATTGCTCTGTTTTGCTTTACCCTTCCTTCTCTACTCTACTCTATTATATTATACTTTAACTTAGCCTAGTCAAGCCTAACTTAGCTCTACTCTACTCTATTATACTATATTATACTTTAGCCTAACTTAGCCTAGCCTAATAACACTCTACTCTATGCTACTTTACTCTAACTCTACTCTACTCTACTGTAACCTAGCTTAGCCTAGCCTACCTACTCTACTTTACTTTAGTCTAGCCTAGCCTAAACTAGCTCTATTCTTCTTTTCTCTGCTCTGTCTTATTATACTCTTCTCAACTTTATGCTACTCTACTCTACTCTACCCCAATATACTCTAACCTAGCTTAACCTAGCCTAGCATAATCTAGCGCTCATCTACTATGCTCTAGCCTAGCCAAGAATAACCTAGCCAACCCTATCAAAACTCTACTCTACTTTGCTATGCTCTGCTCTACACTGCTCTACTCTTCTATAATTTGCTCATCTCTATTCTGCTCTCCTCTACTCTACTTTACTTTGCTCTACCCTACACTACTCTACTCTAACCTAGCTTTAATCTACTCAACTCTACTCCACTCTACTCTACCCTACTCTATTCTATTATAGCCTAGCTTAGCCTATCCTAAGCTAGCTTAACTCTGCTCTACTCTCCACTACTCTACTTTGCTCTATTCAGCTCTGCTCTACTCTTCTCTACTATACTTTACTCTACTCAAGCCTAGCTTAACCTAATCTAGCTAACACTAGCCTAACTTATCCTAACTTAACTTAGCTTAATGTTGCTCTACTCTACTCTACTTTACTTTACTTTGCTCAACTATGCTCTGCTCTGCTCTGCTCTACTCTGCTCTTGTCTACTCAACTCTACTCTATACTACTCTACAATGCTCTACTCTATTCTTCTCTTCTCTACTCTACACTACTCTACTCTACTCTACTCTAGTTAACTCTACTCTAGCCTAGCCTAGCCTACTCGAGCACTATTCTACTCTACTCAAGCTTAGCCTAGCCTAACCTAGCTCTACTCTACTCTACTCTGCTCTAACCTCGCATAACTTAGCTTAGCCTAACCATGCTGTACTCTACTCTACTCTAGCCTAGCTTTGCTTGGTCTAGCCTATCAAGCTCTACTCTACTCTACTTTTCTTTTCTCTTCTATACTCTGCTTTACAATAATTTTCTCAACTATGCTCTACTCTACATTGCTCTATTATACTCAAATATACTCTAGCCTAGCGTAGCCCAACCAAGCCTAACCTAGTTCTACTCTACTAGGCTCTACTCTACTCAACTCTTCTCTTGCCTAACCTAGCTTATCATATCCTAGCCTAACTTTGCCTAACCCAGCTAAGCCTAACCTAGCTCTACTCTACTCTGCACTACTCTAGTCTTCTCTTCTATACTTTACTCTACTCAATTATTTTCTACTCTACTCTAGTTTACTTTAGCTTAGCTAGCCTTGCCTAGCCTACCCTAGCCTAGCCTAACCTAGCTCTATGCTACTCGCCTCTACTTTACTCTACTCCACTTTAGTCTACTATACTCTACTCTAACCTACTCGATTGAAACCTAGCCTTACCCAGCCTCACCCAACCTAGCTCTACTTTACTCTACTCTACACTACTCTACCATAATCTACTCTAGCCTAGCCTAACATTTCCTCGCCTAGCCAAACCTTGCCTTTCTCTACTCTACTCTGTTCTACTTTTCTTTGCTCTTATCTACTCTATATTACTCTACTTTACTCTGTTCTTCTCTACTCCACTTTGCTCTACTCTTCTTTACTATATTCTACTCTACTCAATCATGTCTACTCTACTTCACTGTACTCTGGTCTAGCCTAGTTTAGCATAGCCTAGCCTAGCTTTGCATAACCTAACTCAACTCTACTCTAATCTAGTCTAGCCTACCCTAGCCTAGCCTAGCTTAACCGAGCTCTACACTACTTTACACTGCTCTACTCTACTAAAATCTACTCTATTCTACTCTACTCTACTCTAATATAGCCTAGCCTAGACTAGTCAGACCTAGCTCTACTTTACTCTACTCTAGTCTACTCAAGACTAACCAATCCTTGATCTGCTCAGCTCTGCTATAATCTACTCTACTTAGCTCTGCTCTGCTCTATTCTAGTATACTTTGCTCTATTATACTCTAGCTTAGCCTAACTTAACATAGCATTACTCTACTCTACTCTACTCTAACCTAACTTACCCTAACTTAGCCTAACCTAGCTTTATCTTACTCTAATCTGCAATAGTCTAGCCTTGCCTAATATAGCTTTGCTCTACTCTGTTGTGTTCTACTCTACTTTTTGTTGCTTTGCTCTTCTCTACTCCACTCTACTCAAGCCTACTCTACTCCACTCTACTCTAGCCTAGCTTAGTCTAGTATAGCCTCCCTTAGCCTAACTTAGCTTTGCTCTACTCAGCTCTTCTCTACTTTGCTCTACTCTACTTTGCCCCACCTTGCTCTACTCTACTCTACTATTCTCTGCTCTACTCTACTCTACTCTTCTCTTCTCTTCTCTACTCTACTGTACCCTGCTCTACTTTAGCCTAGCAAAACCTAACCTTGCTCTACTCTACTCTACTCTACCCTAGCCCAACCCAAAAAATCAAGGCCTTGCCCAACCTTACCTTGCCTAGATTAACCTAGCTCTATTGTACTAAAGTCTATTTTACTATACTATACCTTACTCTACTCTACTCTACTTTACTTTTCTTTACTCTATTATGTTCTACTATACTCAACTCTAACCTATCCTAGCTTAGTCAAGCCAAGCCTAGGTTAGCCTAACCTAGCTCTACCATACTCTACTCTACTTTACTCTACTTTACTATGTTCTATTTTGCTCTGCTCCATCTACACTACTCTACTCTACTTTGCTCCTCTCTACTCTACTCTACTCAACTCTACTCTAGTCTACCCTACTCTACTTTAATCTACTCTACTCAACTCTAACCTAACCTAGCTCTACTCAACTTTGCTCTAGTTATCTCATCTTTGCTCTGTACTACTCTGCTCTACTCTATCTTATCTTTTTCTACTTTACTCTGGTCTACTCTACTTTAGTTCACTCTACTCTAACCTAGCCTAGCCTAAATGAGCTCTACTCTACTCTACTTTACTATACTTTTGCCTAGCCTCACCTAGCCTAGCCTAGCCCTGCCTAGCCTAGATTAACTTGCTCTACTCTACTCAACTCTACTATACTATATTTTATTCTACTTTACTATACTATACTTTGCTCTCCTCTACTCTACTCTACACTACTCTAGCCTAGCCTAACCAAGCCCTACTCGACTCTACTCTACTCTATGCTACAAAATGCTAACTTAGCATAGCCAAGCCTTGCCTAAACTAGCTTAGCCAAACCTAGCTCTACTGTACTCTACATTGCCCTACTTTGCTCTCCTCTTCTCTACTCTACTCTTTTCTACACTACTCTTCTGTGCTCTACTTTTCTCTTCTCTACTCTACTCTGCTCTGCTCTGCTTTTCTCTTCTTTACTTTTCTCAACTCTACTCTACTCTACTATAGCCTAGCCTAGCCTAACTGAGCTTTACTCTACTCTGCTCAATTCTAGCCAAGCCTAGCTTATCCTAACCTAACCTAACCTAGTTCTACTCTATTTTACTATACTCTACTCTACTATGGTCTACTCTACTCTACTCTAACCTAGCCTAACCTACGTCTATCCAACTCTACTCTCCTCTAGCATAGCCTAGCCTAGCCTAACCTAGCTTTGCTCTATTCTATTATGTTCTGCTCTACATTTTATTGCTCTACTCTACTGTACATGCTCCAATCTACTCTACTTGGCACTGCTCTACTCTACTCTACTCTTCTTTAACATACTCTACTCTATTATACTCTAACCTTACTTAGCCTTGCTTAACCAAGCTCTACTCTACTTTACTCTATTATACTCTAACCAAGCTTAGCCTAGCCTAGCCTAACCTAGCCTAACCTAATTCTACACTACTATGCTCTACTAAAACTTTACTCTAATATGTTCTACTCTACTCTACTCTAACCAAGCCTAGCCTAGCCAAGCCTTCCTTGCTCTATTCTATCTAGTCTAGCCTAGCCTAATGTAGCTATTGTCTACTCAGTTCTACTCTGCTCTACTCTACTCTACTCTACTTTACTATACTCTAACCAAACCTAGCTAGCCTAGCCTAACCTAACTCTACTATACTCTACCTTATCCTCACCTAGTATAGCCTAACTGAGCCTAACCTAGCTCTACTCTACTCTACTCTACACTGCTCTTATTTGCTATACTATATTATGCTCTCCTCCACTCTACTCTACTTCACTTTACTTTACTCTACTCTACTCTACACTACTCTACTATTCTCTAACCTAAGCCTAGGCTAGCCTAACCAAGCCCTACTCTACTCTACTCTACTCTACTCCACTCAATTCCACTCTACTTTATTCTTTTCTACTCTATTCTTTTCTATACTATTCTAGTCTACTCTAGGTTATCTTAACATAGCCTTGCCTAGCTTAGCCTTGCCTAACCTAGCTCTGTTCTACTCTACTCTACTATGCTCTGCTCTACTTTTCTCTACTCTAGACTACTTTGTTATGCTCTACTCTTCTTTAAACTACTCTACTCTACTCTACTCTAGCCTAACCTAATCCAATATACCCTGGCCTAGCTTAGCTTAGCCTAACCTAACTATACTCTGGTCTGCTCTGCTCTACTCTACACTGCTCTACTATGCTCAACTCTGCTTTGCACTACTGTGCTTTTCTCTTCTCTACTCTACTCCACTTTACTCTACTTTGCTCTTGTTGTTCTACTCTGTTCTACTCTTCTCTACTCTACTCTAGCTTAACTAAGCTCTAATCTACTATACTCTACTCTACTCTAACCTTACCTAGCCTAGCCTAGCCTGCTCTACCCTCCCTACCTTAGCCTAGCCTAACCTAACCTAGCTCTACTTTATTCTACTCCAACCTCACCTAGCCTAGTCTACCTTAACCATGCTATACTCTACTCTACTCTAGCATTGCCTAGTCTAACTTAACCATGATATACTCTACTCTACTCTACTCTATTATACTCTAGCATAGCTTAGCTAAGTCAATTCTAACCTAACTTTACACTACTTTACTTTACTTAACTCTACTCTACTCTACTCTAACCTAGCCTTGCCTATCCTAGCCTAACTTAACTTGGCCAAACCTTGCCTAATCTCACCCTACTCAACTCTAACCTATCCTAGCCTTGTGGAGCTAAGCCTAGGTTAGCCTAACCTAGCTCTACCATACTCTACTCTACTTTACTCTACTTTACTATGTTCTGTTATGCTCTGCTCTATCTACACTACTCTACTCTACTTTGCTCCTCTCTACTCTACTCTTGTCCACCCTACTCTACTTTAATCTACTCTACTCAACTCTAACCTAACCTAGCCTTGCCTAGGTTAACCTAACCTAGCTCTACTCAGCTTTGCTCTGCTTATCTCATCTTTACTCTGTACTACTCTGCTCTACTCTACCTTATTTTTTTCTACTTTACTCTAGTCTACTCTACCTTAGTCCACTCTACTCTAACCTAACCTAGCCTAAATGAGCTCTACTCTACTCTACTTTACTATACTTTTGCCTAGCCTAGCCCTGCCTAGCCTACAGTACTCTATAATATTTTACTCTACTTTACTATACTATAATTTGCTCTCCTCTACTCAACAGTACTCTACAATATTTTACTCTACTTTACTATACTATACTTTGCTCTCCTCTACTCTACACTAGCCTAGCCTAACCAAGCCCTACTCGACTCTACTCTACTCTACGCTACTAAATGCTAACTTAGCGTAGCAAGGCCTTGCCTAAACTAGCTTAGCCAAACTTAGCTCTACTATACTCTACATTGCTCTACTTTGCTCTCCTCTTCTCTACTCTACTCTATTCTACACTACACTTTCGGGCTCTACTTTGCTCTTCTCTGCTTTGCTCTTCTTTACTTTTCTCAACTCTACTCTACTCTACTGTAGCCTAGCCTAGCCTAACTAAGCTCTACTGTACTCTACTCAACTCTAGCCTAGCCTAGCTTACCCTAACCTAACCTAACCTAGCTCTACTTTACTCTACTATACTCTACTCTACTATGCTCTACTCTACTCTACTCTAACCTAGCCTAGCTTACCCTAGCCTAACTTAGGTCTACCCAACTCTACTCTCCTCTAGCATAGCCTAGCCTAGCTTAACCAAGCTTTGCTCTATTCTATTATGTTCTGCTCTACAATTTATTGCTCTACTCTACTCTACACAGCTCCAATCTATTCTGTTTTACTCTTTTTAAATCTACTCTGCTTTGCACTGCTCTACTCTACTCTACTCTTCTTTAACATTCTTTACTCTATTGTACTCTAACCTTATGTAGCCTTGCTTAACCAAGCTCTACTCTACTCTACTTTACTCTATTATACTCTAACCAAGCTTAGCCTAGCCTAACCCATTTCTGCACTACTCTGCTCTACTCAAACTCTACTCTAATATGTTTTACTCTACTCTACTTTAACCAAGCCTAGCCTAGCCAAGCTTTCCTAGCTCTACTCTATTCTAGTCTAGCCTAGCCTAATCTAGCTCTAGTCTGCTATGTTCTACTCTACTTTACTTTACTATACTCTAACCAAGCCTAACCTAACTCTACCCTGCTCTACCTTATCCTCACCTAGCATAGCCTAACTGTGCCTATCCTAGCTCTACTCTACTCTACTCTACTCTGCTCTTGTTTGCTCTACTCTGTTATGCTCTCCTCCACTCTACTCTACTTCACTTTACTTTACTCTACTCTACTCTACACTACTCTATTATTCTCTAACCTAAGCATAGGCTCGCCTAACCAAGCCCTACTCTACTCTACTCGACTCTATTTCACTCTACTCTATTCTTTTCTACTCTATTCTTTTCTACTCTATTCTAGTATACTCTAGCCTATCTTAACATAACCTTGCCTAGCTTAGCCTAGCCTAACCTAGCTCTGTTTTGCTCTACTCTACTATGCTCTGCTCTACTTTTCTCTACTCTAATCTACTTTGCTATGCTCTACTCTTCTTTAAACTACTCTACTCTACTCTACTCTAGCCTAACCTAATCCAACATACCCTGGCCTAGCTTAGCTTAGTCTGGCTAAGCCTCACCTAGCTATACTCTAGTCTGCTCTGCTCTACTCTACACTGCTCTACTATGCTCTACTCTGCTTTGCACTATTGTGCTCTTCTCTTCTCTACTCTACTCCACTTTACTTTACTATGCTCTTCTTGTTCTACTCTGGTCTACTCTACTCAACTCTACTTTAGGTTAACTAAGCTCTAATCTACTATACTCTACTCTACTCTACTCTAACCTTACCTAGCCTAGCCTAGCCTACTCTACCCTCCCTACCTTAGCCTAGCCTAACCTAACCTAGCTCTACTCTATTCTACTCTAACCTCGCCTAGCCTAGTTAAACTTAATCATGCTATACTCTACTCTACTCTAGCATTGCCTAGTCTAACTTAACCATGATCTACTATACTCTACTCTACTCTACTTTATTATACTCTAGCCTAGTCAATCCTAACCTAGCTTTAATCTACTTTACTTTACTTAACTCTACTCTAACCTAGCCTAGCCTTGCCTATCCTAGCCTAACTTAACTTGGCCAAACCTTGCCTAATCTCACCCTACTCCACTCTACTCTACACTACTTTACTCTTCTCTACTATACTCCACTCTACTTTACTTTATCCTAGCCTAGCCTACCATGACCTAACCTTGCTGTACTCTATTATAGTCTAGCGTTGCTTAGTTGAGCCTAGCCTTGCTTAATCTAGCTCTTCTCTTCTCTTCTCTACTCTGCTCTACTCTGCTCCATTCTACTCTACTCTACTCCACTCTAGTCTACTCTCCTCCACTTTACTCTACTTTAAACTAGTTTATCCTAACATTGCCTAACCTAGCTCAACTGTACCCTGCTCTAGCCTCACCTTGCCTAGCCTAGCTTCGCCTAACCTCATTTTGCTCTGCTTAACTCTACTCCACTCTGCTCTACTCTACTCTGTTGTACATACTCTTCTCTACACTGCTCTATTGTATTCTACTTTATACTACTCTACTAAACTCTACTCTAGCATAGCCTAACCTCGTCTTGCTTAACCTAGCTCTACTTTACTTTACTCTACTCTACCTTACTCTACTCTACTCTACTTTACTTAAGCCTTGTCCACCCATGCCTAACATAAGCTAGCATAGCATAACTTACCTCTACTCTACTCTCTTCTATTCTACACTACTATACACTACTCAACTCTTCTTGAGTAGAACCTTGCCTAGTTTTGCCTAACCTAACCTAGCTCTAGTCTAGTCTACTCTACTATAGCCTAGCTTAAGCTTGCCTAGCCTAACCTAGCCTTGCTCTACTCTGCTACGCTTTACCTTGGTCTGCTTTCCTCTACTCTGATCTGTTCTATTCCGCTCTGCTTTGCTCTGTTCAATTCTGCTATGCTCTGCTCTACTCTTCTCTGCTTTGCACAACTCTACTCTAGCCTAGCCTAGCCTAACCTAGCTCTACTCTACTTTACTCTACTCAAATCTACTATACTCCACTCTAACTAAGCATAGCCTAGCCTAGTCAAAACTAGCTCTACTCTACTATAGCCTAGCCTAGCTTAGCAAAACTAGCTCCTGTCTACTCTGCTCTACTCTAATCTACTCTGCTCTATTGTGCTATACTCTACTCTACTGTACTCTAGCCATGCCTAACATAACTTAGCCTAGCTCTAATTACTTTACTCCACTATACTCTACAACACTACTCTACTACACTCTACTCTGCTCTTCTTTACCTTACTCTAGCCAAGCCTAACCTAACCAAGTCGAGCCTAGCCTAACCTAGCTCTACTATACTCTACTCTACTCTACTTTGTTATGCTATACTCTACAATACTCTGCTCTACTTTATTCTACTATACTCTACTCTACTCTAACCTAGACTAATCTGCTATGCTATGCAATGCTCTACTCTGCTCTACTCTATTTTACTCAGCTCTACTATACTCTACTCTACTCTTCTCTGCTTTTCTCTGCTTTGCATTGCTCTACTCTATTCTACTTTGCTTTGCTCTACTCTACTCTAAACCCCTCTAGCCTATCCTAGCTCTACTCTACTCCACTCTACCCTATAATACTCTAGCCTAGCCTAATCTAGCTTAGCCTAAGAAATCCTAGCCTAACCAAACTATCTCTACTCTACTTTATTGTACTCTACTCCACTCTATTAGACTCTACTCTACTTTACATGACTCTAACTTAGCCTTGCCTAGCCTAACCTAGCTTTACTTAACTCTACTCTAGCTTGGCCTAGCCTAGCCTAACTCTACTCTACTTTGCTTGCTTAGCTCTACTCTTTATTACTCTACTCTACTTTGCTCTGCTCTGTTATACTCTACTCTACTCTACTCTACTCTACTCTACTCTACTATGCTCTGTTCTATTCTTCTCTACTTTACTCTCCTCTACTCTACTCTGCTCTACTTTACTCTAACCTAGCTTAGCCTAGCCTAGCCTAACCTAGCTCTACTCTACTTAGCTCAGCTTTACTCTTCTCTACTATGCTTTGCTCTACTATTCTTTGCTCCACTCCACTGTACTCTACTCATCTCTACTCTACCTTACTCTACTTTGTACTCTAACCTAGCCTAACCTAGCTCTCTTTACTCTTCTCTTATCTACATTACTCTACTCTAGCCAAGCCTACCATAGTCTAACATAGCCTAGCCTAACTTAATCTAGCTTAACCTAGCTCTACATTACTCTAATCTACTCTACTCTACACTACTGTACTAAGCTCTACTCTACTCAACTCTAGCCTAGCCTAGGCTACCCTAGCTTATCCTAGCCTAAACTAGCTCTACCCTAATTTACATTACTTTACTCAAGTCTAGTCTACTTTGCTCTACTCTAGCCAAACCTAGCCTACCCTAACCTAACTAAACCTAAGCTAGCTCTACTTTACTATATACTACTCTAACCTACCCTAGCTAAATTGGCCTAGAAAGCCCAACCCACCTCTACTCTACTCTACTTTGCTTTGTTTTTCTCTACTTTTCACTACTCTGTTATACTCTGCTATACTCTACTCTTCTACTCTACTCTGCTTTACTTTCCTTTGCTCTATATTCCTCTAATCTACCCTGCTCTCCTCTTCTTTGCTCTACTTTACTTTACTTTACTCTACTCTACTCTACTCTACTCTACTCTACTCCACAATACTCTACTCAACTCTACTCTAGCCTAACCTAGTCTCTCCTAGCCTCTCTTAACCTAATCTACCTCTACTCTACTCTATTCTACTCTAACCTATCCTAGCCTTGCTTAACCTAGCTCTACTATACTATACTCTACTCTACTATAACCTAGCCTAACTTTGCCTAGCTTAGCCTAACCTTGCTCTACTCTATTATACTCTGCTCTTCTCAGCTCTACTCATCTCTACTCTGCTCTTCTCTATTTTAGTCTACTCTGCTCTATTGTTCTCTGCTATACTTTGCTCTACTCTACTCTACACTACTCAACTCTACCATATCCTAGCCTAGCATAGCCTAACCAAGCCTATTGAAGTCTACTCAACTCTACTCTACTCTACTCTAGCCTACCATTGTCTAGCATAGCCTAACCTAGCTCTAGTCTACTCTACTATATTGTACTCTATTCTAACTTAGCCTAGCCTAACCTACCTTTACTTTACTCTACTCCACTCTAGCCTTGCTTAGCCTAGCCTAGCCTATCCTAGCCTAACCTTGCCTAACTTAGCCTAACCAATCCCTTCTCAACTCTGCTCTGCACTGCTCTACTCTACTCTACTCTTCTCTACTTTACTATACTCTACTAAGCTCTTCTCTACTCTACTCTACTCTGCTCTATTGTACTCTAGCTTACCTTAACCTAATCTTGCTCTACTCTACTCTAGCCTAGCCTACCCAAGCCAAGGTTCACTTAGCCTAATCTACCTCTGTTCTACTCTACTCTACTCCACTTCACTCTAAACTAGCTTAGCCTAGCCTAACTTAGCACTACTTTGACATGCTTTTCTCTACTCTACTCTACTCTATTCTACTCTACCCAACTCTACTCTACTCTACTTTACTCTACTCTACTCTAGTTTAGCTTAACCTTGCTCTACTCTACTCTACTCTACTCTACTCAACTCAACTCTACTCTACTTTACTCTGCTTTACTCTTCTCTAGTCTTGCCTAGCCTATCATACCCTAGTCTAGTGTAGCCAAGCCTAACCTAGCTTAACCCATCCTAACCTTGCTCTACTCTAATTTACTCCATTCTATTCTACTCTACATAGCCTAGCCTAACCTAACCTAGCTCTACTCTACTCTGCTCTACTCTAACCTGCTCTACTATAGCCCAACCAAGCCTAACCTAACCTAACCAAGCTCTACTCTACTCTGTACTACTCTGCTCTGCTCTGCTCTACTCTAATTTTCTATGCTCTACTCTACTCTACACTACCCTAGCCTAGTTGATACTAGTTATGCCTAGCCTAACCTAACCTAGCTATGCTCCACTCTACTTTGATCTACTCTACTCTGCTCTACTATAATTTTCTTTACTTTGTTGTACTCTACTCTACTCTACTTCACTCTTCTTTATGCTGCTCAACTCTACTCTACTAAACTTCACTCTGCTCTACTCTACTCTACTTTGCTCTACTCTACTCTACTCCACTCTACTCTCTTCTACTCTTATCTAGCCTAGCAAAGCCTAACCATGCTCTACTCTAATTTGCTTTGCTCTACTATACACTACTCTGCTCTACTTTACTCTTCTCTGCTCTACTCTACTCTATTTTGCTCTGTTATATTTTACTCTACTCTACTCTATTGTACTGTATAATAGTATATTCTAGCTTAGTTTAACTTAGCCTAACCTGGCTCTCCTATAGCCTAGCCTTGGCTTCCTTAGCTTATCCTAGCCTAGCCAAGCCTAACTTAGCTCTACTCTACTTTACTCTACTTTACACTACTCTACCATACATACTCTACTCAAACTTACCTAGCCTAACTAAACCTAGCTTTACGCTTCATTGCTCTACTATACTCTAGCTTAGTGCAGCTTAACCAAGCTCTACTCTACTCTACTCTACTGTGTTCTACTTTGATTTACTCTGCTCTACTCTACTATGCTCTGCTTTACTCTACTCTACTATACTCTAGTCTAGCCAATCATAGCCTAGCTTAGCTTAGCATAGAATAACCTAGCTCTTCTTTGCTATAATCTTCTCTGCTCTACCCTGCTCTGTACTACTCTAATAAACTCTACATTGCTTTGCATTGCTCTGCTCTGCTTTTTTGTTATGCTCTACCCTTCTTTTCTTTGCTCTCCTCTCCTCTACTTTACTTTGCTCTACTCTACTCTACTCTACTTTACTTTAGTTTAGCCTGCCTAGCCTAACCTAACATAGAGTAACCTAGCTCTACCCTACTCTATTACTCTATTATAGTCTAGCCTCATTTATCCTAACCTGACCTTGCTTAGCTTTACTCTACTCTACTCTATTTTATTATAACATAGCCTAGCTTAGCCTAACACAGCTCTAGACTACTCTGCTCTACTTTACTTGTCCTGTTTTATTTTGCTCTACACTACTCTGCTACCCTCTCCTCTACACTAGTCAGCTCTCCTCTACTCACCTCTGCTCTCATCTCCTACCCTCTCCTCTCCTCTCCTCTCCTCTCCTCTATTATACTTTACTCCACTCTACTATACTCTACTCTACTCTAATCTACTTAACTATACTATATTATACACACTCTACTCTACTTTACTCTGCTCTACTCTAATCTACCCTAGCCTAACCTTGCTCTACTCTACTCTACTCTAGCCTAGCATAGCCTAGCCAAACTTAGCTCCACTCTACTCTACTCTACTCTACTCTACTCTTCTATGCTCTACTCTAATCTACTCAACTCTACTCTACTCTACTTTACCCTAGCCTTGTTTAACCTAACCTAGCCTAGCTTAGCTTAAAGTAACTCTACTCTACTTTACTCTTTTCTAGCCTAACCTAGCCAAGCCTAACCTAGCTTTACTCTACTTTACTCTACTCTACTCTACTTTATTATACCCTACTCTACTCTAGCTTAGCCTAACCTAGCTCTTCTTTACCCTACTCTACTCTCTTCTACTCTACTCTATTCTACTTTTCTCTTCTCTACTCTACACAACTCTGCTCTACTCTGCTCTACTCTACTCAACTCTACACTACTCTGCTTTGCTCTGCCCTACTCAGTTCTACTCTACTTTGCTCTGCTCTGCTTCAATCTACTCTATTAAGCTCTACTCTAGCCTAGCTGCACCTCACTCTACTAAATTCTACTCTGATCTACTACTACAACCTAGCTTAAACAAGCCTAGTATAGCCTAAGCTAACCTAAGCTAGTATAGCCTAGCCTAACCTAACTTAGCATAGCTCTTAGCATAACTCTACTCTACTCTACATTACTCTAGCCTAGCCTAACCTAACCTAGCTTTACTCTATTCTACTCATCTCTGCTCTACTCTACTCTGCTCTACTATACTCTAATCTACTCTGCTCTGCTCTATTATTCTTTGCTCCACTCTACTCTCTTTTACTCTATAATACTCTACTCTAGTCTACTATAGCCCAGTTTAGCCTTGCCTTGCCTAGCTTAACCTAGATCAATTATGCTCTACTCTACTATACTTTACTCTACTCTAGCCTGGCCTACCTTAGCTTTGCCTAGCCTCACTTAGCTCTACTCTTCTCTTCTCTACTTTGCTTTGTTCTACTTTGCTCTGCTTTGTTATGCTATACTCTACTCTACTCTACCCTTCTATGCTCTACTATACTCTACTCCACTCTGCTCTGCTCTACTCTAGCCTAACCTAGCTCTACTCTACTCTACTCGAGCCTAGCTTAGCCTAGTCTATTCTAGCTTAGCCTAGCCTAGCCTAACCTAGCTCTACTCTACTCAACTCTTCTCTACTCTACTCTACTCTACTCCACTCTACTATACTCTACTCTAACATAGCCTCGCCTAGCCTAACTTAGCCTCACTTTACTCTTCTTTACTTTACTCTACTCTACTCAACTCTATCCTAACTTGACCATGCTTTACTCTTCTCTACTCTATTTTACTCTGCTCTACTCTACTCTGCTCTACTTTGCTCCACTCTACTTTGCTATGCTCTACTCTACTCTACTCTACTCTGCTCTGTTATACTCTTCTCTACTCTACTCTATTCTACTATATTCTACTCCACTCCACTCTACTCTAAGCTTACCTAACCTAACCTAGCTTAGCCTATCCTTGCCTAGCCTAAACTAACTTAGCTATACTCTACCCTACCCTACTCTAATATATTATATTCTATTCTACTATACTCAATCCTTGCCTACTCTACTCCAACCTAGCCTAGCCTAGCCTAGTTTAGCCTAACCTAGCTCTACGCTACTCTACAATGCTCTACTCTACTCTACTCTACTCTGCTCTGCTCTGCTCTACTCTACTATTCTACTCTACTCTATTCTAGCCTACTCTGGCCTAGCCTAGCCTAACAAAGCTCTACTCTACTCTACTCTACTAAACTCTACTATACTCTAGCCTAGCCAAGCTCAGCCTTACCTAGCTCTACTCTACTCCACTCAAACCTAGCCTAACCTAGCCTAGCCTAACATAGCTTAACATTACTCTACTCTATTTTAGCCAAGCCTAACCTAGGTTAACCTAGCTTTTCTTTTCTTTAGCCTTCTCTCCTCTACTCTATTCTACTTATCTGTACTCTACTCTAATCTGCTCTGCTCTACTTTACTCAACTCTGGACTACTCTACTATACTCTACTCTGCTCATCTCTGCTCTACCATACTCTGCTCTACTCTACTCTATTATGCTCTTCTCTTCTCTATTCTACTCTAGTCTACCATGCTTTCTTCTACTCTACTCTACTCTATTCTACACTATTATACTCTAAGCTAGCCTAGCGTAGCCTAACTTCTCTACACTACTCCACTCTACTCGACTCGACTCAACTTTACTCAACTATACCATAATATAGCCTAGCCTAGCCTAGCTTAACTTAGCCTGACTTAGCTTAGCCTAAACTAGCTCTACTCTTCCCTACTCTTCTCTACTCTAATCCACTCTACTTAAACGTAACATAGCCTTTCCTGACCTAACCTAGCTCCACTCTACTTCACTCTATCCTTGTTTAGCCTAGCCTAACTTTGCTCTACTTTACTCTGCTCTATTATACTTTTTTTTAATCTGCTCTGCTCATCTCTTCTCTACTCTACTCTACTCTGATCTACTCTACTCTACTCTACTTTGCTCTAATCTACTCTACTCTTCTTTACTCTACTATACTCTACTCTACTCTACTATACTGTACTCTAGCTTAGCCAAACCAAATCAAGCTCTGCTCAACTCTACTCTCGCCTAGCCTAGCCTAGGTTAGCCTAACCTAGGTCTACTACACTCCACCCTACTTTACTCTACCTACTTAACCTAAAGTAGCCTAGCCTAACATAGCTCTACACAACTTTACTCTATTCTACTCTACTCAATTATACTCTACTCTGCTTGACTGTGTGCTACTATACTTTTCTCTTCTCTACTATGGTCTATTCTACTTAACTCATCTCTACTCTCCCCTGCTATGCTCTACTTTGCTCTCCTCTCCTCTTCTCTCCTCTACTCTACTCTGCTCAACTCTTCTTTACTCTTCTCTACTCTACCCTTCTCTGCTCACTCTACTCTGCTCACCTTTGCTCTCCTCTACTCTACTCTACTCTTCTCTACCCCACTCAACTCTACTCTAGCTAGCCTAGTCAAGCCTAGCTTACCATAGGCTAGCCTAACCTACCTCTACTCTATTATATTCTACTCTACTATATTCTACTCTATTATACTCTACCCTACTCTACTCTACTTTGCTCTTCACTAACCTAGCCTAGCCTAGCTTAACCTAACCTAGCTCTGCTCTACTTTGCTATACTCTACTATATTGTGCTTTGCTCTACTATACTCTACTCTATTATGATATGCTCTGCTCTACACTGTTTTGCTTTGCTCTACTCTACTCTAGTCTACTCTGCTTTGCTCTGCTCTCTTCTGTTTTGCTCTCCTCTACTCTACTCTACTCCACTCTACTCTACTCTACTCTAGTCTTGTTTAACATAACCTTCCCTCACCTAAGCTATCTTAACTCCACTCCACTCCACTCTACTCTACTCTACTCTACTCTACCCAAGCCTTACTCAATATAGCCTACTCTAACTTAGCTTAGCCAGGCTTAACCTAGCTCTACTCTACTTTACTCAACTCTAATCTACTCTAATCCATTATATTCTATTCTACTCTACTCTAAATTAGCCTAACCTAACCAAGCTATACTTTACTCTACTCTACTCTAGCTTAGCCTTACCTAACCTAATTCTACACTATTTTGCTCTACTCTACTCTTCTTTACTCTCCTCTATTGTACTCTACTCTACTCTGTCCTAATCAACTCTGCTCAGCTCTGCTTTACTCTACAATGCTCTACTCTACTCTGCTCTACTATAGCCTAACCTAACCAAGCTTTACTCTACTCTACATATGCCTAGTCTAACTTCACCTAGCCAAACATAGCTCTACTCTATTATGCTCTACTATACTTTAATATACTCTACTCTACTCTACTCGACTCAGCTCTACTCTACTCTAACCCAAGCTCGCCTAGCCTAACTTAGCATAACCTTGCTCTACTCTACTCTGCTTTATTTTACTTTGCTTTGCTCTATAATGCTCTACTCAAATCCTCTCAACTCTACTCTACTCTACTCATCTCTTACTTTATTCTACACTACTCTACTCTAAGCCTAGCCTAACTTAGCCAAACTTAGCCTAGCCTAACCAAGCCTAATCCAGCCTTGCTTATGCTGAGTTTATTCTACTCTACTCTACTATACTCTACTCTTCTCTACCCTACTTTGCTCTATTCGAGCCAAACTTAGCCTAAATAAACCTAGCTCTACTCTACTCTACTCCACTCTAGCTTAGCTTAGCCTAGCCTAACCTAGCTCTACTCCACTCTACTCTACTCTATTTTATTGTACTTTACTCTGCTCTACTCTAGCCTAGCCTTGCTTAAACTAATATAGCTTTACTCTACTCTCCTCTACTCTAACCTTGCCTAACCAAGCTCTACTCTACCCTATACTACTCTGCTCTTCTTTATTGCGCTCTACTCTACTTTGCTCTACTCTACAATGCTCTACTCAACTCTACTTTGCTCTACATTGCTCAGCTCAGCTTAGCTCAACTCTACTCTACTTTGCTCTGATCTATTTTGTCATGCTCTGCTCTACTCTACTCTACTTTACTCTACTCTACTCTACTCTACTCTACTCTTCTCTACTCTACTCTACTCTAAAATAGCCAAACCTACTTGAACCTAAATTAGCCTAACTTACCTCTACCCTGTATTGCTCTGCTTTATAATACTCTACTCTACTCTTTTTTGCTCTCCTCTGCTCTCCTTTACTCTACTATACTCTACTCTACTCTACACAACTTTGCTCTGCTCTATTCTACTCCACTCTACTCTATCCTAGCTTTGCCTAGCCAAGCATAGCCACTCTATCCTTAATTAGCCTAGCCTAGCCATGCCTAACATTGCTCTACTATACTCTACTCTACTCTATTGTAGCTTAGCCCAGCCTAACCTAGCTTTACTCTACTCTACTCTACACTACTCTGCTCAAATCTACTCATCTCTTCTCTACTATGCTCTACTATGCTATCCTCTACTCTACTCTTGTCTGCTCTACTCTATATTGCTATTTTCTACTCAACTCTACTCTACCCTAGTTTAGCCTAGCCTATCCTAGCCTAACCTAGCTCTACTCTACTTTACTCTACTATATTATACTCCAATCTACTATACTCTAATATACTTTAACATAGCCTAGCCAAGCCTAGCATAACCAAGCTCTATTATACTATACACTACTCTACTGCACCCAAGCCTAGTCGAGCCAAGCCTAGCATAACATAGATACTCTATTATATTCTAACCTAGCCTAACCTATCTCTACTCTACTCTACTTTACTCTAGCCTAACCTAGCCTACCAAGCCTATCTTAGCCTAGCCTAGCTCTACTCTACTCTACTCTACTCTGCTCTATTTTGCTTGATTCTAATCTACTCTACTCTACTCTATATTGTTGTTGTGTGGTCTACTCTACTCTAATCAGTTGTACTATAGTTTTGCCAAGACTATCATAGCCTAATCAAGCTCTACTCTACTCTACTCAACTCATCCCTAGCCTAACCTAACATGGCCTAGCCTAGCCTAACCAAAGCTTGCAATACTCTACTCTACTCAACTTTACTCTACTCTCCTCTACTCTACTCACCTTTGCCCTACTCTATTATAATCTACTCTACTCTACTCTAGTCAACTCTGCCCTAACTTAGCCTTGCCTAGCCTAAAATAACTTAGCTCTAAAATACTGCACTCTAGCCTAGCTTAGACAATACTAACCTAGCTTCACTCAACTTTACTATGCTCTAGCCTTCCCTAACCAAACCTAGTTTTGCTCTGCACTACTCTACTCAATTTAGATCAACTCAACTCTAGTATGCTCTACTCTAATCTACTCCATCCTGTCCTACTCTGCAATACTCTACCCTACTCTACTCTAGTCTACTCTACTCTACACTACTCCACACTAGCCTACCTAACTTATCCTAACATAGCACTACTATACTCTGCATGACTCTAGCCAAGCCTAACCTAGCTTAACCTAGCCTAACCTAGCCTAACTTAGCTTTGCTCTATTCTACACCACTTTGTTAGCTCATCTCTACTCTACTCTACTTGGCATTACTCCACTCTACTTTACTCTACTCTGCCCTACTCTACTTTAGCAAAGCCTAGCCCTACTTAGCCTAACCTAGCTGTCCTTTACTCTGCTGTACTTTACTATACTCTAGTCTACTCTACTATAGTATACTTCACTCAATTCTACTCTAGGCTAGCCTTGCTTAGCCTAACCTAGCTCTACTCTGCTCTTCTTTGCTCAACTCTACTCTACTCTACTCTTCTTTGCTTTGCTCTTCTCTACTCTACTCTGCTCTACTCTTCCCAGCTCTACTCCACTATGCTCTTCTCAGCTTTACTCTACTCAATTCTACTCTAGGCTAGCCTTGCTTAGCCTAACCTAGCTCTACTCTACTCTACTTTGTTTAACTTTACTCTACTCTAGTCTTCTCTGCTATGCTCTCCTCTACTCTACTCTACTCTACTCTTCTCAACTCTGCTCCATTATGCTCTTCTCTACTTTACTCTACTATGCTTTCCTCTACTCTATTCTACTCTACTCCATTATAACCATCTTATTCTAGCTTAGCCTAGCCTAACTGAGTCCTACTCTACTCTACTCTACTCTTCTCTACTCTTCTCTACTTTATTTTATCATAGCTAGTTTAGCTTAGCGTATCCAAGCCTAACCTAACTGAGCTCTACACTACCCTACTCTACTCTACTCTATTCTAACCTAGCTTAGCCTAGCATAGCCTAACCTAGCTCTACCTTACTCAACTCTTACCTAGATTAGCCTAGCCTAGCCTTGCCTAGCTTAACCTAACCTAACTCTACTCAGCTCTGCTATACACTGCTCTACTCTACACTGCTCTAGTATGTTTTGCTATTCTTTGTTCTATTGTACACTACTCTATTATGCTCTAGCATAGCCTAACCAAACCTAACTCTACTTTACTCTACTACTATACTCTACTCTAGCCTAGCATAACCTAACTTAGCACACCTAAGCCTAGCCAAACTAAGCTCTACACTACTCTACTCTACTCTACTCTACTATACTCCTCTCTACTCTACTCTAACCTAGCTTAATATATCTTGACTATGCTCTTTTCTACTCTACTCTACTCTAATCTACTCTAGCATAGCCTAGCTTGACCTAGCTTAGCATAGCCTAGCCAAGCCTAACCTAGCTCTGCTCTACTATGTGCTGCTTTACTCTGTTCTGCTTTACTCTGCTCTGCTTTTCTCCACTCTATTCTACTCTACTCTATTCTACTTTGCTCTGCTTTGCTCTACTCTGGTCTACTCTACTCTACTCTGCTTTGCTCTCCTCTACTCTACCCTACTCTACTCCACTCTACTCTGCTCTAACCTAACTTTTCCTAGCTTAACCTAACCTTGCTCCACTCTAGTCTACCCTTATCCAACTTAACCTATCTCTGCTCTACTTTGCTCTACCCTACTCTACTCTGCTCTACTCTACTCTGCTCTACTCGACTTTACTATGCTATGCTCTGTTCTACTCTATTCTACTCTACTGTTATCTAACCCAACCTAGTCTAACCTAACTCTACCTTACTCTACTCTACTTTGCTCTACTTCACTATATTGTACTCTACACTACCTTACTGTACTCTACTCTAACCTTACCTAGCCTTGCTTAGCTAAGCCTATCCTAGCTCTACTCTTCTGTACTCTACTTTAGCATACCCTAGTGTAGCCTAACCTAGATCTGCTTTACTTTGCTTTATTCTTCTCTACTTTGCCCTACTCTACTTTACATTGCTCTACTCTACTCTACTATACTCTACCCTTCTCTATTGTACTCTAGCATAGCTAGCTTAACTTAGCCTAATATAGCTCTACTATACTCTACTCTACTCTACTCTATTCTAGCCTAGCCTAGCCTAACTTACCCTGGCATAGCCTAGCTTAGCCTAACTTTGCTCTACTCTACTCTACTCTGCTCTGCTATACTCTACTCTACTCTACCTTACTCTACTCTACTTTTTTCTACTCTAATCTATATTACACTACTCTACCCTACTCTGCTCTACTCTACTCTGATCTACTCTACTCTACTTTGCTTTACTCTAATCTAACCTAACCTAGCTCTCTACTACTCTACTCAACTCTACTATAGCCTTGCCTACCCTAACCTAACTTTATTATGCTCTGCTCTACTCTGTTATGCTTTACTCTACTCTATTATGCTTTACTCTACTCTACTCTACTCTATTTTACTCTACTCTACTCTGCTCTGCTCACTTTTGCTCTTCTCTGCTCTGCTCCATTCTGCTCTACTCTATGCTACTCTACTCTACTCTACTCTAGCCTAGCCTAGCCTAACCTAACCAAGTTTAGCCTAACCTAACTCTACTATACTCTACTTAAGGCTAGCCTAACCTAGTATAGCCTAGCCTAGCTTAAAATAGCCTAGCATAACTTAGCATTAGTATAGTCTACTCTATTATACTCTACTCTACTCTACTCTACTTTATTATACTCTACTCTACTCTATTGTACCCTATTCTACTCTACTCTACTTTACTCTATTCTAACCTAGTCTAGCCTAAAATGGCATAGCATAGTATAAACTAACCTTGGTCTATTATGCTTTGCTCTACTCTGTTATGCCCTACTCTACTCTACTCTACTATTCTCTATTATGCTCTGCTCTTCTTTACTTTGCTCTACTCTACTCTAACCTAGCCTAACCTAACCAAGCTCTTCTCTACTCTACCCTTCCTTATGCTACACTACTCTACTCTCGCTTAGCCTACCATAGAGTAGCATAGCCTAGAGTAACCTAGCTCTACAACACTCCACTCTACTCTACTTTGTTCTACTCTATTTGGCTCTTCTTTACTTTACTCTTACCTAGCCTAGCATAATTGAGCCTAGCCTAGCCGATCTTAACTTAAATCGACTCTGCTCTGCTCTGCTCTACTCTTCTTTGCTCTTCTCTGCTCTGCTCCATTTTGCTCTACTCTACTCTACTCTACTCTACTCTGCTCTACTCTACTTTACTCTAGCCTAGCCTAACCTAACTCAACTATACTCTACTCAAGGCTAGCCTAACCTATTATAGCTTGCTTAGCTTAACATAGCCTAGCCTAACTTAGCCTTAAAATACTCAACTCTATTATACTCTCCTCTACTCTACTCTACTTTACTCTACTCTACTCTACTCTACATATCTCTATTTTACTCTACTCTAATCTATTCTAACCAAGTCTAGCCTAGAATAGCATTACATAGCTTAAACTAACCTAGGTCTATTATGCTTTGCTTTGCTTTGCTCTACTCTGTTATGCCCTACTCTACTCTGCTTTACAATTCTCTACTATGCTCTGCTCTTCTCTACTTTCCTCTACTCTACTCTAACCTAGCCTTGCCTATTCTAGCCTAGCCTAATCGAGCTCTACTCCACTCTACTCTTCTTTATGCTATACTACTATACTCTATTCTACTCTGGCATTACTTGTCCTAACTTAACTCTACTCTACTTTATTATATTATTCTCTACTATACTCTACTCTAACTTAGCCTATCCTAGCTTAACCTAACCTAGCTCTACTCAGCTCTACTCTACTCTAACTTTGTATAACCTAACCTAGCTCTGCTCTTCTCTGCTCTGCTCTACTCTACTTTGCTCTGCTCTACTCTACTCTGCTCTACTCTACCCTACTCTACTCTACTCTTCTTTACCATGCTCTCTTCTATTCTACCCAACTCCACTCTACTCTATTCTAACTTAGCCTAGAATAGTCTAACCAAACCTAGCTCCACTCTACTCTTCTCTACTCTACTCAATTCTACTCTACACTCTAGCCTAGTTAAGGTAACCCTAACCTAGCTTATCTTAGGTTTACTTTGGTATGCTCTAATCTACTCACCTCTACTTTGCTCTGCCCTACTCTACTCTGCTCTGCTCTATTATGCTTTACTATACTCTGCTTGGCTCTGTCTACTTTGCTCTCCTCTCCTCTCCACTCCTCTCCTTTACTCACCTCTTCTCTTCTTTCCTCTCTTCATCTTTTCTATACTATACTCTACTCTACTCCACCATACTCTACTCCACTCACTCTACTCTTTTCTACTCTACTCTACTCTGCTCCACTATATTCTACTTTACTCTACTCTACTCTACTCTAGCCTCGTCTTGCCTAGCTTAATCTAACTCAACTCTACCCTACTCTACTCTATTATAGTCTAGCCTTGCCTAGCTTACCTTATCCTAACCTAGCCTTACGTAGCTCAACTCTACTATACTCTACTCTTTTCCACTTTGCTTTACTCCACTCGTTGCTACTCTATGCTAGCCTAACCTAGCCTAGCCTAGCTTAAATAAGCTCTACTCTACTTTACTCCACTCTACTCTACTAAGTCAGCCTAGCCTAGTCAAGCTTTGCCTTGTTTAAACTAACCAAATCAGCTCTACTCTACTCTACTCAACACTACTCTTGCCCAACCCAGGCCAGCCTAGCCTAGTTTAACCTAGCTCTACTTTGCTCTGGTCCACTCTGCTCTACTCTGCTCTTCTCTACTCTACTTATTTTACTCTACTTTACTCTACTCTACTTTGGCATAGCCTAGCTTAATCGAGCCTAAGTTAGCCTAGCCTAGCCTAACTTTGCTATTCTCTACTCTGCTCTACTCTACTCTACTATGCTCTATCCTACTCTTCTCTGTTATACTATGTTGTGCTCTACTCTACTCTACTCTTCTCTGCTTTGCTTAGCTTTACTCTATTCTACTCTACTATACTCTAGCTTAGCTTATCCCAAGCTAACTCTACTCAACTAAACTCTACTCAACTCTACTCTACTATACACTACTCCAGCCTAACCTTGACTACCCTATCCTAGCCTAGCCAAGCCTAGCTTAATTTAGCTCTTCTCTATTTTACCCTACTCTACTCCACTCTATTTTATTCTACTATACTCTTCTTTACTACACTCTACTATACTTTAACCTAACCTACCCTAACCTAGCCCTACTCTACTCTACTCTACGTTGCACTACAAACTCTGCCTTAACATAGCCTAGCCTGACCTCGATCTACTCTGCTCTACTCTACTATACTCTATGCTGCACTAAAAACTCTACCTTAACCTAGCCTAGCCTGACCTCGCTCTACTCTACTCTACTTTACTTTTCTCCACTCTGCTCTGCTTTACTCTACTCTACTCTACTATACTCTACTTTATTCTACTCTACTCTACTCTACTCTACTCTTCTCTACTCTACTCTATTGTACTCTACTCTATTATACTCTATTTTACTATACACTACTCTACTCTACTCTATTCTACTCTATCTACTCTAGCCTATCCTAGCTAAGCCTAACCTGACCTAGCCTAACCTAGCTTTACTCTAATATACAACTACTTTATTACTCTACTCTAGCGAGCCAAGCCTAGCCTAACCTAAGCTAGCTCTGCTCTACTCTACTCTACTCTATTCTACTCTACCCTAGCCGAGGTTAGCCAAACCTACCCTAACTAACCTAGCTTTATTCTACTCTGCTATTCTCTACTCTACTCTGCTCTACTATACTCTTCCTTACTCTGTTCTGCTCTACTCTACACTTCTTTGCTCTACTTTATTATGCTATTCTCTCATCTCCATTGCTCTCCTCTCCTCCTCTCTCTTCCCCTCTCCTCTACTCTACTCTACTCTACACTACTCTCTTATACTTTACTCTACTCGTCTCAACTTTACTCTACTATAGTCTACTCCACTTTACTCCTCTCTATTATATTCTACTCTGCTCTACTCTAACCTAGTCGAGCCTAACTGAGCACTACTCT
Source organism: Vanilla planifolia (assembly GCA_023846275.1). Taxonomy (NCBI): domain Eukaryota; kingdom Viridiplantae; phylum Streptophyta; class Magnoliopsida; order Asparagales; family Orchidaceae; genus Vanilla; species Vanilla planifolia. The sequence continues at coordinate 370,227 of JAIUJO010001179.1, forward strand.
ACTCTCCTCTCCTCCCCTCTCCTTTCTTCTCGTTTCCTTTCCTCTTCTCCTATCTCATCTACCCTACTCTACTCTAATCTGCTCCCTTTACTATACTAAAATATACTTTACTATACTCTATACTACTTTAGTCAACTCTTGCCTAGGTTAACACAGCCTAGCCTTGCCTAATTTATCTTTAATCTACTTTAGTCTACTCTGCTCTACTCTACTTTACTTTATCTTATCCTACCCTTATCTTTCCTAGCCAAACCTAGACTAGCCTAGCTTAGCCAAGCCTAACCTAACTTATCTCAACTTTACTCTACTCTACTCTACTATATACTATCTTAGCTTTGCCTAGCTTAGCCTAACCTAGCACAGCTTTACTCTACTCTTCTTTGCGATGTTCTACTATACTCTACTCTTTGGCTCTACTCATCTCTCCTTCCTCCCCTCTTCTACTCTACTCTACTCTGCTCTATCCTACTCCACTCTACTCTAATCTATACTCTACTCTACTCTGCTTTTCTCTACTCTACTCTACTATACTCTACTCTACTCTGTTCTACTCTACACTACTCAATGCTACCCTAACCTAACCAAGCTCTACCCTACTCTACTTTACTCTACTTTACTCTACTCTACTCTACCCTACTCTACTCTAGCCTAGCCTAGCATACACTGGCCAATGCTAGCCTTGCTTGTATAACCTAACCTAGCTTTACTCTACTTTACTCTACTCAAACATAGCCTAGCCAAGCCAATCCTAGCTAAGCTCTACTCTACTCTACTATATTCCACTCTATTCTACTCTATTCTAATATACTTTACTCCACTATAACCTAGCCTTGCCTAGCTTAACTAAGCTTTACTCTACTCTACTCTAGCCTAGCCTAACCTAATCTAGCTTTGCCTAGCCTTTCCTAAGCTAGCTCTACTCTGCTTCACTCTACTCTGCTATGCTCTACTCTGCTCAACTTAACTTTGCATTTTTCTAATATGCTCTACTTTGTTATACTTTATTCTACTCTGTTTTCTAGCCTAGCTTAGTCTAACATAGCTCTACTCTAGTCTTCTCTAGTCCAGCCTAGCCTACCCTTGCTTTCCCTTACCTAGCCTAGCCTTATCTGGCTTAACCTAGCTTAACTTAGTCCTATTCTACTCTACTCTACTCTACTCTTCCCTACTCTATTCTAACCTACCCTTGCCTAGCCTAACCTAGCTTAGTTGAGCTTAGCCTAGCCTAACCTAACTTAGCTCTCCCCTACTCTACTCTGCTTATCTCTGCTCCACTCTACTCTACTCTAGCTTTGCCTAGCCTCACCTTGCCAAACCTAGCAAAAATAGCTCTACTCTACTCAACACTACTCTATTATACTCTACTCTACTCTAGCCTAGCCTAGCCTACCCTAACCTAGCCAAGCCTAGTCTAGTTTAGTGCAACCTAACCTAGCTCTACTCAACTCTACTAGACCGTACTCTACTCTGCTTTACTTTACTTTACTCTACACTACTCTACTTTACCCTACTCTTATAAAGCCCAACCAAGCCTAACTTAACCTAGCTCTACTCAACTCTATGGTACTCTATTATGCTCTACTCTATTGTATTATAATACACTCTAGCCTAACTCAGCACTGCTTTACTCTACTCTAATTTACTCTATTTTGCTCTACTTTTTTATTCTCTACTCTCCTCGACTCTACACTTCTCTACTCTACTCTACTAAGGCTATTTTTCCCTTCTCTACTCTACTTTTCTTTGCTCTACTCTACTTTATACTAGTCTACTCTACTCTTGTCTGCTCTATTATACTCTACTCTAGCCTAGCCGGGCCTAACCTGACCTAACCTAGTTTAACTTAGCTCAACACTCTTCTACTCTATTCTACTACTCTACTCTAGCCTAGCTTAGCTTATCCTAACCTAGCCTAGCCTAACCTAACATAACGTAGCTTAGTTCTGCTCTACTTACTTGACTCTACACTACTCTATCCTAGCCCAACCTCGTTTTGCCCTGCTCTAGTCTACCTTGCTCTGCTCTGCCATGCTCTACTCATCTTTACTCTCTTCTACACTCCTCTACTCCCCTTTCCTCTCCTCTCCTCTCCTCTACTCTAGGTAACTCTACTCTACTCTAACCTAGCCTAGCTAAATCTTGCTTTACTATACTTCACTCTGCTCTACTCTACTCTACTCTAGCCTAGTCTAGCCTAGCCTAGCTTAGCTTAGCTTAGCAAAGCCAAGCTAACCTAGCTCTGCTTGACCCTACTCTATTTTGCTCTGCTCCACTCTACTCTGCTCTACTCTGGCCAAGCCTTGCTTAGCCTAACCTAACCTAGCTATACTCTACTCTACTCTATTATACTTAACTTTGGCCTAGCCTAACCTAGCCTTGCCTAGCCTAGCCGAACCTAGCCTAGCCTAATATAGCTCTACTCTACTCTATTGTGCTCTACTCTGTCATCCTCTACTATGTTATAGACAATCCTGCTTAGCTTAGCTTAACCTAACTTAGCTCTACTCTACTCTACTCTTCTCCACTCTAGCTAACTTAACTTGGCCTAGCTTAGCTCTACTCTACTCTACTTTATTATACTCTACTCTATCCTACTCTACACTACTCTACCATATTCTACTCTACTCTACTCTACTCAACTCTAACCTAGCTTAGCTTAGCATAAACAAACCCTACTCTGCTCTACCCAACTTGCTCTACTCTTGTTTGCTCTGTTTTGCTCTACTCTGCTCTTCTAATTTTTGCTCTGCTCTGCTCTACTCTGGTCTACTCTACTCTACTCTACTCTAGCCTAGCCTAGCATTACCAAGCATCACTCTACTCTAACCTTGTCGAGCCTAGCCTACCCTAGCCTAGCCAATCCTAACCTAACCAAGCTCTACTCTACTTAACTCTACTCTACTCTAACCTAGCCTAGGTTAACATAACCTAACTTTATCCTACTATACTCTACCCAACTCTACTCTATAATACTCTACTCTATTAAACTATACACTACTCTACTCTATCTGAGCCTAGCCTAGCTTAGCCTAAACTAACTCTGCTAAGCTCTTCTCTGCACAGCTCTACTCTACTCTATGTTGCTCTACCCTACTCTACTCTATTATACTCTAGCCTAGCTTAGCTTAACCTAGCTCCACTCTACTCTTCTTTACTCTACCTTACCCTAGCCTAGCCTATAAAAGCCTAACCTAGCTTTACTCTACTCTACTCTTCTCTACTCTGCTCTACTCTACTTTACTCTAATCTACTCTACTCTATTCAAATCTACTATATTCTAACCCAACCTAACCTAGCTTAACCTAGCTCTACTCTACTTTACTCTGCTCTGCTCTACTTTCCTCTACTCTATGATGCTCTACTATATGTTACTCTACCCTAGCCTAACCTAGCCTAACTTAGCTCAACTCTACTCTACTCAACTCTTGCCTAGCCTAGCCTACCTTAGTTTAACCTAGGTCTACTCTACTCTACTCTACTATACTCAATTGTACTCTACTCTACTCTACTTTTAGTTAGCCTAGCCTAGCCTAACCATGCTCTACTCTATAATACTATACTATACTATACTCTACTCTACTATATTCTAACCAAGCCTAGCATAGCCTAAACTAACTCTACTCTACTATACTATACTCTACTATACTTTATTATACTCTGCTATACTCTACTGTACTCTACTCTACTCTACTCTAACCTAACCTAACTTAATCTTGCTCAACTCTACTCTACTCTATTCTACTCCCCTCTAGCCTAGCTTAACCTTGCTCTACTCTGCTATGCTCCACTCTTCTTTGTTCTACTTTTCTCTGCTCTTCTCTGCTCTACTCTATTTTATTCTACTATACCCTTGCCAAGCCTAGCCAAGCCTAACCTAACCTTTCTCTACTCTACTCTACTCTAATCTACTATACTGTACTATACTATATAATACTATACTTTGCTCTACTCTACTCTCTTTTACTTGACTCTACTCCACTTCAACCTTGCTTAGATTAGCCTAGCTTAGCCTACCTTAGCCTAAACAAGCTCTACTTTGCTCTTCTCTACTCTATTTTTCTCTACCCTACATGACTTTTCTCTGTTATGCTTTACTCTTCTTTACTCTACTAAACTCTGCTTCACTCTACTCTGTTCTACTCTACTTTTCTATGCTCTACTCTACTCTACTCTAACCTAGCCAAGCATACCTGAGCTCTATTTTTCTTTACTCTTCTTAGCTCTACTCCACTCTACTCTACTCTACGATAGCCTAGCCTAGCCTAACCATGCCCAACCTAGCTCTACTCTGCTATACTCTATTCTATTCTATAATGCTCTACTCTACTATACTATACTCTACTCTACTCTACTCTACTCAACCTTACTCTACTCTCGTCTAGCCAAACCTAGCTCTCCTCTACTATGCCTTGCTCTGCTCTACTCTAATCTACTCTATTTTGCTTTATTCTACTCTACTTTGCTTAGCCTTACTCTACTTTGTTCTACTCTGCTTTGCTCTACTATGCTCTACTCTACTCTACTCTACTCTATTATACTCTAACCTAGCCTAGCCTAGCTAACCAAGCTCTAATCTACTATGTTCTGCTCTACTCTTCTATACTCTACTTTACTCTTGCTTAGCCTAACATATCCTCACCAAACCTAGCCTAACCTACCTCTACTACAATCTACTCTACTCTACTTTACTCTACTCTACTATCCTCTACTCCACTATATCTTAGCCTAGCCTAGCCTTACCTAACCTAACTCTACTCTTTTCTACACTAACTTGGCCTAGCCAAGCTGAGCCTAGCTGAACCTGGCTACACTCTACTTTGATCTTCTCTACTCTTCTTTGCTCAGCTCAACTCCACTCATCTCTACTCTTCTCTACTCTACTTTGCTCAACTCTGCTCTGCTCTACTCGACTCTGCTCTAGTCTGCTCTACTCTACCCTACTCTACTCTAGCTTAGCCTAATATAACTTAGCTCTTATCCACTCTACTCTACTCTACTCTACTCCACTCTAACCTCACCTTACCTAGCCTAGCCTCACCAAGCTATACTCTACCCTACTATACTCTACATTAGCATAGCCTAGCCTAGCCTAACCTAGCCAAGCTTAACCTAGCTCTCAATTACTCTACATTACTCTATTATACTCTACTCTACTCTACTCTAACCTAGCCTAGCCAAGTATACCTTAGCCTAAGCTAGCCATACTATACTTTGCTCTACTCTACTCGACTCTACTCTACTTTACTCCACTTTTCTCTACATTAGTCTACCCTACTCAACTCTACTCTACTCTACTCTTCTCTACTATGCTCTGCTCTTCTCTACTCTATTCTACTATGCTCAACCTAACTCATAGCCCTACTCTACTCTACTCTAGCCTAGCTTAACTTTGCCTAACTTAGCTTTACTCTACTCTACTCTACTCTACTTAATTCTATACTACTCTACTCTACTTTATCCTACTCTACTCTACTATACTTTACTCTAAACTAGCTGGGCTAACTTTACTCTAATATACTAAACTCTAGTCTAGCTTAGCTTAGCCTAACCAAGCCTTGCCTAGCATAGCAAAGCTTATCCTAACCTAACTCTACTAAGCTCAGCTCTACACTACTCTGCTCTATTATACTCTGCTCTACTCTGTTATTCTCATCTTTGATCTTCTCTACTCTACTCATCCATACTCTAGCCTAACCTAGCCCCACTCTAATCTACTCTACTCTAGCCTAGACTTGCCTACCCTACCCTAGCATAGCTTAACTTAGCTTTACTCTACTCTACTATACTATACTCTACTCAAGTTTACTCTACTCTACTCTAATCTAGCCTAACTTAACTCTCCACTCTACTCTACTCTACTCGATTCTACTCTATTCTAGCCAAGCCCAGCCTAGCCTAACCTAACTATACTCTACTCTACTCTACTCTCCTCTACTTTGCTTTGCTCTGCTTTTCTTTTCTTTACTTCTTTTTGTTCTACTCCACCCTGCTTTGCTCCTCTTTGCTTTACTCTACTCTGCTCTGCTCTACTTTACTCTGTGTTGCTCTGCTTTATTATGCTCTCTTCTACTCTACTCTACTCGATGCTACTTTACTTTACTATACTCTACTTTACTCTATGCTACTCTAACCAAGCCTTGCCTCTCCTCACTTAACTGAGCACTACTCTACTCTAGCTTAGCCTAGCCTAACTTATCTCTGCTATGCTTTACTCTACTCAATTCTGCTTCACCCTACTCAACTCTACTCTACTCTATTATACTCTGCTTTATTTTGCTCTATTATGCTCTACTATACTCAACTCTGCTCTACTCTAGCCTAGCCAAGCCTAGCTTGATTCTACTCTACTCTATTGTACTTTACTCTACTCTACTCTAATAAACACTACTCTACTCAACTCTTTTCTACTCTACCCTATTCTATTCTACTATACTCTACTTTACTCAACTCTACTCTACCGTAGCCAAGTCTAGCCTAGTGTAACCTAGCTTCACCCTACTATGCTCTATTCTACTCTAGCCTAGCCTGGCCTTGCCTACCTTGCAATGCATAGCCAAGCCTAACCTAGCTCTCATCTTCTCTACTCTACTCTGCTCTACACTCCTCTACTTATCTTTACACTACTCTTCTCTACCTTGCTCTCCTCTACCCTTTTTTGCTTTACTCTACTCTACTATACTCTTATTTACTCTACTCTAGCTTCACCTAACCTAAACTAGCTTGAGCCAGCTCTACTCTATTATACTCTACTCAACTCAACTCAACTCTAACCTTGCCTAGCCTAGCCAAGCCTACCCCATCATAACCTAGATCTGCTTTATTCTACTCCACTCTGCTCTACTCTATTATTCTCTGCTCTACTCTAACCTAGCCTGGCCTAGCCTAACCTTACTCAACTCAACTTTATTATACTCTACTCTGCCCTACTTAAGTCAACTCTACCCTACTTTACTCTAGCCTAACCAAACAAAGCTCTACTCTACTCTACTTTACTCTAACCTAGCTAAGCCTAGCCTAGCTGAGCGTAACATAGATATACTCTACTCTACTTGGCCCTACTCTGTCATTCTCTACTTTGTTATTTTCTACTCTACTCTCCTCTCCTCTGCTCTACTCTACTCTGCTCTGCTCTAGTCTACTCTACTTTGCTGTCCTCTACTCTACTCTACAATATTATACTCTACTCTACATTATTTTACTCTACTATACCCGACTTTACTCAACCCTAGCCTAGGTTAGCCAAGGCTAGCCTAACCTAGCCCTACTTTGCTCTGCTCTACTCAACCCTGATGTACTCTTACTCTACTCAACCCTATTTTTCTCTACTCTACTCTATTATAACCTAGCCTTGCCTAGCTTAACAAAGAAATACTTTACTCTACTCTACACTACTATTCTCTACTTTACTCTACTTTACTCTACTCTACTCTACTCAACTCTACTCTACTCTACTCGACTAAACTCTACTCTACTCTAGCCTAGCCTAACCTAGCTTTGGTCTGCCATGCTCTGTTATACTCTACTCTACTCTACTCTCCTCTACCGAACTCTACTCTAGCCTAGCTTAACCTAACCTAGCTCTACTCTACTCTACCCTACTCTAATCTTGTCTACTCGAATCTACTCTACTCTGGTCAACTGTAGCATATCCCAACCAAACCTAGCTCTACTCTTCTCTACTCTATCCTACTCGACTCTACTCTACTTTACTGTACTGTACTCTACTCTATTCTACTCTAACCTAGCCTAGCCTAACCTAGCCTAACCTAGCCTAAGCTAGCTCTATTCTGCTCTACTCTACACTACTCTACTTTACTCTAGCCAAGCCAGCCTAACCTCGCTCAATTTTACTCGGTTGTGCCCTACTTTTCTCTTCTCTACTTTGTAATCCTCCTCATTACTCTACTCTGCCTTGCTCTAAACTACTCTACTCTACTCTTCTCTACTCTATGTTACCCTATTCTGCTTATCTGTACTCCTCTCTGCCCTACTCTACTATGCTCTGCTCTACAATACTCTACTCTACTGTACTTTACTCTACTCTACATTACTCTAGCCTAGCCAAAACATGCCTAACCTAACCTAACTCTACTCTACTCTACTACTCTAGCCAAGCCTAACCTAGATCAGCTGTACTCTACTCTAATCTTCAGTAATCTACTCTACTCTACTTTACTCTAGCTTAGCCTAGGTTAACTTAGCCTAGCCTAACATAGCTCTACTCTACTCTGCTCTACTCTACTCCACTCCTTTTTGGTCTCCTCTACTATACTCTATTCTACTCTAATCTCCTATAGCATAGTTTAGCCTAGCCTAGACTAAACTTCGTCTACTGAACTCTACTCTAACCTAACATAGCCTAACCTAGCCTACCCAAGCCTAGCCTAGTCTAACTTAGTTCTACTCTACTTTATTAAACTCTACTATACTCTACTCTAACCTAGGCAAACCTTGCTCAGTTATACTCTACTCCACCCTCTCTACTCTACTCTACTCTGCTCTACTCTGCACTACTCTACTCTATTCTACTCTATTCTGGTAAGTTCTTCTCTACTTTGCTCTTCTCTACTCTTCTCTACTCTACTCCATTATGCTTTACTCTAGCCTTGCCAAGCCTAGCCTAACCTAACATAGCCTAGCCTAACCAGCTCTACTCTACTTTACTCTACTCTACTCTATTACATTAGCTTGCCTAGCTTAGCTTAATCTAACCTCACCTAGCTCTACTCTACTCTACCTATTTTACCCTAGCTTATCATAGATTAGCCTAGCCTAGATCTACTCTACTTTACTCTACTTTGCTCTGCTTTGCTATGCTCTACTCCACTCTACTCTGTTATGTTCTACCCTGCTCTTCTTTTTGCTACTCTGCTCTATTCTACTCTACTATACTCTACTCTACTGTTGTCTACTCTAGCTTATTTTAGTTGAGCCTAGCCTAACCTAACCTAGACCTACTCTACTCCACTCTAGCCTATCCAAGCTTAACCTAGCCTAGCCTAGGCTAACCTTGCTCTTGTCTTCTTTTCTTTACTCTGCTAAGCTCTACTCTTCTCTACTATGCTTTGCTCTACTCTACACACCTCTACTCTACTCTGCTCTACTTTGCTCTACTCTACTCTACTGTGCTCTACTGTACTTTAGCCTATCCTAGCCTAACTTAGCTCTACTCTACTCTATTATACTTTACTATGCTCTACTCTACTCTACTCTATTATACTCTAGCATAATCTAGCCTACCTAATCTTAACCTAGCTCTACTCTACTCTGCTCTAATCTACTCTATCCTACTCCACTAAATTTTGCACTACTCTACTCTAACCTAGCCTTGCCTAGCCTAGACTATCCTAGTCTAACCTAGCTCTACACTACTTTACTCTACTATAGTCTATTCTAATCAACTATAACGTAGCTTAGCCTAGCCTAACCTTGCTCTACTCTGCTCTGCTCTCCTTTGCTCTACCTACTCTACTTTACTCTACTGAGCTGCACTTCACTTGGCTCTACTCTGCTTTGCTCTACTCTACTCTACTATACTTTACTCTACTCTAGCCTAACCTAATGTAGCATAGCCTAGCCTTGTCTTGCCAAGCCTAGCCTAACCTATCTTTACTCTACTCTACTCTACTATACTCTAATACACTATACTCTACTCTATTATACCAACTCTACTTTACTCTTCTATGCTCTACTCTAAGGTAGCCTAGCTCATCCTAACCTAGCTTTACTATGCCCTGCTCTACCTTACTTACTTCATTCTTCTCAACTTAACTCTACTTTGCTTTGCTCTACTCAGCTTTGCTCTACTCTACTCTATTGTACTCTACTTTAAACCCAACCTAACCTAATCAAGCTCTACTTTACTCTACCCTACTTTATTTTACTCCACTTTACTCTATTCTACTCTACTTAAGCCTAGCCTAGCCTAAACAAGCTCTACTCTACTCTACTCTACTCTATTCTACTCTACTCTACTCTACTTTAGCATAGCCTAGCCTAGCCTATTTTAGCCAAGCTTAGCCTAACCTAGCTCTACTCTACTTTACTCTACCCAACTCTACTATACTCTACTCTATAATACTCTACTCTAAATTAGCCTAACCTTATTGTATTGTACTCTACTCTAGCCTAAGCTAGCCTGACCTAGCTTAGCATAACTTTGCCTAACCTAACCTTACTTTACTCTACTCTACTCTCCTTTTCTTTACCCTATTCTATTCTACTCTACTTTAACCTAGCCTAGCCTACCCAAGCCTAACCTTGCTCTACTCTACTCTACTCCACTCTACTCTAGCATAGCTTAGCCTAACCTAGCTTTGCTCTGCTCTAGTCCACTCTATTTTATTCTACTCTACCCTATTATACTCTACTCACTCTAGCTTAACCTAGCCTAACCAAACCTAGCTCTACTCTACTCTACTCTACTCTACTATATTCTACTACTCTAGCTTAGCCTAGCTTAGCTTAGGATAGCCTTGCTTAACCTAACTTAGCTCAGCTCTACTCTATTATATTCTACTCTAGCCTAGCCTAACCTAGATCTACTCTACTCTGCTTTACTCTACTTTCCTCTGCTCCACTCTTCTTTTTACTGCTTTGCTCTATTCTACTCTACTCTACTCTACTCTACTCCTTGCCTACTCTAGCTTATTTTAGTAGAGCCTAGCCTAACCAAACAAGTCCTACTCTACTCTACTTTAATCTAGCTTATCCAAGCCTAACCTAGCTTAACCTAACCTAGCCTAGCTTAACCTAGCCTAGCATAGCCTAACCTTGCTCTAGTCTTCTCTTCTACTCTACCTTGCTCAGCTTTATTCTACTCTACTATACTTTGCTCTACTCTACACTACTCTACACTCCTCTACTTTCTTTTACTCTACTATTCTCTACTCTGCTCTACTATACCTTAGCCTAGCCTAACTCTATTCTACTCTATCCTACTCTACTCAACTTTGCACTACTCTACTCTAACCTAGCCTTAGCTAGCCTAGACTTGCCTAATCTAACCTAGCTCTACTCTACTCTACTCTACTCTACTATACTCTACTCTATTCAACTCTAGCCCAACTTAGCCTAGCCTAATCTTGCTCTACTCTACTACACTTCCTTTGGCTCTACTCTGTTCTACTATGTTCTATTCTACTCTGCTCTGCTCTACTCTTCTCTACTCTATTCCACTTTACTCTTCTCTACTCTACTCTACTCTAGCTTAGCCTAATGTAGCCTGGCCTAGCCTCGTCTTGCCTAGCCTAGCCTAACCTATCTTTACTTTATTCTACTCTACTCTAATATACTATACTCTACTCTACTCTATTATACCAACTCTACTTTACTTTACTCTACTCTAACCTAGCCTAGCTTATCATAACCAAGTTTTACTCTACTCCACTCTACTCTATTCTACTCCACTCAAGCCTAGCCTAGCCTAAATGAGCTCTACTCTACTCTATGCTACTCTACTCCACTCTAACATAGCCTAGCCTAGCCTACCTTAGCCAAGCTTGGCCTAACCTAGCTCTACTCTACTCTACTCTACTCTACTCTGCACTACTCTACACTACTCTACACTACTCTACTCTAACCTAGCCTAACCATAAAATACTATACATTACTCTGCTCTACTCTAGCTTAGGCTAGCCTGACCTAGTCTAGCATAGCCTAGTTTAGCCTAACCTTGCTCTACTATGCTCTACTCTAGTCTACAATACTCTACTCTTCTTTGCTCTACTCTCTTCTACTCTACTCTACTCTACTCTAACCTAACCTAGCCTAACCTTGCTCTACTCTACTCTACTCTACTCTACTCTAGCTTAACCTAGCTTTGCTTTAGTCTACTTTGCTCTACTCTACTCTAGTCTATTATACTCTACTCACTCTAGCTTAGCCTAGCCTAGACAAGCCTAACCCAACCTAAGTCTACTCTATTTTACTCTAATTTAACCTATCCTAGCTCTACTCTACTCAACTCTACTATACTTATTATACTCTAAGCTTGCCAAGCTAGGCCTAATATAGCTTAGCCTAACCTAAATCTACTATGCTTTGCTCTACTCTACTCTACTCTACTCTGCTCTACTCTACTTTTCTTTGCTCTACTCTATTCTGCTCCACTCTACTCTGCTCTGCTCTTCTTTGCTCTATACTATTCAATTCTGCTCTACTCTACTCTATTATAACTTAGCCTAGCCTAAATTAGCCTAGCTTAACTGAGCTCTGCTCTACTCTACTCTTCTCCATGCTACTCTACTCTACTCCTGTCTAGCTTAGCTTAGCC